>CM059810.1:35537449-35604949 GCA_030435695.1 Brachymystax lenok tsinlingensis | reverse complement strand
GCCCCTTTCAAGTCCCATTTATTAAAGCTGTAGCAGGCTCTCTGCCTGTCCCGCCTCCATTTTAAACCACGCCCCTTTCAAGTCCCACTTTGTTGCGCTGTGTTTCCAGGCTCTGTGTAGTGATTGAGAATGGGGACGAGGTTAACACTATTGAAACAGCATACCGATGGAGAGTGAGGCTGTAATGGTGATTAGGGACAAGCCCTGCCATCAACATGATTGTAATTATAGTGGCATTTTTTTATTTGTAGTGTTTTTATATGTTTGTGTATCCAATCATAGCATGATTGTTGCTAGTGACAGCTCACATCAAGGTGTTGCTGATATGAATGGTATGTCAAGTTATAGTGGGATTGTTGATAATGACAGCTCACATCAAGGTGTTGCTGATATGAAGGGTATGACATGATAATGATTTGATTTTGTACACCTACCTCAACAAATGAATTTCCATGTTAATGGACACAAACGGTGTCATGTCGAATCACATCATAATTTGTCCCCAGAGTTTTTCCTGCATGATTAGATCACTGAATTCCCCCCATAAAACTCCTGGCCCTTAATCATAACACACACGTTACCCCACCTCCCCATCCTCGTTGTCCTCACTGTTTGTCTTTGGGTTCCAAGGAGACTAGAATTAACACCAGACTGCTTGTTCCCCATCACTGGGATTTAATCTGGAACTCAGTGAGTCAGAGAATCACCTGATTACAAGTCGAAACTGATTAGAAGTCAAAACTGATTAGAAGTCAAAACTGATTAGAAGTCAAAACTGATTAGAAGTCAAAACTGATTAGAAGTCAAAACTGGAGGCCCGTCGATCCTCAAACAAATCAACTCTGACCTTGTTGCCCGGTCTTCTCCCTCGAGCAGCACGGTCGCCATTTCCATGTTTGACTCGTTTCAGGAATCTAGGCGTATGTTGCACGTCATTACTTGACAGGAGAGCCATTTGAATGTTAAATTACAAGCCAGTTGGTTTAGCCATGGAAAAAGGAAGGAACCTTCCCACTAGCCATGATTGGGTGAGATAATGGATAGGCTGGACATGAGTTCGGATTGGTTTGTCATGTAGTACTCTTCTGTCTATAACATGAGCTGGTCAGTATTTGTAGGTAATCCTTTCTAACGCAGATTTTTTTGAAAGATATCAGTGTTGCTTTCCACTTTCTGGAGGACTGAGTTTTGATATCAGTGGAAGGCCCGGTGGAATTAGAGTGTGATAGCTAAGGAGATGGAGAAAAGTCTGGCCTTTGATTGTAAATATGCAGAGGGAGTCTAAAAGAGAACACACAGAAGGCTGTATAAAACACCTGTCTCCGGATTACATCTTCGAACTAAGGGCAACCATGGCATCCTTGACAGAGTGGGAGAAGCATCCATCTATGTATACGGGTAAGATAGTCTAGCTAGCTACATTTTCAGAAATTACACGTTTCTAATTTAGTCACATAGTCATTTTCATTTCAGGTTAAAGCATACTGTTAGCTAGCTAGTTAATGTTAGCTGGCTGGCTCAACCAACTTTACGTGTATGATCTGTGTAGTAATATTATTCATATCTCAGAGCCATTTGAATTGCTAGTTATAGCCTATTGTTAGCTTGCTAACATTGAACCTGGTTGGTTAGATACCTGCAGACTCATAAAGGGCACTAACATGAGTTGGGATTATGGTTCATTGTTTAGCTAGCTAGCTACCTGTCTAAACAAAAGACTCCACTATGCAAGTAATCATTTCAATAGAATGTTCGTGATGTCACTGCGACAACTGTCGATAGACGTAGCTGGTAAATTCGCTCTGGCTATCTACTCCGATTTCAGAGCACTGTCTTTTGAGTGTGTCAGAGCGCAGAATAACTGACGAATTTCCGAACGCTCAACACCCGTTGAATATGGCCGATGTCAGCAAAAAAAAAAAATTAAAATGTTGCCAGCAGCACAGTTACAGTGACCAACACTCAGGATAACCACCCTAACCAGCTCTGCTAGGGAGTGGAAAATGGTCAGAGTGACCTGTTCTCTCACGTGTCTGGAAGTAGCTAGCAAGCTAGCCAACGTTAGCCAATTAGCTTGACTGCTGTTGTTAGGTCAGAACACTCGGATCGACCCTACTCCTCAGCCAGAGAGTCCAGTGTTTACTCTGAACACTCCGGGAGCGAAACGTTCTGAATTTACAAACAGACAATCTGACAACCCTCTAAATTTATGAACGTCCAGAGCGCACTCCGGCACTCCAGATTAAAGTCACGAGTACACCCGTAGTATAAACCAGCCTTTAGTACTGACGGTATGTGCCTGCAAGGTTTCTTTGTTTTCTGGCTGCCAGGACCACGTACACCAATGTGAAATATTCCCCGAGTCAGGACCATGGACAGCTAAGGGGAAACTTCTAGACTGCAGCAGAACAGCCACACCTGTCTCCAGTTGTAGTCAGTGCCAAACTGCAGACAGGTGAAACCAATCAGTGCCTCTACTTAACCGCAGCCTGGATTTTCTTGCTTTGTCTTTTCTTTCACCCCGGCAGGTGAAGGAGTAGGAGGTTATTGGGGGAGACAGAACGTACAGTGGACAAGGAGGTTTAACGGAAGAAAGGAACTTATGATTTCAACAAAAAGACCAAGATTGGTGGACCTTCCACTGGTGATGAAATGTTTACTCTGTTTGGTTTGAGTTTTGTATATCAGGAACACTTCCGATGCCTGATAGTAAAAGCGGTTTAAACCTTCACTTGGACTGGTGATGTGTGTTTGTATGTGTAAACCCTGCCTTACAAAGATCGTGGTGCCGAAACCGCCACAATGGCCTCACATGTGAATCCTTAAAGAAGTGGGCGGGGCTAAAGCTTAAAAGGGGGTGAACAATGCTGAATGGGTGTAGACAAAAAAAGAGCTGTCCCGTAGGTTTACCAAAACATGCAAGGGCCATTGAACTGAATATCCAACATCAACATACTAAATACAATAACATGTATGTTAGTCCTTCACCCTTTATTCATCTCGATGCTTATCGTTTGGTTTCTCTTAATTTGTCTTTCTTCCTTCAGTTCAATTCAATTGAAGGGCTTTATTGGCATGGGAAACATATGTTAACATTACCGAAGCAAGTGAAGTAGATAATAAATCCAAAAAATAAACGGTAAACATTACACTCACAAAAGTTCCAAAAGATTTCAAATGTCATATTTTGTGCAAATAGTTAAAGTACAAAAGGGAAAATAAATAAACATAAATATGGGTTGTGTTTACAATGGTGTTTGTTCTTCGCTGGTTTCCCTTTTCTTGTGGAAACAGGTCACAAATCTTGCCACTGTGATTGCACACTGTGGTATTTCACCAAATAGATATGGGAGTTTATCAAAATTGGGTTAGTTTCTTCTCTCTCTCCACCCCTCTCTCACTCAATTCAATTCAATTCAATTTGCTTTATTGGCATGACGTAACAATGTACATATTGCCAAAGCTTACTTTTGATATTTACAATATGAAAATAACAAGAATCAAAATTGTTAATGGGACAACAGTAACAACAACAACCAAGGGTCAAAATAACCATACTGTCACGATCTTCACGAGGAACGGACCAAGACGCAGCAATGCTTCCAGTATACATATTTATTTTCGTAACGTAACTGGGAAAATAATAAACAGACCAAAGATCGTAACATGATCGTAACATATACTAAACACTACGCTATGAAACAAACAATAACCCACAAAACCCTAGTGAAAACTACAAACATATATATGGTTCCCAATTAGAGGTAACGACAAACAGCTGCCTCTAATTGGGAACCATTTTCCCCAACATAGAAATACACAACCTAGAACAGAAAAAACCCTACACCAAAACCGAAACTAAACACGCCAGCCTGTCAACTCAGGCCTGGACGTGACACATACATTAAATAATAACAATGAGCATACAGTAGAGGACATGTGCAGGTTGATTGGTCTGTCAGACAAAGTCCCTCATCTTATGGCAGGCAGCAATGTAGTGCGCTGCCAACCCACAACTCTCTGCGTCCTCCCCCAACAGGATGGGTAGCCTACTCTCATCAGAGAGATCTTTGAAACCTTGAATAAGGGTTTCAAATTTGGGGAAATGACAGTCTCTAATTGTTTTATATTTTTGACATTTTGTCAAGAAATGCAGCTCTGTCTCAGGTTCTGCTGTGGTACAGTGGTTGCACAGCCTTTCCTCTACAGGGAGCCAGGTTGTCCTGTGTCTACCCTTCTCAATGGCAAGGCTGTGCTCACTGAGCCTGTACTTTGTCAAGGTTTTTCTAAGGTTTTGATCAGTAACCATGGTCAAATAGTTTGCCATGGTGTACTGTCGATTTAGGGCCAGATAGCACTGCATTTTGCTTTGTGCTTGTGCTTGTGTTTCCCAATTAGCAATGTAGTTTTGTTTTGATTGTGATGTAATTTGGTTTATTCTGATTGATTGGATGTGCTGGTCCTGAGGCTTCAGTGTGTTAGTAGAACAGGTTTGTGAACTCAGCCCCAGGACCAGCTGGATGAGGGGACTATTTTCTTTGCTCAGCTCTTGGCATTGCAGGGCTTGGTAATGATATGAGAGGGGGTCACTGTATTTTAGATGTTTCCAAAACTTAATTTATCTTTTTTGAGTTTTTATTATTAGTGGATATTGGCCTAATTCTGCCCTGCATGCATTGTTTGTAGTTTTCCTCAGAACTCTGCATGCAGAGTTTCAATGGGGTGTTTGTCCCATTTGGTGAAATCTTGTTTTGCAAGTGGACCCCACACCACGCTGCCATAAAGTGAAATTGGTTCAATGACACATTTAATTAGTTTTAGCCAAATTTGAATAGGTATTTCAATTTGAATTTGTTTTTTAATGGCGTAGAATGCCCTGCGTGCTTTCTTTCTCAGTTCATTCACTGCCTCATTAAGGTGTCCAGTTGGGCTTATTTTAAACCTAAGTAATTGTAGTGTGTGCAGTACTCTATATATTGTGTACTAATTGAGAACTTTGGTCTAATTCCCTGAGATCTGGATCTTCTCTGAAAAATCATTATTTTAGTCTTTTTGCGGTTTACTGCCAGGGCCCAGGTCTGGCAGTATTGCTCTAGCAGGTCCAGGCTCTGCTGTAGGCCATGTGCTGTGGGTGACAGCAGGCACAGGTTATCTGCGAAGAGTAGGCATTTAACCTCTGAATTGTGGAAACTAACACCAGGGGCAGAGGATTTTTCTAGAATAGTGGCCAATTCGTTGATGTAAATATTGAAGAGTGCAGGGCTCAGATTGCAACCCTAGCGAAGGCCCCACCCCTGGTTAAAGAATTATTTTATTTTCTTGCCAATTTTAATGGCGCACGTATTGCCAGTATATATTGATTTAATTATGTCATATGTTTTACCCCCCTACACCACTTTCAATAACTTTGTAGAACAGTCCTGTATGCCAAATAGAATCAAATGCTTTTTGGAAGTCGATAAAGCAAGCGTATATTTTGGTATTATTTTGGTGGACATGTTTATCTATCAGGGTGTGTAGGGTGTAAATATGATCAGTTGTGCGATGTTTTGGTATAAATCCAATTTGGCTTTTACTCAAGACATTGTGCTTATTAAGGAAGTTTAGAACTCTTACATTTATAATACTACAGAAACCCTTCCCCAGGTTACTGTTCACACAAATGCCTCTGTAATTGTTAGGGTCAAATTTGTCTCTGTTCTTAAAGATTGGTGTTATGAGTCCTTGATTCCAGATGTCAGGGGAAATAACCTACACTCAGGATCAAGTTAAACAGTTTTAATGTAGCCAATTGAAATGTTGCACTAGTGAATTTGAGCATCTCATTTAGGATGCCATCAGGTCCGCATGCTTTTCTACATTTGAGGGCCTGAAGTTTCTTATAGAGCTCTTGGTCAGTAATTGGGGAGTCCAATGGATTTTGATTGTCCTTTATAGCTTTTTCTAATCCATTCAACTTCTCATGAATTTGGCGTTGTTCTGTGTTTTTGTCAATTTGAATGGTGTTGTAGAGTGTTTTAAAACGGGTTGTCCATATGTCATTTTGTATCGCTAATTCCTCGTTTCAATTTTATTTATTTTTATTCCAATTTTGCCAGAAGTTGTTTGTGTTTATGGACTCCTCAATTAGTGTCAGCTGCTTGCTGTTGTACTGTGCTTTTTTGGTTCTGAGTGTACATTTATAGAGTTTTAAAGTCTCACAGTAATGAAGGCGTAATTCACCATTATTTGGGTCTCTGTGCTTTTGGTTTGATAGTGTTCTGAGTCTTTTCTTTATAATTTTACAATCTGCATCAAACCAGTTGTCATCTGTGGTCTTTTTTGGTTTTTCTCTCTTTTCTCTCTCTCTCTCTCTCTCTCTCTCTCTCTCTCTCTCTCTCTCTCTCTCTCTCTCTCTCTCTCTCTCTCTCTCTCTCTCACCCTCTCTCACCCTCCCTCACTTCCTCCCTCCCTACGTCCTCCCATCCCTCCATTGGTCCCACACTAACAGTGAAATGGGCTCGTCGTCGTGGTTATATAGAGGCTGATAAAGAACCAAATTGAATCCAGTCAAATATTTGTATTCTCTCCAGTCAGCTTGATTTAGCAGCATGGCCCTGGACTGCTCTCCAAATGGTGCCCTGTTCCCTATAACGTGCACTACATTTGACCAGTGAAACGGTACACTGGTCAAAAGTAGTGCACTACATAGGGAATAGGGTGCCATTTGAGACGCAATCCTCTTGTTCTTACCCGGCCTTTCCCTTCACGTCCCCACCTCCCTCCGCATGCTGTCTGCCTGACACAGCTCACTGCCCTGCAATTTATCTCTCACATTCACTGACTCACACACTCTAATATAGAAGACACACTAACACAAACACTAACACACCCACACTAACACACATGCACACTAACACACGCACACGCTAATACACACTATCCCACTAACGCACACACACACTAAGATACTAACACACACACTAACACACACTTACACACACACACACACAAACGCACACCAATCATAGGCAGAACTTCAGCAGTCCTCCATCGGTGACACACCAAGGTTAATATAAATGAACAGGGACTTGCCTGGGTGAGAAGGTATTGGAAATGATAGAGAGAGAACACAGTTTATGACATTGCACGGAATCTAAAGCAAAATGTTGTGGACGAATCCACAGGAGATACGCTGTGTGTGTCTTGAATCTCTTCTCCGATGTTGAAAAGAGAGTACTGAAACTGAATTTGTCTCCAGGAATGTCTCCCTAGACCATAGAATGGTCTCATCAGTTTCCTTTATGAGAGATTTGGAAACACAATAGAAATTCAATACAACTACAGTAGAAACCCCATTCAAAACAGTAGAAACACAATATAACTACAGTAAAAACCCCATTCAACAAAGTAGAAACACAATACAACTACAGTAGAAACCCCATTCAACACATTAGAAACACAATAGAACTACAGTAGAAACCCCATTCAACACAGTAGAAGCACAATAGAATTACAGTAGAAACACAATACAACTACAGTAGAAACCCCATTTAACACAGTAGAAACACAATAGAATTACAGTAGAAACGCCATTCAACACAGTAGAAACACAATATAACTACAGTAGAAACCCCATTCAACACGGTAGAAACACAATAGAATTACAGTAGAAACACAATACAACTTCAATAGAAATGCCATTCAACACAGTAGAAGCACAAAAGAACTACAGTACAAACCCCATTCAAAACAGTAGAAACACAATAGAATTACAGTAGAAACGCCATTTAACACAGTAGAAACACAGTAGTTATACAGTAGAAACCCCATTCAACACAGTAGAAACACAGTAGTTATACAGTAGAAACGCCATTCAACACAGTAGAAACACAGTAGTTATACAGTAGAAACACAATACAACTACAGTAGAAACCCCATTTAACACAGTAGAAACACAATAGAATTACAGTAGAAACGCCATTCAACACAGTAGAAACACAATATAACTACAGTAGAAACCCCATTCAACACGGTAGAAACACAATAGAATTACAGTAGAAACACAATACAACTTCAATAGAAATGCCATTCAACACAGTAGAAGCACAAAAGAACTACAGTAGAAACCCCATTCAAAACAGTAGAAACACAATAGAATTACAGTAGAAACGCCATTTAACACAGTAGAAACACAGTAGTTATACAGTAGAAACCCCATTCAACACAGTAGAAACACAGTAGTTATACAGTAGAAACGCCATTCAACACAGTAGAAACACAGTAGTTATACAGTAGAAACGCCATTCAACACAGTAGAAACACAGTAGTTATACAGTAGAAACCCCATTCAACACAGTAGAAACACAGTAGATATACAGTAGATACCCCATTCAACACAGTAGAGCATAACCATGCCTGTACCGGTAACTAACACTGTTCTAGCCTTCCAGCTATCAGGTCTCTCAGCACTGACATTTAGTCTCTCTCTCCCTGCTTTCCCACGCAGGACATCACCCTGTCTCACCCTGTGTCACCCCGTCCTCACCTCTCCCATCACCCAAGCCTCACCCCTCATCACCTCTCCATTCAGCATCAATTTGAACTTATTGGCTAAATTGACGTTCGATAAACGCCCCTCTGGAGGGTCAGGTCATTGGGGTGTATCGTCTCTCTCCATCCCATATTCCTCACACACACACACACACACACACACACACACACACACACACACACACTTTTCACATTAGAAATCCTTTCACAATTACACAATAATTAGCCACCGGGGGCAGAAGGTCAGAGTCCAGTCAAATATTTGTATGTACGAAGGACCACACCATCACCAACCATCTAATTAACTTCTCATTACAGCCCAGGTGCTAACCGCTATTGGCAGAGGGTACGACCGCATGGTCGACTCGACCTGGCACACACACACTCACTCACACACACACATGCACACATGTACTCACTCACTCACAGACACACACACACACACACAGACACACATGCATACACACTCACACACACAAACACAAACACCAAGTGACATGACACCAGTGTGTCATGTCACTGGTGTCATGTCACTTGGTGTTTGTGTGTGTGAGTGTTTGTGCATGTGTGTTTGTGTGTGTGTGTGTGAGTGAGTGTGTGTGTGCCAGGTCGAGTCGACCGTGCGGTCGTACCCTCTGCCAATAGCGGTTTGCACCTGGGCTGTAATGAGAAGTTAATTAGATGGTTGGAGGTGGTGTGGTCCTTCGTACACACAGCTCCTTACTGTAGTAGTACAGCTGTGGTCCTTCGTACACACATCTCCTTACTGTAGTAGTACAGCTGTGGTCCTTCATACACACAGCCCCTTACTGTAGTAGTACAGCTGTGGTGCTTCATACACACAGCTCCTTACTGTAGTAGCACAGCTGTGGTCCTTCATACACACAGCTCCTTACTGTAGTAGCACAGCTGTGGTGCTTCATACACACAGCTCCTTACTGTAGTAGCACAGCTGTGGTGCTTCATACACACAGCTCCTTACTGTAGTAGCACAGCTGTGGTGCTTCATACACACAGCTCCTTACTGTAGTAGTACAGCTGTGGTCCTTCATACACACAGCTCCTTACTGTAGGAGTACAGCTGTTCTGCTCCAGTCTTCCTCTCTGACTAAGGTGGCTTTACACAAGTTCATTGTCCGTTCAGGAAGTAAACTAAGTTGGATTCTACCGTCCCCTCAGCACAATAGGTTAACACGTTTAGGTTTGAACCGGGAACATCTGGAAACGGGATTTGCTTGAACATCTCCCTAGGCTTAATTAGTGACACTAACCAACTAAACTAAAACAGCAGTCATACTGTCACATGGTATCATTTAGCATGTTCTTCCATTGCTTCTACTGTCACCGGGAGAAGAAAATACTACACCTGTTTAAAGTTTGCATTGGATGCAACTCCTCGTCGGCTGTGAAAGGTGGCAGAGCTGGAGCGGTGTTTGTCAGACCGTGAGACATCCCGGGGAAAAAAAGGGTCTTTTCACAAAGTCGTCTGTAGCGTGCGAACGGTTTGGCCTAGAAACTATGATGAGCCCTCTATGGAAAGTGGAGACTCTCACCAACACCATGGTGTTTTCTCTCTAAGACTCCCACAAGCGTCTTGGGACTCGTCTGAAGTCGGGTACAGACGATCTGCCAACCTCTGTCTGTAGCATCCGAACCGTTTGGGTTTATAGATCATACAACATGTCAGCTTGCCATAGATTACATTACTTTTATATCACGTAAGAAACACAGTTACATTTTTTCATTCTATGGCATAAATATGTGCTGTAATGCTTGACAAGTAGTAATTCCCCTTAGGCAAGGAATCGGTTGGAGAAACACCAGATAACCAACACAGAACTGTGTGTGTGTCTGTGCACGTCCGCCTGTCTGCCTGTCCGTGTGTGTGACTCGTGTGCTTTTGAAAAAGCAAACAATAAGAATCAAATTTCTTAGTGTTCGCTATGGAACCACTGGTATCTATCCACAGCCTAACCATCACAGACTGACAGAATGAATTCAGTGTCTAAACACAGCCTAACCATCACAGACAAACAGAATGATTTAAGTGTCTATCCAAAGCCTAACCATCACAGACTGACAGAATGATTTCAGTGTCTACCCACAGCCTAATCATCACAGACTGACAGAATGATTTCAGTGTCCATCCACAGCCTAACCATCACAGACAGACATAATGATTTCAGTGTCTATCCACAGCCTAATCATCACAGACTGACATAATGATTTCAGTGTCTATCCACAGCCTAACCATCACAGACAGACATAATGATTTCAGTGTCTATCCACAGCCTAATCATCACAGACTGACATAATGATTTCAGTGTCTATCCACAGCCTAACCATCACAGACAGACAGAATGATTTCAGTGTCCATCCACAGCCTAACCATCACAGACAGACATAATGATTTCAGTGTCTATCCACAGCCTAATCATCACAGACTGACATAATGATTTCAGTGTCTATCCACAGCCTAACCATCACAGACAGACAGAATGATTTCAGTGTCCATCCACAGCCTAACCATCACAGACTAACATAATGATTTAAGTGTCTATCCACAGCCTAACCATCACAGACTGACAGAATGATTTCAGTGTCTATCCACAGCCTAACCATCACAGACAGACATAATGATTTCAGTTTCCATCCACAGCCTAACCATCACAGACAGACAGAAGTATTTCAGTATCTATCCACAGCCTACCCATCACAGACAGAAGTATTTCAGTATCTATTCACAGCCTAACCTCTACAGACAGACAGAACAATTTCAGTATCTATCCACAGCCTAACCATCACAGTCACACTTCATTAAAACTTCTTCGGGATTGGTGTCCCTTCCACGAGACGGTTGAGCTAACGTAGGCTAACGCGATTAGCATGAGGTTGTAAGTAACAAGAACATTTCCCAGGACATAGACATATCTGATATTGGCAGAAAGCTTAAATTCTTGTTAATCAAACTGCACTGTCCAATTTACAGTAGCTATTACAGTGAAAGAATACCATGCTATTGTTTGAGGAGAGTGCACAATTTCGAACATGAAAAGGTATTAATAAACAAATTAGGCACATTTGGGCAGTCTTCAAAGTGTTTCCTTTCAAATGGTACCAGGCATATGCATATCCTTGTTTCAGGGCCTGAGCTACAGGCAGTTAGATTTGGGTCATTTTAGGCAACGAAAAGAAAGGGGCGGATCCTTAAGAGGTTTTAATGAATATAATACTGAACACCTCCCTCTGAAACTGTCCACAGCCTAATCATCACAGACAGAATGATTTCAGTATATATCCACAGCCTAACCATCACAGACAGAATGATTTAAGTATCTATCCACAGCCTAATCATCACAGACAGAATGATTTCAGCATATATCCACAGCCTAATCATCACAGACAGAATGATTTAAGTATCTATCCACAGCCTAACCATCACAGACAGAATGATTTCAGTATCTATCCACAGCCTAACCATCACAGACAGAATGATTTCAGTATATATCCACAGCCTAATCATCACAGACAGAATGATTTAAGTATCTATCCACAGCCTAATCATCACAGACAGAATGATTTCAGTATCTATCCACAGCCTAATCATCACAGACAGAATGATTTCAGTATCTATCCACAGCCTAACCATCACAGACAGAATTGTTTCAGTATCTATCCACAGCCTAATCATCACAGACAGAATGATTTCAGTATCTATCCACAGCCTAATCATCACAGACAGAATGATTTCAGTATCTATCCACAGCCTAATCATCACAGACAGAATGATTTCAGTAAATATCCACAGCCTAATCATCACAGACAGAATGATTTCAGTATCTATCCACAGCCTAATCATCACAGACAGAATGATTTCAGTATCTATCCACAGCCTAACCATCACAGACAGAATTGTTTCAGTATCTATCCACAGCCTAATCATCACAGACAGAATGATTTCAGTATCTATCCACAGCCTAATCATCACAGACAGAATGATTTCAGTATCTATCCACAGCCTAATCATCACAGACATAATGATTTCAGTTTCTATCCACAGCCTAATCATCACAGACAGAATGATTTCAGTATCTATCCACAGCCTAATCATCACAGACAGAATGATTTCAGTATCTATCCACAGCCTAACCATCACAGACAGAATTGTTTCAGTATCTATCCACAGCCTAATCATCACAGACAGAATGATTTCAGTATCTATCCACAGCCTAATCATCACAGACAGAATGATTTCAGTAAATATCCACAGCCTAATCATCACAGACAGAATGATTTCAGTATCTATCCACAGCCTAATCATCACAGACAGAATGATTTCAGTATCTATCCACAGCCTAACCATCACAGACAGAATTGTTTCAGTATCTATCCACAGCCTAATCATCACAGACAGAATGATTTCAGTATCTATCCACAGCCTAATCATCACAGACAGAATGATTTCAGTATCTATCCACAGCCTAATCATCACAGACAGAATGATTTCAGTATCTATCCACAGCCTAATCATCACAGACAGAATGATTTCAGTAAATATCCACAGCCTAATCATCACAGACAGAATGATTTCAGTATCTATCCACAGCCTAATCATCACAGACAGAATGATTTCAGTATCTATCCACAGCCTAACCATCACAGACAGAATTGTTTCAGTATCTATCCACAGCCTAATCATCACAGACAGAATGATTTCAGTATCTATCCACAGCCTAATCATCACAGACAGAATGATTTCAGTATCTATCCACAGCCTAATCATCACAGACAGAATGATTTCAGTAAATTTCCACAGCCTAATCATCACAGACAGAATGATTTCAGTATCTATCCACAGCCTAATCATCACAGACAGAATGATTTCAGTATCTATCCACAGCCTAACCATCACAGACAGAATTGTTTCAGTATATATCCACAGCCTAATCATCACACACAGAATTATTTCAGTATCTATCCACAGCCTAACCATCACAGACAGAATTGTTTCAGTATATATCCACAGCCTAACCATCACACACGGAATGATTTCAGTTTCTATCCACAGCCTAACCATTTTTTTATTTTTATTTTTTAAAGGGGCTAATCCTTAAGAGCTTTTAATGAATATAATACTAAACACCTCCCTCTGCAACTGGATCCTAGACTTCCTGATGGGCCGGTCCCAGGTGGTAAGGGTAGGTAACAACACATCCACCACGCTGATCCTCAACACGGGGAACCCTCAGGGGTGCATGCTCAGTCCTCTCCTGTATTCCTTTTTCACTAATGACTGCATGGCCAGGCACGACTCCAACACAATCATTAAGTTTGCCGATGAGAAAACAGTGGTAGGCCTGATCACAGACAACGATGAGACAGCCTATAGGGAGGAGTTCAGAGACCTGACTGTGTGGTGCAAGGACAACAATCTCTTCTTCAACATGATCAAGACAAAGGAGATGATTGTGGACTACAGGAAAAGGAGGACCGAGCGGGCCCCCCATTCTCATCGACGGGGCTGTAGTGGAGCAGGTTGAGAGCTTCAAGTTCCTTGGTGTCCACATCACCAGCAAACTATCATGGTCCAAGCACACCAAGACAGTTGTGAAGAGGGCATGACAACATATTTTCTCCCTGAGGAGACTGAAAAGATTTGGCATGGGTCCTCAGATCCTCAAAAGGTTCTACAGTTGCACCATCGAGAGCATCCTGACTGGTTGCATCACTGCCTGGTATGGCAACTGCTCGTCCTCCGACCGCAAGGCACTACAAAGGGTAGTTTGAACGGCCCTGTACATCACTGGGGCTAGTCTTCCTGCCATCCAGGACCTCTACACCAGGCGGTGTCAGAGGAAGGCCCTAAAAACTGTCAAAGACTCCAGCCACCCTAGTCATAGACTGTTCTCTTTGCTACCGCACGGCAAGCGGTACCGGAGCATCAAGTCTATGTCCAAGAGGCTTCTAAACAGCTTCTACCCCAAACCATAAGACTCCTGAACATCTAATCAAATGGCTACCCAGACTATTTGCACCCCTCCCCTTTTACACTGCTGCTTCTCTCTGTTATTATCCATGCATAGTCACTTTAATAACTCTACCTACATGTACATATTACCTCAATTACCTCGACCAAAGGGTTCCCCTGCACATTGACTCTATACCGGTACCCCCTGTATATAGCCTCCACATTGTTATTTTAGTGCTGCTCTTTAATTATTTGTTACCTTTATTTCTTTTCTTTTTTTAAAGTATTTTCCTTAAAGGAAATGTTGGTTAAGGGCTTGTAAATAAGCATTTCACTGTAAGGTCCACACCTGTTTTATCCAGCGCATGTGACAAACAACACTTGATTTGATAATACAGTACTGTACATACTGTAGCCAGGAGGACTAACAATCAGTCAAACAAAACAGGAGTTCACCACTGGGACTACCAGCCAGTCAAACAAAACAGGAGTTCACCACTGGGACTACCAGTCAGTCAAACAAAACAGGTGTTCTCCACTGGGACAACGAGCCAGTCAAACAAAACAGGAGTTCACCACTGGGACTACCAGTCAGTCAAACAAAACAGGTGTTCACCACTGGGACAACCAGCCAGTCAAACAAAACAGGAGTTCACCACTGGGACAACCAGCCAGTCAAACAAAACAGGAGTTCACCACTGGGACTACCAGCCAGTCAAACAAAACAGGAGTTCACCACTGGGACTACCAGTCAGTCAAACAAAACAGGTGTTCTCCACTGGGACAACGAGCCAGTCAAACAAAACAGGAGTTCACCACTGGGACTACCAGTCAGTCAAACAAAACAGGTGTTCACCACTGGGACAACCAGCCAGTCAAACAAAACAGGAGTTCACCACTGGGACTACCAGTCAGTCAAACAAAACAGGAGTTCACCACTGGGACTACCAGTCAGTCAAACAAAACAGGTGTTCACCACTGGGACAACGAGCCAGTCAAACAAAACAGGAGTTCACCACTGGGACTACCAGTCAGTCAAACAAAACAGGTGTTCACCACTGGGACTACCAGTCAGTCAAAAAAAACAGGAGTTCACCACTGGGACTACCAGTCAGTCAAACAAAACAGGTGTTCACCACTGGGACAACGAGCCAGTCAAACAAAACAGGAGTTCACCACTGGGACTACCAGTCAGTCAAACAAAACAGGTGTTCACCACTGGGACAACCAGCCAGTCAAACAAAACAGGAGTTCACCACTGGGACAACGAGCCAGTCAAACAAAACAGGAGTTCACCACTGGGACTACCAGTCAGTCAAACAAAACAGGTGTTCACCACTGGGACAACCAGCCAGTCAAACAAAACAGGTGTTCACCACTGGGACAACCAGCCAGTCAAACAAAACAGGAGTTCACCACTGGGACAACCAGCCAGTCAAACAAAACAGGAGTTCACCACTGGGAATACCAGTCAGTCAAACAAAACAGGAGTTTACCACTGGGACTACCAGTCAGTCAAACAAAACAGGAGTTCACCACTGGGACTACCAGTCAGTCAAACAAAACAGGTGTTCACCACTGGGACTACCAGTCAGTCAAACAAAACAGGAGTTCACCACTGGGACTACCAGTCAGTCAAACAAAACAGGAGTTCACCACTGGGACTACCAGCCAGTCAAACAAAACAGGAGTTCACCACTGGGACAACCAGCCAGTCAAACAAAACAGGAGTTCACCACTGGGACTACCAGTCAGTCAAACAAAACAGGAGTTCACCACTGGGACAACCAGCCAGTCAAACAAAACAGGAGTGAAACATGCAGTGTTAAGATACGTGTTTAGTTTCATTTTTAGATTTGACATCTCTTTTACATAGGGATTTTACATCTCTCTTTCACAGTTTGCTATCGTGCATATCACTTCACCTATTGGTTGAGACGTCAGAAAAGTTAGTATTTCTTCAACGTGTACAGACAGTAACTTCTGACAATTACATTGTCCAATATATAAACAATTATATCAGCAAATTGGATCAATAAATCACTATGTGTTCTGGTATATTTGTCAAGCTTGTCACATGGATTAAAACAATTATCTCAGAGTAAAACCAGATTGACCTTGTTCAGAAAAAACATTTATTCTAGGGAGGGAAAGAAACAGTTGTTTTCCATATCTGTCTCAGTAGTCACAAGGCCAGGTCGAGTCATAGCAGCTCAACTAAACCCTGCCTGTGTGTGTCTGTGTCTGTGTGTCTGTCTGTGTGTGTGTGTGTGTGTGTGTGTGTGTGTGTGTGTGTGTGTGTGTGTGTGTGTGTGTGTGTGTGTGTGTGTGTGTCTTCAAAAGGCCAGGTGGAGTCATAGAGAAGCTAAGCCCTGTGAATCATAGTGTTCTTCAGAAACATAGGACATACATGGGGTTACCACTGCCATAGGACAGACAGGGGGTTACCACTGCCATAGGACAGGGAGTATTATCTGGAGACACACACACTAAAACACACACACACACACACATACTGGTTAACAAACAGACAGGTTTGTTGTTGACTTGACAGGTTTGAGATCAGAGGTCTGAGACACTGTCTTCTGCCAAGCCCCAGAAACACTCACACACACACACGGACACACATATACACACACACACACAGTGAAGACACACATACACACACTGCTAAATACTGAGTGACAGAATAGAAGGCTGTCAAAGCTCCTTTTAGCCATGTCTGTCTCACTGTCTCTTTACGGACCCATCTCTTCCCCTCCACTCTATAGCTCTCTCTCTCTCTGTGTGTGCATGTGTGCGTGTGTGTGTATGTGTGGGTGAGTGAGTGTGTCATCCATGAACATACAAACCCACCAGATTGTGTCAGTATTAGCATTAGTTTAGCCCAGAGGGATGGGGAACGGAGAGATGAGAGGAGAGGAGATAAGAGGGCTGGGGAATGGAGAGAGGAGCGAAGAGGGAGGAGAAAGGAGGAGGCGAGAAGAGGGAAGAGAGAAGAGGATGGGAGTGGAGGGGAGTGGAAGGTCTTAGCTCGTTCTTAGATCATGGCAGGAGGCAGGCAGACTAGCTGCCACTGTCTGTCTCTCTGAGGAGGAGACATGGGGAGAGAGGTGGAACGCCTGGAGATGGACGGGGAGAGGGAGAAGAGAGGGGAGAGGACTGGAGAGGGAGAAGAGAATTGGGAGAAGACTGGAAAGGATTGGATAGGAAAAGGGGGAGAGGACTTGAGAGGAGAAGGGATAGAGGACTGGAGAGGAGAAGGGGGAGAGGACTAGGGAGAGGAGAAGGGGGAGAGAGAGGGAGAGGGGAGAGAGAGGGAGAGAGGGAGTTTAAATAAAGCAAGTCAGAGTATTAGAACTTTAAGATGTAGAGGGAAGCAGGCCAGTGACAGTGGTGTGACAGTGGTGTTACAGTGGTATGACAGTGGTGTGACAGTGGTGTGACAGTGGTGTGACAGTGGTATGACAGTGGTATGACAGTGGTGTGACAGTGGTGTGACAGTGGTGTTACAGTGGTATGACAGTGGTGTTACAGTGGTGTGACAGTGGTGTGACAGTGGTATGACAGTGGTATGACAGTGGTGTGACAGTGGTATGACAGTGGTGTGACAGTGGTGTTACAGTGGTATGACAGTGGTGTGACAGTGGTGTGACAGTGGTGTGACAGTGGTGTTACAGTGGTATGACAGTGGTGTTACAGTGGTGTGACAGTGGTGTGACAGTGGTGTTACAGTGGTATGACAGTGGTGTGACAGTGGTGTTACAGTGGTGTGACAGTGGTGTGACAGTGGTATGACAGTGGTGTGACAGTGGTGTGACAGTGGTGTGACAGTGGTGTGACAGTGGTGTGACAGTGGTGTGACAGTGGTGTTACAGTGGTATGACAGTGGTGTTACAGTGGTGTGACAGTGGTGTGACAGTGGTGTTACAGTGGTATGACAGTGGTGTTACAGTGGTGTGACAGTGGTGTGACAGTGGTGTGACAGTGGTGTGACAGTGGTGTTACAGTGGTGTGACAGTGGTGTGACAGTGGTATGACAGTGGTGTGACAGTGGTGTTACAGTGGTATGACAGTGGTGTGACAGTGGTGTGACAGTGGTGTGACAGTGGTGTGACAGTGGTATGACAGTGGTGTGACAGTGGTATGACAGTGGTGTGACAGTGGTGTGACAGTGGTGTTACAGTGGTATGACAGTGGTGTTACAGTGGTGTGACAGTGGTGTTACAGTGGTGTGACAGTGGTGTGACAGTGGTGTGACAGTGGTGTTACAGTGGTATGACAGTGGTGTTACAGTGGTGTGACAGTGGTGTGACAGTGGTGTTACAGTGGTGTGACAGTGGTGTGACAGTGGTGTTACAGTGGTGTGACAGTGGTGTGACAGTGGTATGACAGTGGTGTGACAGTGGTGTGACAGTGGTGTGACAGTGGTGTTACAGTGGTGTGACAGTGGTGTGACAGTGGTGTTACAGTGGTATGACAGTGGTGTTACAGTGGTGTGACAGTGGTGTGACAGTGGTGTTACAGTGGTATGACAGTGGTGTTACAGTGGTGTGACAGTGGTGTGACAGTGGTATGACAGTGGTGTGACAGTGGTGTTACAGTGGTGTGACAGTGGTGTGACAGTGGTATGACAGTGGTGTGACAGTGGTGTTACAGTGGTATGACAGTGGTGTGACAGTGGTGTGACAGTGGTGTGACAGTGGTGTGACAGTGGTATGACAGTGGTGTGACAGTGGTATGACAGTGGTGTGACAGTGGTGTGACAGTGGTGTTACAGTGGTATGACAGTGGTGTTACAGTGGTGTGACAGTGGTGTTACAGTGGTGTGACAGTGGTGTGACAGTGGTGTGACAGTGGTGTTACAGTGGTATGACAGTGGTGTTACAGTGGTGTGACAGTGGTGTGACAGTGGTGTTACAGTGGTGTGACAGTGGTGTGACAGTGGTGTTACAGTGGTGTGACAGTGGTGTGACAGTGGTATGACAGTGGTATGACAGTGGTATGACAGTGGTGTGACAGTGGTGTTACAGTGGTGTGACATTGGTGTGACAGTGGTATGACAGTGGTGTGACAGTGGTGTTACAGTGGTATGACAGTGGTGTGACAGTGGTGTGACAGTGGTGTGACAGTGGTATGACAGTGGTATGACAGTGGTGTGACAGTGGTATGACAGTGGTATGACAGTGGTGTGACAGTGGTGTTACAGTGGTATGACAGTGGTGTTACAGTGGTGTGACAGTGGTGTTACAGTGGTATGATAGTACTGAATTCACAGGGATTTACATCAGAAACAATGAGGGATTTAACACCAGGGGACTTGGCTTCAAAAGGACTTCGCAAGGACCTTAATAAGATGTAAGGTTTTCAGAAGGGCTATGCTTTTTTAGGACTTTCGTAAGGTTTTCAGAAGTGTTACATTAGGGCTTTGTTAGGTTTTCAGAAGGGTTACATTAGGGCTTTGTTAGGTTTTCAGATGTGCTATGTTAGGGCTTTGTTAGGTTTTCAGAAGGGTAGCATTAGGGCTCTGTTAGGTTTTCAGAAGTGTTACTTTAGGGCTTTGTTAGGTTTTCAGAAGTGTTACGTTAGGGCTTTGTTAGGTTTTCAGAAGTGTTACGTTAGGGCTCTGTTAGGTTTTTAGAAGTGTTACGTTAGGGCTTTGTTAGGTTTTCAGAAGGGTTACCTTAGGGTTTGGTATGACTTTCGTAAGGTTTTCAGAAGGGTTACGTTAGGGTTTGGTAGGACTTTTGAAAGGTTTTCAGAAGGGTTACGTGAGGTTTTGGTAGGACTTTGTAAGGTTGTCAGAAGTGTTACTTTAGGGTTTGGTATGACTTTCGTAAGGTTTTGAGAAGGGTTACGTTAAGACTTTGTTAGGACTTTCGTAAGGTTTTAAGAAGGGTTACGTTAGGGCTTTTTTAAGACTTTATTAAGGCTTTCAGAAGGGTTACGGTAGGGCTTTTTTAAGACTTTATTAAGGCTTTCAGAAGGGGAAGGGAATACCCCCATGAAATGGACAAAAATGAATGGCAACATATTGCCATTGGAACAAACATACACACGATGGAAAAGAGTGCCCAAATGGACGCCATTTCGTGTATTTCTTATGGCAAACGGCATACGGCAAATGCCAAGTGTAATAACTCAAAATTACTATAGGTGGCGAGCGCGTTCCAACGGGGCAAAACATATTGCAAATGTACATGAAGACAAGACCCAAGGGTCAAATTTTGACATTTCAAAAAATATCAAAATACCTACACCCCTAAAAAGTGCTTTCTGGGCCTTTTTCGCGATTCTAACGATTTTTTGTTATAATCTCACGTATAGAAGATGTGTATAAACATATCCTTGTCTAATTTTAATAAAGTTAATTTTTATTAACTTTTTATTGTCCATAAGGCCTATGTTTTGTCCATTTGCAATATGTTACCATAGGAAGTCAAAGTCAATGTCCATTTGCAATATGTTTTGTCCATTTGCAATATGTTACCATAGGAAGTCAAAAGTCATGATGTTATGTCCATTTACATATATCGTCATAGGAAGTCGGCTTCGAACCCAAAAGTCAGTGAGCAATGTCCAAATGGCATTTAAACTGACAAAATGATATATATCACTATGTTAAGCCCTCAATCATCCTATAGGGTCTATTTTTGAAAAACGTCCAAAATGACCAGGGGTGCCTACATTGGGATGGCCACAGGTGGAGGTGCTCCCTAACCAGCCAGGGATACCTTGCACCCTCCTAAAGACATTACTATTTACAATATGCTCATGGTTACCCGTTTCAATTACCAGGTACACGGTTGTCAAATTGCAATGTCTTACAATGGGCATTTACCCTCACAAATTTGACAGGCTCAAATACTGCAGAAATGCCAAATTGACAGGCCCATTGAACTCGGGATGGCCGAAGTGATCATGGTTCCTCTCCATCGCTCGTTGGTGTTGATTTCAACATGTCAAATTCGTGGACGTTAAAGCCCATTGAAACATATTGCAAATGTACAGTGAAACATATTGCAAATGTACAGTACATTTACCAGGTCCATATTTTCAAAAGGGTTTTAAATGACTTTAGGGGCTGCTCCTGGTCCAGGATCTTTATGGGAGTATCCCACTATGGCCCCAAGTCAGTGGGAGAAGCCCTGCTCATTTATGGAGGTTTTCAAAAATGAGTGTCCACACTCTCTTCCATTGCTTTGTACAGTACATTTTGCAATATGTTTCACTGTACATTTGCAATATGTTTCAATGGGCTGTTAACATCACGAATATGACAAGCTCTAAAATACTTCAGGAATGGCCAATTGACTGCCCGTTGATCTCAGGATGGCCAGTATTGATAGTGCTACCTGTCCATAGCTCGTTGGTGTTGATTTCAACATGTCAAAAAAAAGCCTATTGAAACATATTGCAAATGTACAGTGAAACATATTGCAAATGTACAGTACATTTGCAATATGTTTCAATGGGCTGTTAACATCACGAATATGACAAGCTCTAAAATACTTCAGGAATGGCCAATTGACTGCCCGTTGATTTCAGGATGGCCAGTATTGATAGTGCTACCTGTCCATAGCTCGTTGGTGTTGATTTCAACATGTCAAAAAAAGCCCATTGAAACATATTGCAAATGTACAGTGAAACATATTGCAAATGTACAGTACATTTGCAATATGTTTCAATGGGCTGTTAACATCACGAATATGACAAGCTCTAAAATACTTCAGGAATGCCCAATTGACTGCCCGTTGATCTCAGGATGGCCAGTATTGATAGTGCTACCTGTCCATAGCTCGTTGGTGTTGATTTCAACATGTCAAAAAAAAGCCCATTGAAACATATTGCAAATGTACAGTGAAACATATTGCAAATGTACAGTACATTTGCAATATGTTTCAATGGGCTGTTAACATCACGAATATGACAAGCTCTAAAATACTTCAGGAATGGCCAATTGACTGCCCGTTGATCTCAGGATGGCCAGTATTGATAGTGCTACCTGTCCATAGCTCGTTGGTGTTGATTTCAACATGTCAAAAAAAAGCCCATTGAAACATATTGCAAATGTACAGTGAAACATATTGCAAATGTACAGTACATTTGCAATATGTTTCAATGGGCTTTTAACATCACGAATATGACAAGCTCTAAAATACTTCAGGAATGCCCAATTGACTGCCCATTGATCTCAGGATGGCCAGGATTGATAGCGGTACCTGTCCATAGCTCATTGGTGTTGATTTCAACATGTCAAAAAAAGCCCATTGAAACATATTGCAAATGTACAGTGAAACATATTGCAAATGTACAGTACATTTGCAATATGTTTCAATGGGCTGTTAACATCACGAATATGACAAGCTCTAAAATACTTCAGGAATGCCCAATTGACTGCCCATTGATCTCAGGATGGCCAGGATTGATAGTGCTACCTGTCCATAGCTCGTTGGTGTTGATTTCAACATGTCAAAAAAAAGCCCATTGAAACATATTGCAAATGTACAGTGAAACATATTGCAAATGTACAGTACATTTGCAATATGTTTCAATGGGCTTTTAACATCACGAATATGACAAGCTCTAAAATACTGCAGGAAAGCCCAATTGACTGCCCGTTGATCTCAGGATGGCCGGGCTTGACGGTTTTAACTTATTGCAAATGGACAAAGGTCTGCCATAAAGTCACTATAATGAAAACGTAAAACACCTAGTTACGTTCTAGTTGCGGGTCCAGTTCCGACGTTATGTGTCGTCCTATCTGAGGCGACCCCAAATCCCGAGTTTCGGCTCGATAGGTCATTCGGAGCCCGAGCAGCGACCTTAATTGGTGCTGAAAATCCACGTTTTCCGGGCGTTGCTACGGGGTCCTTGAATGAGCTATCGGAGAGAAACGTTAGGGTCCGTCTCTATGGGCCAAGGCGGTTCTAATGCACCTAACCTTGTGTCTCTGGGACTTTTAGAAATTTTGTCATTTTCGTGATGTAAAAATGAATTGAAAATATTGCAAATGTACAAGGCTGTTTCTCGGCCTGTGAACCTTCTAGAGCCCCGTAGCTCACCGTGCACGATCGACTAAAGGTCTAGAATGGGTTTCTAAAGTTTCAGAGCTCTAGGTCTGACGGTTCTTTAATAGTTCGAACAAAAGTAACTATTGCAGGCAGTGTCTGTCTGTAAGCCCCTCACTGTGTCATTCCCCATTGACTGTGCATGTGTGTGATTTCAGAAAATCACAGAAAATCACAGAAATCACGTAGAGCTCCCGAAACCCACTTTAACGGATCCGTCTGAACATGCAGCAACTGGATCCATAACTTTTTTTGGGAAAAAAAATATCTTTCTCAACATTACGAATTGGACATTTGACAATTAACGACGGTGTCGGCTTATTTTAGAAACAATTTCGGCCGTCTAGTAAGGGAGCGTACATTTGCAATATGCAGTTTCTCATCAAACATACAGCAAATGCCATCCGCGTCCCTTATGTAGGTTACGGTAGGGCTTTGTTAGGACTTTCTTAAGGACTGGCATGAAATAAAATGACATCTCATCACGTGAGACCTGATATTAACATCTATAAAGATTCATCTTCCACTGAACACACAGGCAAGCTGATGATGTATCAAATACTTATGTCATGCAATAAAATGCAAATTAATTACTTAAAAATCATACAATGTGATTTTCTGGATTTTTGTTTTCTATTCCGTCACTCACAGTTGAAGAGTACCTATGATAAAAATTACAGACTTCTACATGCTTTGTAAGTGGGAAAACCTGCAAAATCGGCAGTGTATCAAATACTTGTTCTCCCCACTGTAAATGAAATATATAATTTTTTTAAATGGACATTAAACATTACACAATAATAAGCACTTTTGTATATATACGGTGTTGTAACAATGTGCAAATAGTTAAAGTACAAAAGGGAAAATAAATAAACAGAAATATGGTTGTATTTACAATGGTTTTTGTTCTTCACTGGTTGCCCTTTTCTTGTGGCAACAAGTCACACATCTTGCTGCTGTGATGGCACACTGTGGTATTTCACACAGTAGATATGGGAGTTTACAAAAATTTGAATTGTTTTCAAATTCTTTGTGGGACTGTGTTAGCTGAGGAAATAGGTGTCTCTAATATGGTCATACATTTGGCAGGAGGTTAGGAAGTGCACATCAGTTGCCACCTCATTTTGTGGGCAGTGTGCACATAGCCTGTGTTCTCTTGAGAGCCAGGTCTGCCTACGGTGACCTTTCTCAATAGCAAGGCTATGCTCACTGAGTCTGTACCTAGTCAAAGCTTTACTTAAGTTTTGGTCAGTCATTCTGCCACTGTGTACTCTTTGTTCAGAGCCAAATAGAATTCTGGTTTGCTCTCTTTTTGTTTTCTCATTTATTTTTATCGATGCTGGGCCAATTGTGCTCCGCCTTACACAACTCCCAATCACTGCCGGTTGTGATACATCCTGGATTTGAACCAGGGTGTCTGTAGTGACGTCTCTAGCACTGTGATGCAGTGCCTTAGACCACTGTGCCTCTCGGGAGCTTATGATTTGGTTGGGTCTAATTGTGTTGCTGTCCTGGGACTCTGTGAGGTCTGTTTGTGTTTGTGACAGAGCACCAGGACCAGCTTGCTTAGGGGACTCTTCTCCAGTTTCATCTCTCTGTAGGTGATGGCTTTGTTATGGAAGGTTTGGGATTCGCTTCCTTTTAAGGGATTGCAGAATTTAACATATTTATCTGGATTTTGATAATTAGCGGATATTGACCTCATTCTGCTCTGCATGCATTATTTGGTGTTTTACGTTGTACACAGGGGATATTTTTGCAGAATTCAGCATGCAGTCTCAATTTGTTTGTCCATTTAGTGAATTATTGGGTAATGGGGTATTGTGATGTCATAACGGGGTATTGTGTGTAGATCGATGAGGAAAAAAACTATTCAGTACATTTTTGAATAAGGCTGTAACGTAACACAATGTGGAAAAAGTCATGGGGTGAGTGGACCCTATACCTCACAAACATAAAGGGCAATGGGTTCTATAACTGATTCAAGTATTTTTTGCCAGATCCTAATTGGAATGTCGAATTTTATGTTCCTTTTGATGGCATAGAAGGCCCACTCTCTCTCTGTGTGTGTCTAGCTCCCTAACTTTCTCTCTCTTTTTCTCTCTCTCTCTTTCTTCTAGTCTAATTCATATTCAACATGGCACAGCCTTTTCCCCCCGTATCCTTGGCTAGGATCAGAGCTTCCCTACCGAGGGTGTATTTAAAAAACTATATATAAGTATTTCACACACATGCTCGCCTTCCGTACGTACGTGTCGGACGGTATGAGGCTCCTGCAGTTTAAGCCATTTGTCACCTAGCCCTGAGTCTATCGCTGCCACACACACACACACACACACACACACACACACACACACACACACACACACACACACACACACACACACACACACACACACACACACACACACACACACACACACACACACTCATGCCTTACACCCCTCCCCACCCCCTCACACACACATCGCCCCCGTCAGCGCCTGCTTCTGTTTAGTGAAAAAAGTAATTACTTTTTCTGTGTGCCTCAGTGCCTTCAGAAACCTCTCAGTGCACCCATTCCCCTGTGAGACGACAACATTCACTTAAACAGCTTTTAGAGACTAAGACGCTAGTTATTACTAGCTGAAACTTTGATTGTTTATGTGTGTGTGTGTGTGTGTGTGTGTGTTTGTATGTGTGTGTATGTGTGTGTGTCTGTGTGTGTGTTTCTGTGTGTCTGTGTGTGTGTGTATCAGTGACTGATTGGAGCCGGAACAAAAAGGGGTGTAGTGAGTAAATAAGTCTGATCTAGCGTATATATATACCTGCTTTGTTTGTGAGTTTTTTTACCGGTGCTGAGTGAGCCCATGTCTTTGACTTGACTAACAAGATAGATAACATCGGAGGATAGATTACACATGAGGGATGTCGTAGTGGATTAAGGTAGAGGTGACGGGAGACATGTTTGTTGAGGATGTGGGCCTGTGCACACACACACTCACACACACTCACTCACTCACTCACTCACTCACTCACTCACACACACACACACACACACACACACACACACACACACACACACACACACACACACATACACACATACACACACACACACACACACACTCACTCACAAAAACACACACACATATACCCACAAAAACACTCACTCACAAAAACACACACACATATACCCACAAAAACACACACTCACAAAAACACACACACACGCACTCACACACACTCACAAAAACACATACACAAGCACACACACACACTCACAAAAACACACACAAAATAATCTCCTCATGCAACACCAGCCACATCAACAGACGAGACAACATGAAAATACATTTGACATTCAACCAGTTTTTACACTCAGCTCACTTGGGATTCACAATGGGATTCACAATGACTTCAAATGAAGTGTCTCAGAAGCCATTTTCCACTGAAATCCCAGACCAACCCATAGCTGACCAATATTACACACAACACACACAGAAACACACACACACACACTCACCAGTACGACAATTCCCTGCTGTGAGAATGACAAATAGCTCTTTCTCAGCGGGACTGGAATACCTCAGTAATGACAAGTAGAATCCATAGACTTTCATGACTTTTCCCCAGACAGAACTCTCAATTCTGAGGAATGTAATCCGGACCTGTACATTCCTGTAGCGTGGTGCTGTATACTACAGGGACATTAGTCTCTGATATGAAGCTGGACATCTCACAGCGGAAAGCACTTGGGGGGAAAGAGAGAGGGATGGATGAAGGAGTGAGGAGAACCAAGGAACTCCAGAGGGACTATTAACATAAACAATCATTTACTCTACTTGTCTCATATATACAGTGCATCCGGAAAGTATTCAGACCCCTTGACCTTTTCCACATTTTGTTCCATTACAGCCTTATTCTAAAAAATCTGTTAAGTCATTTATTTTCCTCATCAATCTACACACAATACCCCATTATGACATCACAATACCCCGTAAGGAGAAAGCAAAAACTGGTTTTTAGAAATGTTCTTATACATTTATATATATATAAAAAGTGCATCCTGTTTCCATTAATCATCCTTGAGATATTTCTTCAACTTGATTGGAGTCCACCTGTGGTAAATTCAGTTGATTGGATGTGATTTTGAAAGGCAAACACCTGTCTATATAAGGTCCCACAGTTGACAGTGCATGTCAGAGCAAAAAACAAGGCATGAGGTTCGAAGGAATTGTCCTGAGAGCTCCGAGACAAGATTGTGTCGAGGCACAGATCTGGGGAAGGGTACCAAAACATTTTTGCAGCATTGAAGGTCCCCAAAAACACAGTGGCCTCCATCATTCTTAAATGGAAGAAGTTTGCAACCACCAATTGGGGCCTTGGTCAGGGAGGTAACTAAGAACCCGATGGTCACTCTGACAGATTTCCAGAGTTCTCCTCTATCATACCCAAGAAGACTGGAGGCTGTAATCACGCCAAAGGTGTTTCAACAAAACACTGAGTAAAGGGTCTTACTTATGTAAATGTGTTCTATAAATCAGTTTTTGCTTTGTCATAATGGGGTATTGTGATGTCATAACGGGGTATTGTGTGTAGATCGATGAGGAAAAAAAACAATTCAATACATTTTTTAGAATAAGGCTGTAACGCATCAAAATGTGGAAAAAGTTAAGGGGTCTGAATACTTTCTGAATGCACTCTATATGTGTGCATGTTCTGTAATATGTGTTCATGTTTCTGCGTACACAGTCCTGAATTTGTAGATCATTTGTTAGAATTGTATATCTGTGTGTGTGTATGTGTGTGTCCTCTCCTCTCATCTGTGGTAAAACAGACACAGACAGTAATAGGGCGTTTAATTATGAAGCTGCAGACATTCAGCCCCTCTGGCTGCTCTCATGGCTTCATACAACACACATACACACACACACACACACACACACACACACACACAGACACACACACACACACACACACACACACACACACACACACACACACACACACACACACACACACACACACACACATCTCTCAGCGGTGGAACAATAATACGTGGGAGTTTCCCCTTTCTCTTTCCTTTCATTGTTTCTTCTTCTCTTATCTTCTGTGTTCATCTGTTCCTCTCTGTTCTGGGTAATGAGGTTTCTTTTCATACCTCCATCTGTTGAATATTTTAGGGAAGCGGATTCCTTTTTACTGTTCTCCTCTGTTGGAGTGTGTTGTACATGAATCACTGGGCCGCAGGAGATCCTCGTTCAGTGGTGTGGAGGTGCAGGAGAGGTGGAGGGAGGGAGATACAGACCTTGGTTCAGTGGTGTGGAGGTGCAGGAGCGGTGGAGGGAGGGAGATAGATCCTGACTCAGTGATGTGTAGTTGGAGAGAGGCGGGGAGATAGTGGTGCGAGAGAAGCATCCTTGTTCAGCTCTTGTGGTGGTGTGTACCTGGAGGACAGGAGGGAAGGAAGGGTAGACAGGAAGACAGAGAGTTGGAAGGGTAAGGGGAGAGAAAGGAATAGAGGTTGAGAGAGAGAGAGAATGGAGAGAGATAGAATGAAGAAAGAGACAGTGGAGAGAAAGGGGAAGGGAGGGAGAGATAGAGGTTGAGAGAGTGTCTGAGAGTCCTTCACGCTTCGACCCTTTGATCACCATTGACTCCTCGTCTTTAAATAAGAGTGGAGAGAGAGAACAGTGAGATGTTTCACAACACTACCACTAATTACCTTCAGGTCAGGCAATTAAATCCAGTGGTGCTGTGATGTGAAGGAAGCTACTTTCATCTGAGACTGTATGAAAGTCACCCCCACTTCTCTTTGAACAGACATGAGGCCTTCTGGCAGACACTGCCATTGTGTTACGCTACTGTCAAAGACATACCACTACTGTACTATACCAATACTATACCAATACTATACAATACTATGCCAATACTATGCCAATACTACACCAATACTATACCAATACCATGCCGATAGTTTGCCAATACTATACCAATACTCTACCAATACCATTTCAATACTATACCAATACTATGCCAATGCTATGCCAACGCTATACCAATACTATACCAGTAGTATGTCTAGACTATGCCAATACTATACCAATAGTATGCCAATACCATACCAATACCATACCAATACCATACCAATGCTATACCAATACTATGCCAGTACTATAGCGATACTCTACCAATACTATACCAATAATATACCAGTACAATACCAATACTATGCCAAGACTATGCCAAGACTATGCTAATACTATACCAATACTATACCAATATTATACCCAGACTATACCATTACCATACCAATACTATACCAATAATATACCAGTACTATACCAATACTATACCAATAGTATACCAATACTATACCAGTACCATACCAATACCATACAATACTATACCAATACTATACCAGTACTAATCAAATACTATACCAATACTATACCAAGTCTATGCCAATACTATACCAATACTATGCCCATACTATACCAGTACCATACCAATACTATACCAATAATATACCAATACTATACCAACACTATACCAAGACCATGCCAATACTATACCAATACTATAACAATACCATACCAATACTATGTCAGTACTATGCCAGTACTATGTCAGTACTATGCCAATACTATGCCAATACTATATCAATACTATACCAATACTATGCCAATGCTATACCAATGCTATGCCAGTACCATGCCAATATTATGCCAATACTATACCAATACTATATCACTCTATGGGTCAAAGTCACTTTATCGGTCAAAGTCACTCTGTGAATTAAAGTCACTCTATCAGTCAGACATTTTATGAATCAGGCCCTCTATTATTCAAAGTCACTCTATGAATCAAAGTCACTCTATGAAACAAGTCACTCTAAGAATAAAAGTCACTCTATGAGTCAAAGTCACTCTATGAAACAAAGTCACTCTATGAGTCAAAGTCACTCTATGAAACAAAGTCACTCTATGAATCAAAGTCACTCTATGAATCAAAGTCACTTTATGAAACAAGTCACTGTATGGGACAAAGTCACTCTATGAATCGAAGTCACTCTAGGAATCAAAGTCACTCCATGAGTCATAGTCACTCTATGAGTCATAGTCACTCTATGAAACAGTCTCTCTATGGATTAAAGTCAATCTATGAGTCAAAGGCACTCTATGGATGTACTGACTAGCGCAATAGGTGGCATTTCAGTGGGTGATTAGAGAGACAGAACAAAGATTATATAGCTCTTTAATGATGTTAGAAATGAACTTTCACACATGAAGGGAAATGGTGGGAGTGTGTCAGCCATCCTCCCTGCCTCCCTGCATGACTGTCTGCATGTGTGTTTGGACGTATATGGATGTGTGTGTGCTCTTACCTGCCAGCTTCCCTCTACCTGCGTTCCAGTGTGTGTGTGTGTGACTGTCTACCTTCCTCCCTGTCTGCTTTCCTGTGTGTGTGTGTGTGACTGTCTACCTTCCTCCCTGTCTGCTTTCCTGTGTGTGACTGTCTACCTTCCTCCCTTTCTGTGCTCCTGTGTGTATGTGTGAGACTGTCTACCTTCCTCCCTGTCTGCGTTCCTGTGTGTGTGTGACTGTCTACCTTCCTCCCTGTCTGCGTTCCTGTGTGTGACTGTCTACCTTCCTCCCTTTCTGTGCTCCTGTCTGTGTGTGAGACTGTCTACCTTCCTCCCTGTCTGCGCTCCTGTGTGTGTGTGTGTGTGAGACTGTCTACCTTCCTCCCTGTCTGCGCTCCTGTGTGTGACTGTCTACCTTCCTCCCTGTCTGCGCTCCTGTGTGTGTGTGTGTGACTGTGTGTGAGACTGTCTACCTTCCTCCCTGTCTGCGCTCCTGTGTGTGACTGTCTACCTTCCTCCCTGTCTGCGCTCCTGTGTGTGTGTGTGTGACTGTGTGTGAGACTGTCTACCTTCCTCCCTGTCTGCGCTCCTGTGTGTGTGTGTGACTGTGTGTGAGACTGTCTACCTTCCTCCCTGTCTGCGCTCCTGTGTGTGACTGTCTACCTTCCTCCCTGTCTGCGCTCCTGTGTGTGTGTGTGTGACTGTGTGTGAGACTGTCTACCTTCCTCCCTGTCTGCGCTCCTGTGTGTGACTGTCTACCTTCCTCCCTGTCTGCGCTCCTGTGTGTGTGACTGTGTGTGTGTGAGACTGTCTACCTTCCTCCCTGTCTGCGCTCCTGTGTGTGTGTGTGTGTGTCTGTGTGTGTGCGCATGGCGGTCTGTCCCCGGTTTGTCGGAGTGTTTGGACTCTGGATTGATTGGCTAATTGAACTCCTTCTCCTTTCATGTTTGGACGTGTTGTACCTGGGATGCCTCGTTGCTGTGACGTGTTGCCTCTGTGTTGACGTGACGATTGAAGAAGAAAGGCGCTGCTATAATCATGAAAGGCCCTGACCGCATCACACGGATTACAGTGCTTGATTTGTTGTGAGCTTACACTTCAACAGTTCAAACGCAGACTGGAGAGAGAGTGTGTGTGTGTTTGTGTGTGTGTGTGTGTATGTGTGAATGCGTACGGGTGCATGTGTGTGTGTGTGTGTGTGTGTGTGTGTGTGTGTGTGTGTATGTGTGTGAGTTCAAACGGGACAGGCACATTGCGTTTCAGAGGAGGAACTCTGTGTATCTGAAATAGGAGGCGACGTACCCATACTCATTAGTAGGGTTTGAAGTTGTCTTCACAGAGGACAGGGTGTGTGTGTGTGTGTGTGTGTGGGTGGTTGTGTGTGTGTGTGTGTGTGTGTGTGTGTCTGTGTGTCAAAGAGAGAGAGAGAGGGGACAGGACAGGCTCCTTTCCAAATCTCAGTGAACAGTAATGAGTCTGATTTCATTAGGTCTCCTATCTTGTAGTGTGTGTTATGGTAATAGACACCATCAATGGGGTTTTGGAAATAAGTTTATTAAGTGTGTTCTGATGGTGTTTACACTACTAATCATATGGAGGTGATCTGATGGTGTTTACACTACTAATCAGATGGAGGTGATCTGATGGTGTTTACACTACTAATCATATGGACGTGATCTGATGGTGTTCACACTACTAATCAGATGGAGGTGATCTGATGGTGTTTACACTACTAATCACATGGATGTGATCTGATGGTGTTCACACTACTAATCAGAGGGAGGTGATCTGATGGTGTTTACACTACTAATCAGATGGAGGTGATCTGATGGTGTATACACTACTAATCAGATGGAGGTGATCTGATGGTGATCACACTACTAATCAGATGGAGGTGATCTGATGGTGTTTACACTACAAATCAGATGGAGGTGATCTGATGGTGTTTACACGACTAATCATATGGAGGTGATCTGATGGTGTTCACACTACTAATCAGATAGAGGTGATCTGATGGTGTTTACACTACTAATCAAATGGACGTGATCTGATGGTGTTCACACTACTAATCAGATGGAGGTGATCTGATGGTGTTCACACTACTAATCATATGGAGGTGATCTGATGGTGTTCACACTACTAATCAGATGGAGGTGATCTGATGGTGTTTACACTACTATTCAGAGGGAGGTGATCTGATGGTGTTTACACTACTAATCAAATGGAGGTGATCTGATGGTGTTTACACTACTATTCAGAGGGAGGTGATCTGATGGTGTTTACACTACTAATCAGATGGAGGTGATCTGATGGTGTTTACACTACTATTCAGAGGGAGGTGATCTGATGGTGTTTACACTACTATTCAGAGGGAGGTGATCTGATGGTGTTTACACTACTATTCAGAGGGAGGTGATCTGATGGTGTTTACACTACTAATCAGATGGAGGTGATCTGATGGTGTTTACACTACTAATCAGATGGAGGTGATCTGATGGTGTTTACACTACTAATCAGATGGAGGTGAACTGATGGAGTTCACACTACTAATCATATGGAGGTGATCTGATGGTGTTTACACAACTAATCAGATGGAGGTGATCTGATGGTGTTCACACTACTAATCAGATAGAGGTGATCTGATGGTGTTTACACTACTAATCAGATGGACGTGATCTGATGGTGTTCACACTACTAATCAGATGGAGGTGATCTGATGGTGTTCACACTACTAATCAGATGGAGGTGATCTGATGGTGTTTACACTACTAATCAGATGGAGGTGATCTGATGGTGTTCACACTACTAATCAGATGGAGGTGATCTGATGGTGTTCACACTACTAATCAGATGGAGGTGATCTGATGGTGTTTACACTACTAATCAGATGGAGGTGATCTGATGGTGTTAAACTACTAATCATATGGAGGTGATCTGATGGTGTTTACACTACTAATCAGATGGAGGTGATCTGATGGTGTTAAACTACTAATCATATGGAGGTGATCTGATGGTGTTTACACTACTAATCAGATGGAGGGTATCTGATGGTGTTTAGAATTCCAATCAGATGGAGGTGATCTGATGGTGTTTAGAATACCAATCAGATGGAGGTGATCTGATGGTGTTTAGAATATCAATCAGATGGAGGTGATCTGATGGTGTTTAGAATACCAATCAGATGGAGTTGATCTGATGGTGTTTAGACTACTAATCAGATGTAGGTGATCTGATGGTGTTTACACTACTAATCATATGGAAGTGATCTGATGGTGTTTACACTACTAATCAGATGGAGGTGATCTGATGGTGTTTACACTACTATTCAGAGGGAGGTGATCTGATGGTGTTTACACTACTAATCAGATGGAGGTGATCTGATGGTGTTTAGACTACTAATCATATGGAGGTGCTCTGATGGTGTTTACACTACTAATCATATGGAGGTGATCTGATGGTGTTTACACTACTAATCATATGGACGTGATCTGATGGTGTTTACACTACTAATCAGAGGGAGGTGATCTGATGGTATTTACACTAATAATCAGATGGAGGTGATCTGATGGTGTTAAACTACTAATCAGATGGAGGTGAACTGATGGAGTTCACACTACTAATCATATAGAGGTGATCTGATGGTGTTTACACAACTAATCAAATGGAGGTGATCTGATGGTGTTTACACTACTAATCAGATGGAGGTGATCTGATGGTGTTTACACTACTAATCAGATGGAGGTGATCTGATGGTGTTTACACTACTAATCAGATGGAGGTGATCTGATGGTGTTTACACTACTAATGAGATGGAGGTGATCTGATGGTGTTTACACTACTAATCAGATGGAGGTGATCTGATGGTGTTTACACTACTAATCAGATGGAGGTGATCCGATGGTGTTTACACTACTAATCATATGGAGGTGATCTGATGGTGTTTACACTACTAATCATATGGACGTGATCTGATGGTGTTCACACTACTAATCAGAGGGAGGTGATCTGATGGTGTTTACACTACTAATCAGATGGAGGTGATCTGATGGTGTTTACACTACTAATCAGAGGGAGGTGATCTGATGGTATTTACACTAATAATCAGATGGAGGTGATCTGATGGTGTTTACACTACTAATCAGATGGAGGTGATCTGATGGTGTTTACACTACTAATCAGATGGAGGTGATCTGATGGTGTTTAGACTACTAATCATATGGAGGTGATCTGATGAGCTAAGGTAACTGAGCTAAATGACTATCGCCCCGTAGCACTCACTTCCGTCATCATGAAGTGCTTTGAGAGATTAGTCAAGGATCATATCACCTCCATCCTGCCAGTCACCCTGGACCCACTCCAATTTGCTTACCGTCCCAATAGGTCCACAGACGACGCAATCGCAATCACACAGCATACTGCCCTAACCCATCTGGACAAGAGGAATACTTATGTAAGAATGCTGTTCATCGACTACAGCTCAGCATTTAACACTATAGTTCCCTCCAAGCTCGTCATTAAGCTCGAGACCCTGGGTTTCGACCCAGCCCTGTGCAACTGGGTCCTGGACTTCCTGACGGGCCGGCCCCAGGTGGTGAGGGTAGGAAACAACATCTCCACCCCTCTGATCCTCAACACTGGGGCCCCACAAGGGTGCGTTCTCAGCCCTCTCCTGTACTCCCTGTTTACCCATGATTGCGTGGCCAAGCACGCATCCAACTCAATCATCAAGTTTGCTGACGACACTACAGTGGTAGGCTCGATCACCAACAACGACGAGACGGCCTACTGGGAGGAGGTGAGGGCCCTCGGAGTGTGGTGTCAGGAAAATAACCTCTCACTCAATGTCAACAAAACAAAGGAGATGATCGTGGACTTCAGGAAACAGGAGAGGGAGCACCCCCTATCCACATCGACGGGACAGTAGTGGAGAAGGTGGAAAGTTTTAAGTTCCTCGGCGTACACATCACGGACAAACTGAATTGGTCCACCCACACAGACAGCGTGGTGAAGAAGGCGCAACAGCGCCTCTTTAACCTCCGGAGGCTGAAGAAATTCGGCTTGTCACCAAAATCACTCACAAACTTTTACAGATGCACAATCGAGAGCATCCTGTCGGGCTGTATCACCGCCTGGTACGGCAACTGCTCTGCCCACAACCGTAAGGCTCTCCAGAGGGTAGTGCGGACTGCACAACGCATCACCGGGGGTAAACTACCTGCCCTTCAGGACACCTACACCACCCGATGTCACAGGAAGGCCAAAAAGATCATCAAGGACAACAACCACCCGAGCCACTGCCTGTTCAACCCGCTATCATCCAGAAGGCGAGGTCAGTACAGGTGCATCAAAGCTTGGACCGAGAGACTGAAAAACAGCTTCTACCTCAAGGTCATCAGACTGTTAAACAGCCATCACTAACATTGAGTGGCTGCTGCCAACATACAGCCATCACTCATCTATATATTTATATGTACATACTCGTATTCATTCCTTTACTCTTGTGTGTATAAGGTAGTTGTTGTGAATTTTTTTGATTACATGTTAGATACTACTGCATGGTCGGAACTAGATGGCACAAGCATTTCGCTACACTCGTATTAACATCTGCTAACCATGTGTATGTGACAAATAAAATTTGATTTGATTTGATGGTGTTTAGAATACTAATCATATGGAGGTGATCTGATGGTGTTTACACTACTAATCAGATGGAGGTGATCTGATGGTGTTTACACTACTAATCAGATGGAGGTGATCTGATGGTGTTTAGACTACAAAAAAGATGGAGTTGATCTGATGGTGTTTAGAATACTAATCAGATGGAGGTGATCTGATGGTGTTTACACTACTAATAAGATGGAGGTGATCTGATGGTGTTTAGAACACCAATCAGATGGAGGTGATCTGATGGTGTTTATACTACTAATCAGATGGAGGTGATCTGATGGTGTTTACACAACTAATCAGATAGAGATGATCTGATGGTGTTTACACTAATAATCAGATGGAGGTGATCTGATGGTGTTTAGAATACTAATCAGATGCAGCTGATCTGATGGTGTTTACAATACTAATCAGATGGAGGTGATCTGATGGTGTTTAGAATACCAATCAGATGGAGGTGATCTGATGGTGTTTAAAATACTAATCAGATGGAGGTGATCTGATGGTGTTTAGAATACTAATCAGAGGGAGGTGATCTGATGGTGTTTACATTTCTAATCAGATGGAGGTGATCTGATGGTGTTTAGAATACCAATCAGATGGAGGTGATCTGATGGTGTTTACACTACTAATCAGATGGAGCTGATCTGATGGTGTTTACACTACTAATCAGACGGAGGTGATCTGATGGTGTTTAAACTTCTGTTCAGATGGAGGTGATATGATGGTGTTTACATTACTTATCAGATGGAGTTTATCTGACAGTGTTTACACTACTAATCAGATGGAGGTGATCTGATGGTGTTTAGACTACTAATCACATGGAGGTTATCTGATGGTGTTCACACTACTAATCAGATGGAGATGATCTGATGGTGTTCACACTACTAATCAGATGGAGGTGATCTGATGGTGTTTAGACTACTAATCAGATGGAGGTGATCTGATGGTGTTTACACTACTAATCAGATGTAGGTGATCTGATGGTGTATACACTACTAATCAGAGGGAGGTGATCTGATGGTGTTTACACTACTAATCAGATGGAGGTTATCTGATGGTGTTAACACTAATAATCAGATGGAGGTGATCTGACGGTGTTCACACTACTAATCAGATGGAGGTGATCTGATGGTGTTTACACTAATAATCAAATGGAGGTGATCTGATGATGTTCACACTACTAATCATATGGAGGTGATCTGATGGTGTTTACACTACTAATGAGATGGAGGTGATCTGATGGTGTTTAGACTACTAATCAGATGGAGGTGATCTGATGGTGTTCACACTACTAATCAGATGTGTGTGTGTTTGTGTTTGTGTGTGTCTGTGTGTGTCTATGTCTGTGTGTGTCTGTGTGTCTGTGTGTGTGTGTGTGTGTGTGTGTGTGTGTATGTTTGAGTCTTTGTGTGTGTGTCTGTGTCTGTGTGTGTGTGTTTTTCTGTGTGTGTCTATGTCTGTCTTTTTGTGTGTATGTCTGTTTGTGTGTCTGTATGTTTGTGTGTTTTTCTGTCTGTGTGTTTGTGTGTCTGTGTGTGTGTGTGTGTGTGTGTGTGTGTGTGTGGTGTGTCTGTCTGTGTGTGTGTCTGTCTGTGTGTATGTATGTGTCTGCCTGTGTGTGTGTGTGTGTGTGTGTGTCTGTATGTGTTTGTATGTTTGTGTCTGTGTTTGTGTGTCTGCCTGTGGGTCTGCCTGTGGGTCTGTATGTGTCTGTGTCTGTGTGTCTGTGTGTTTGTGGTGATTATTATCATGATGATGATTTATTCTGCAACTGATCTTGACATACTAAATGTGCATCCCAAATGGCAGCCTATACCTATATCCGGTATACCTGTATGGCCATGCATCTCAGGTCAAATGAAGTGTTCTATATGGCCTCTTTAATCTCGACGCAGCACCTACCTCGGTTGAGCTCTATATATAGTTACAGTGGGCTCCAAAATTACTGGCACCCCTGACTGGCAATGCTAAACAATACTTAAAAAAAAATATAAACAATATAATTATAGAGATAAACAAGAAAATACCAACATGTGAGAAATAGTGTACTTTATTATTGTTTCAATGGAACCAACCAAAATCATACAATGATTTAATACAAAATAAATTTTACCAAAATCAAGGTTTCATAATTATTGGCACTCCTCATTTAGTACTTAGTGCAACCACCTCTGGCAAGGATAACAACATGGAGTCTTTTCCTGTAATGTTTGACAAGGTTAAGGAACACATTTGGAGGGATTTTGGACCAATTCCTCTATGCAGATCCTTTCAAGATCCTTCACATTCTTGGGTTTGCGCTTATCAACTGCCCTCTTCCACTCAGCCCACAGGTATTCGATTGGATTGAGGTCCGGCGACTGAGATGGCCATGGCAGAACATTGACTTTGTTGTCACAGAACCATTTCTGTGTGGATCTTGAGGTATGTTTCAGGTCATTGTCTTGTTGGAAAGTCCACCTACGGCCAAGTCCCAGCCTTCTGGCAGAGGCAACCAGATTGTCAGCCAAAATTGTCTGATACTTGGTGGAATTCATTATGCCATCAATCTTAACCAGTGCCCCTGGACCTCTGGAATTAAAACAGCCCCAAAACATCACTGACCCCCCTACATATTTCACCGTGGGTATGAGGTGCCTCTCCTTGTATGCATCTCTGTTTCGACGCAAAACATGCCAATGCTGTATCTGACCAAAACTTTCAATTTTGGTCTCATCTGACCAGAGCACCTTCACAGTCATAATTTAAATGACTTTTGGCAAACTCCAAGCGCTTGCGTCTGTGTCTTGGGGTCAGAAAGGGCTTTTTTCTTGCAACCCTTCCAAAGAGCCTGTGGTTGTGGAGGTGGCATCTGATGGTGCTTTTTGAAACCTGGTGACCCCAAGACGCCACCAAGGCCTGCAATTCTTTCACAGTGATTCTTGGGGATTTTGTTGCTTCTCTTATCATCCTCCGCCCTGTCCTGGGGGGCAAAATGCATTTGCGTCCTCTACCCGTGAGGTTTTCAACTGTACCGTATCTTTTGAATTTTTTTATAATTGCCCTGACAGTGCTCAGTGGTATATTCAGTCTTTTGTGGATCTTCTTGTAGCCATTACCAGATTTATGAAGGTCTACGACCATCTGTCTCTTTTGAACTGCCAGTTCTTTTTTTTCTTCATGGTGTTGGATGACAAAGGAATATTGCATGCGTGTTGCCTCATTTTTATACCCTAGTGAAACAGGAAGTGATGTAATGGCTCAATATAGTTCCTTAAGACTTAGATCAACTTAAATAAGTGGAATTTAATTAGTGGTTTAATTTTGGTAGATGTTATTTACAATAATCTTTAAGGGTGCCATTAATTGTGAAACCTTGATTTGGAGGACATAGATTTTTAATTAAATCAATCAATTATTTTGGTTGGTTCCATTGAAACATTAATAAAGTACAGTATTTCTCACATGTTGGTATTTTGAGTTTATCTCTATAATTATATTGTTTATATTTGTTTAAGCATTATTTGTGCATTGCCAGTCAGGGGTGCCAGTAACTTTGGAGCCCACTGTATATATATATCTTCCTCCTCACCTCAGAACATAACAGCTCCAAACTGTTTCATTTTAACGCATGACGACGGCTGAATTACACCATCAGCCAATCAAATTAGAAACACCTCTCAACTGCTGCCGTGGCTCCAGGCTCTGAATTACAATGTAAAATGTGATGATTGTGACCTGGTCCGCATCCCAAATTGCACTGTACAGGGAATAGGGTGTCATTTGGTCAGGGAGCAGGGAGACAGGAAGTGACCTGGACCGTTTGACACCGGGTCGCCTTGTTAATGAATTTTAATACGACCCATAACGGCGTGGCGGAATTATTCCACTCAGTGGTTAAAGAGGGGCGTGAGGGACACACATTTTCTTGGAGGTACACACACACACAGTCACACACAGCTTTGTAAATTACATGGTGTCAGAAGTGCCTGACGATAGAAAGAGAAAGGGGTCAGGGGTTAAGTTAAATACGAAGACGACGGACAAAGGACGAGACAACGGTGAGACGAAAAAAAAGAGATGGAAGAAAGGAATGAAAAGGAGGGAAGGGGGAGGAGAGAGAGGACGTGCTCCTTCTAGAATTGATGTTCTCTCTCTCTCTCTCTCTCTCTCTCTCTGTGTGTGTCTCTCTCTCTCTCTCTGTGTGTGTCTCTCTCTCTCTCTGTGTGTGTCTCTGTCTCTCTCTCTCTCTCTCTCTCTGTCTCTCTCTCTCTCTCTCTCTCTCTCTCTCTCTCTCTCTCTCTCTCTCTCTCTCTCTCTCTCTCTCTCTCTCTCACTTTTCCTCTCCCTCTCTCCACTCCTCTCTTCTCCTCTGTCCATTCTTCTTCATATGTCTGTCAGTCCACTGCTGGGAACAGAAGAGGCAATAACACATTAACATGGGCTCCATTGTCCATCATTAGCCGCACGCACGCACACACACACACGCGCAAGACACACACGCACGCACGCCAAGACGCCACAAGACACACACACGCCAAGACACACACGCACACACACACACACAAGCGCGGACACACGCACACACACACACACGCGCGCACACACACGCGCGCCCACGCGCGCACACACACGCACACACACACACACACACACACACACACACACGTGCACACACACATGCACACACACGCGCACACACACGCACACACATGCGCACACTCACACACACTGCCTGTCCAGTCATCAGCCAGATACGAATCTTAGATGTGTTGTCGTTTCTTTCCGTCCATTCATTTAATTAACGACTTGGAGATTAACAACAGCAGCAACAATTATTTACCTCCAAAAAACAAAACCTTTGAGAGGTGGAGGTGTTATTTTCGGAGAGAAAGAAAACAAGGTTGTCGTTGTGTTACGGTAACCACTTAGAGGACGGTAACGTGGTCTCCACAGCAATGACAACGTGGTCTCCTTGACGCCACACGGGCTGGCTCCGTCCTCACCCTCCCACTTCTGGGAACAACCCACGTCCCCGTAGACTCCGGAACGCTCCTCTTCACAATAACTAGGGCAACGTCTCGGAGATAAACTTCACTGTAGTTAAGACTGTGTTTGAATGTATCCTAAAGGGTGTGGTTAGGGTGCAACCAGTTTAAGACTTGCCTCTGTGTGTGTGTGCACTGTTAAAGTACTGTTTAAAGGCAGAGAGATGAGCAGCAGGAAGTTAAGGGATCTTATAGGAACAACAACGTAGATTTTTGATCATGTGTTTCTTCCCGTAACTGTTTATCTTGAAGCGTAACGGTGCCAACTATCTATTCTGAGTGAGAGAAGTAGGACAACATAGACAACTGTTAAGCAAGGGTAACCTCTTTGCGCACGGATCCCTTAGGCGGGATTGTTTTCAGAGCAAACAGAACGCGGCAAATTCAAAATAACAATTCGTAATATCTAACATTCTTCGATATACAAGTGTTGCATAGCCATCAAACGCTCTGCTTTTTGGCAATATCACTGCGTTGTCAGATTTCAAAAAGGCTTTACGGCGAAAGCACCACATCTGATTGTTTGAGGCTAGTACCTCTCAAAATGTCCATATCACAGCTAATATAAATCGCTTACCTTTCAAATTACTTCTGTTGAGGGCTTCCCAAGTGTCCAAACAAGAGAATCCATGGTTCTTTTGTTAGAAAAAGTAATTCATTATATCCATAAGTCTCCGTTTGGTTGGCACGTTATGTTCAGCTACTCCACCAAGCATTGTCAGTCTACTCGCCCGTTGTACAGTGAAGGGAACGCATTCAAGTTATACCTCTCATCTTTTCACAAACAAACCAAATATCATTAATAATGCATCCTTATGTATTCTTTTATGAATAATAGCTATCATATTTTACACGGACGGTAACTGAAACGTTATAAGAGGAAAAGAAAGCTGGGCGCGCTCACGTTCTCGTGAACGTGCACGTTTGTTTACCTTTTTCCCTTCCTGTAGTATTTCTTCTTCTATAAGGATCTCGTCAGGGCTTTTTCCTCCAGACACTTTCCAGAGACTGTTGACATCCAGTGGAAGCCATAGGTACTGCAACCTGTGTCCTATTCCCCATTGGCTTCTATTACCAGGCCTTCAAAGTGAGAGGAGGGCAACAGAAAAAAGGAATTCCGGACAGAAATTTCTTGGGTTTTTGCCTGCTATATCTGTTCTGGTATACCCACAGACTATATCTTAATGGTTTTAGAAACTTCAGAGTGTTTCCTATCCAATAGTACTAATTATGTGAATATCCTAGTTTCTGGCCATGAGTGGCAGGCATTTAACTTTGGGCACGTCAGACAGGCGAAAATTCGGAAAATGGGACCCTAGCTGTAAGAGGGTAAGTATTATGAAATAGATAAACACATGCAATAAGACACATTCAATGTGTATAGAGTACCAATAGAAGCTTCTGGGTAAAATAACTGCTTGGTAAAAAGACAAACTGAAAGAGAAAATAAAACAGGTGAAAAGAAGGGGTGGGTAGTGGAGGTCACTGTTGAATACAGAAATCAGAAATAAGGAATGTATTGCAAGGGGTAGAGTACGACCCTACCTCACACAGGAAGCGGCACAGATCCTAATCCAGGCACTTGTCCTCTCCCGACTGCACTACTGCAACTCGCTGTTGGCTGGGCTCCTCGCTTGTGCCATCAAACCCCTGCAACTTATCCAGAACGTTGCAACCCGCCTGGTGTTCAACTTTCCCAAGTCCTCCCATGTCACCCCGCTCCTCCGCCCACTCCACTGGCGTCCAAATGAAGCTCACATCCACTACAAGACCATGGTGCTTCCCTACGGAACAGCAAGAGGAACTGCCCCTCCCAACCTTCAGGCTCTGCTCAAACCCTACACCCCAACCTGAGTACTCCGTTCTGCCACATCAGTTGTCTTGGCCCTCCCACCCCTATCGGAAGGCAGCTCTCGCTCAGCCCAGTCCAAGCTCTTCTCTGTCCTGGAACCCCAATGTTGGAACCAGCTTCCCCCTGAAGCTAGGACAGACGAGTCCCTGCCCCCTTCAAACAGTATCTAAAATAATCCTCCTCCTCACCTCGATAACACTTAACCAGCACCCTCACCCTTCTAGCTCTGACTCTCTGACAGCTACGTTATTGAGGAAATAACGTGCTTTCTATAACTGTGATATGTGGTTGTCCCACCTAGCTATCTGAAGATGAATGCACTAACTGTAAGTCTCTGTGGGTAAGAGCGTCTGCTAAATGACTAAAACGCAAACATTTATATTCTAGAGAATGTATTGTGAGGGGTTTGATGTTGTAGAGAATGTATTGTGAGGGATTTGATGTTGTAGAGAATGTATTATAAATGGTTTGATGTTGTAGAGAATGTATTGTGAGGGGTTTGATGTTGTAGAGAATGTATTGTGAGGGGTTTGATGTTGTAGAGAATGTATTGTGAGGGGTTTGATGTTGTAGAGAATGTATTGTGAAGGGTTTGATGTTGTAGAGAATGTATTGTGAGGGGTTTGATGTTGTAGAGAATGTATTGTGAGGGGTTTGATGTTTTAGAGAATGTATTGTGAAGGGTTTGATGTTGTAGAAAATGTATTGTGAGGGGTTTGATGTTTTAGAGAATGTATTGTGAGGGGTTTGATGTTGTAGAGAAGGTATTGTAAAGGGTTTTATGTTGTAGAGAATGTATTGTAAAGGGTTTGATGTTGTAGGGAATGTATTGTGAGGGGTTTGATGTTTTAGAGAATGTATTGTAAAGGGTTTGATGTTTTAGAGAATGTATTGTAAAGGGTTTGATGTTTTAGAGAATGTATTGTAAAGGGTTTGATGTTGTAGGGAATGTATTGTGAGGGGTTTGATGTTTTAGAGAATGTATTGTAAAGGGTTTGATGTTTTAGAGAATGTATTGTAAAGGGTTTGATTGTTCCCTCCTGTTCTCTCTCTTTATTCTCTCTCTATTGTTCCCTCCTGTTCTCTCTCTCTTTATTCTCTCTCTATTGTTCCCTCCCTCTCTCTTTATTCTCTCTCGATTGTTCCCTCTGGTTCTCTCTCAACCTCTCCTTATTTTGCTCTATTCCGTGTTTCTTTCTTCCCAGTGTCACTAACGACTTGCTCCTCCGTCACTCACCGTTGTTCTCACTGCTCTGGGAGCCACTGGTGTCAGCATTGCAGAGAGGATGGGGGATGAAGAAAGAGAGAGAGATGGAGCGGGGGTGGATAGAACGAGAGAGAGACAGAGAGAGATGGAGCGGGGGTGGATAGAAAGAGAGAGAGAGAGAGAGAGAGAGAGAGAGAGAGAGAGAGAGAGAGAGAGAGAGAGAGAGAGAGAGAGAGAGAGAGAGAGAGACAGACAGATCGAGGCGAGGATGATAGAAAGAGAGAAAGGGATGGAGCGGGAGGCACTGGTGTCAGTATAGCAGAGAGGATGATGGGATTGGAAAGAGAGAGATGGAGAGAGAGGCGGAGGGTTAGGAGAGTGACGAAGCTCACAACCCAACCACCCAATCACTTTGACTCTACTGTACATGCTGCTAGAGAGAGAGAGCGAGAGATGGAAAAACAGAGAGAGAGCAAGAAGTCGAGAAGGAGAGGGAAGGATAGACAAACAGAGAGAAAAACAGAGATGGGAGAGAGAGAGAGAGAGAGAGAGAGAGAGAGAGAGAGAGAGAGAGAGAGAGAGAGACAGAGAGAGACAGAGAGAGAAACAGAAAGATGAAGAGCACTCACTTAAAGCTGAAACATGAAAGAACACTTTAGAGTGACGTCCCCCAGGTCTCTCTCCTCTTCACACTCCTCCCTGTCTAAATAAGGACACTGGAGGAGCGGCCTGAGAGGAGGCCTGAGAGGAGGCCTGAGAAGAGGCCTGAGAAGAGGCCTGAGAGGAGGCCTGAGAGGTGGCCTGAGAGGAGGACTGAGAGGGGGCCTGAGAGGGGGCCTGAGAGGGGGCCTGAGAGGAGGCCTGAGAGGAGGCCTGAGAGGAGGCCTGAAAGGAGGCCTGAGAGGTGGCCTGAGAGGAGGCCTGAGAGGAGGCCTGAGGGAAGGCCTGAGATGCCCGAGCACTTATTACCGTGTAGACCCAGCTCTGCAACGCTTTGTCCCACTGCATTATAGATGTGGGCTGGGCCAAAACCGGATCTTAGCACCTGTAGCGTGGATTCAGTTTTTACGGATTGTTTTAGTATGCAGGATATGGATAAACAGGAACAAGTGCACACAAACACACACACACACACATACACTATGCTCTGGCCCATGTGTTGCTCTGTGCTAAAGCCCTGGTCTCTCTGTCTCAATTAAACATTGAGCAAAAAGACTCTGGGCTTTAAAGTGGACCTGACAGCGTTTATCTACTTTGTAGATATGAAACAAACAATCATAAAGTCGGTCAAAAATATCTAATTCCCAGTTCATGCTACAAAACCAACATCATAATAGGTTTAAAAACAGATTATGTTTGACGTACAGTGAGGCATTGTTGGCAGAATACTGTAGATGGACGCAGTTCAATGCATGAGAAATGTAATTCACCAACACATTTCTTGGTTGTCCCAAAAATATTGCTATGAGGTTGTATATCCCAGCTGGCCTGGTGCCTTGTTTGCTGCCTCCACCCTTTAGGGATGTACTGTTTCACTTTCAATGACTCAACATGTTGAACAAAAACGGACGACTGTAACTGAGGCTAGAAATGTCAATACAATCCAACTAGCAAGGGAACTGATCACAAGTCAGTCCTAACATGACGCATAGGCTAGCACACACGTGTCCAACACAAGGCCCGCGGGCGAATAGGACATACAAGCAAGAATATACACGGGTCAACAGTTGAGTCATGTACTTCATGAAACTACAGCCTGATGCGCTGGCAACCGGTGAATTCAATTTCAACTGCGTTGCTTTCGTGTGTCCCGTTTTCCAACGCGCAGCCCTTGCTAAGCTGCTAAAATGTTGCAGTCTGGCTTCGGTTTTTAAAACTTGACAATGAATAACCCAAAAAACTAAACCTGCTACAAAGCACAATTCAAAGGAGAAACATGTAGTCCTATTACAGGAGCGATAGAGCAGTACCCTAGGCTGGCTACTCCACTGCAGCGCAGCGCTGCATTCACCTGCATCATATTCTTTCTAATAGAACAATGGCCTGTTTGGGTCGTTTTCTTTTGTCAAAACAAATAGGCTATGTCTGGACCGTGAATTCGCTATGTTTCTTCAATATGGCCTGTGCAACGATTGATTTTGACACTCCTGGGCTAAAGTGTTTATTCATGTATATAAGTTAGCTATTTCTTTAACAAGCTAAAAACACAGAGCCCAACGCTAGCTAGCTAACTGCTGGGAAGATGTCATGGCATTGGACGACTGGGCGAGTGACTGACTCGTTTGGTTAGCTAGCAGGAAATGTGAATGGCTTTGCTAGCTAGCTATGCTGAACTTGAACGACTATTATCCACAGTTAGCATAATCTCTTAGTTGTCAATCAAATGTAAGATCAAATGGACGGGAAGGCAAGTTTCCATTCAGCTGTCAAAATGTGGGTTGGGACTAGCATGCATTGGCAGGCAAGCTGCAGAAGACGAGCAGGCTACTATTCCTCATCGTTTCAGTGCAATTGGAAGGCCAACAAGAGTTTGGAAACTTTGTTTCCGTTGAACATGCCATACAAATTTAGGCATTTTAATTCATTATATTAAAGTGCCTTGGTCCTCCTTTCTTGTTGAGGATTTATGTTCACTTATTATATATTAGCTTATCTCGCTCTGGCCAACATTAGATGTTGATCTTGTTGTTGTTGATCTGCATAGACAACTAAGGGAAAGAGAGCCTACCTGTTCATGGTTGTTTAATCAATAGGACTGTAAAGTTCCCAAATGTACGAGGACTCCTATGGTATTTACATTACTGCAGAAATCCTTTCAGGTGTATTTTGTTTCTTTTGGTGAATGTGTTCTAATGATCTAAAGACACGCTGTTGCTGCTGCCTGGAAACACACAATCCAGTTCATAGTGAATGATGGCAAGCCCTACTGCCTGGAAACACACAGTCCAGGTCATAGTGAATGATGGCAGGCCCTACTGCCTGTAAACACACAGTCCAGGTCATAGTGAATGATGGCAGGACCTACTGCCTGGAAACACACAGTCCAGTTCATAGTGAATGATGGCAGGCCCTACTGCCTGTAAACACACAGTCCAGTTCATAGTGAATGATGGCAGGCCCTACTGCCTGGAAACACACAGTCCAGTTAATAGTGAATGATGGCAGGCCCTACTGCCTGGAAACACACAGTCCAGTTCAAAGTGAATGATGGCAGTTCCCTACTGCCCTTAAACACGCAGTCCAGTTCAAAGTGAATGATGGCAAGCCCTACTGCCTGGAAACACACAGTCCTGTTCATAGTGAATGATGGCAGGCCCTACTGCCTGGAAACACACAGTCCAGTTCATAGTGAATGATGGCAGGCCCTACTGCCTGGAAACACACAGTCCAGTTCATAGTGAATGATGGCAGGCCCTACTGCCTGTAAACACACAGTCCAGTTCAAAGGGAATGATGGCAGTTCCCTACTGCCTGTAAACACACAGTCCAGTTCAAAGTGAATGATGGCAGGCCCTACTGCCTGTAAACACACAGTCCAGTTCAAAGTGAATGATGGCAGACCCTACTGCCTGGAAACACACTGTCCAGTTCAAAGTGAACGATGGCAGTTCACTACTGCCTGTAAACACACAGTCCAGTTCAAAGTGAATGATGGCAGGCCCTACTGCCTGGAAACACACAGTCCAATTCATAGTGAATGATGGCAGGCCTTACTGCCTGGAAACACACAGTCCAGTCCATAGTGAATGATGGCAGGCCCTACTGCCTGGAAACACACAGTCCAGTTCATAGTGAATGATGGTAGGACCCACTGCCTGGAAACACACAGTCCAGTTCAAAGTGAATGATGGCAGGCCCTACTGCCTGGAAACACGCAGTCCAGTTCAAAGTGAATGATGGCAAGCCCTACTGCCTGGAAACACACAGTCCAGTTCATAGTGAATGATGGCAGGCCCTACTGCCTGGAAACACACAGTCCAGTTCATAGTGAATGATGGCAGACCCTACTGCCTGGAAACACATAGTCCAATTCGAAGTGAATGATGGCAAGCCCTACTGCCCTTAAACACGCAGTCCAGTTCAAAGTGAGTTATGGCAGGCCCTACTGCCTGGAAACACACAGTCCAGTTCATAGTGAATGATGGCAGGCCCTACTGCCTGTAAACACACAGTCCAGTTCAAAGGGAATGATGGCAGTTCCCTACTGCCTTTAAACACACAGTCCAGTTCAAAGTGAATGATGGCAGGCCCTACTGCCTGTAAACACACAGTCCAGTTCAAAGTGAATGATGGCAGACCCTACTGCCTGGAAACACACAGTCCAGTTCAAAGTGAACGATGGCAATTCCCTACTGCCTGGAAACACACAGTCCAGTTCAAAGTGAATGATGGCAGGCCCTACTGCCTGTAAACACACAATCCAGTTCATAGTGAATGATGGCAGGCCCTACTGCCTGGAAACACACAGTCCAGTTCATAGTGAATGATGGCAGGCCCTACTGCCCTTATACACACAGTCCAGTTCATAGTGAATGATGGCAGGCCCTACTGCCTGGAAACACACAGTCCAGTTCATAGTGAATCATGGCAGGACCTACTGCCTGGAAACACACAGTCCAGTTAATAGTGAATGATGGCAGGCCCTACTGCCCTTATACACACAGTCCATTTCATAGGAAATGATGGCAGGCCCTACTGCCTGGAAACACACAGTCCAGTTCATAGTGAATGATGGCAGGACCTACTGCCTGGAAACACACAGTCCAGTTAATAGTGAATGATGGCAGGCCCTACTGCCTGTAAACACACAGTCCAGTTCATAGTGAATGATGGCAGGCCCTACTGCCTGGAAACACACAGTCCAGTTCATAGTGAATGATGGCAGGACCTACTGCCTGGAAACACGCAGTCCAGTTCAAAGTGAATGATGGCAAGCCCTACTGCCATGAAACACACAGTCCAGTTCATAGTGAATGATGGCAGACCCTACTGCCTGGAAACACACAGTCCAGTCCATAGTGAATGATGGCAGGCCCTACTGCCTGGAAACACACAGTCCAGTTCAAAGTGAATGATGGCAGGCCCTACTGCTTGTAAACACACAGTCCAGTTAATAGTGAATGATGGCAGGCCCTACTGCCTGGAAACACACAGTCCAGTCCATAGTGAATGATGGCAGGCCCTACTTCCTGGAAACACACAGTCCAGTTCATAGTGAATGATGGCAGGCCCTACTGCCTGTAAACACACAGTCCAGTTCAAAGTGAATGATGGCAGGCCCTACTGCCTGTAAACACACAGTCCAGTTCAAAGTGAATGATGGCAGACCCTACTGCCTGGAAACACACAGTCCAGTTCAAAGTGAACGATGGCAATTCCCTACTGCCTGGAAACACACAGTCCAGTTCAAAGTGAATGATGGCAGACCCTACTGCCTGTAAACACACAATCCAGTACAAAGTGAATGATGGCAGACCCTACTGCCTGGAAACACACTGTCCAGTTCAAAGTGAACGATGGCAGTTCCCTACTGCCTGTAAACACACAGTCCAGTTCAAAGTGAATGATGGCAGGCCCTACTGCCTGGAAACACACAGTCCAGTTCATAGTGAATGATGGCAGGCCCTACTGCCTGGAAACACACAGTCCAGTTCATAGTGAATGATGGCAGGCCCTACTGCCCTTATACACGGATTCCAGTTCATAGTGAATGATGGCAGGCCCTATTGCCTGGAAACACACAGTCCAGTTCATAGTGAATGATTGCAAGCCCAACTGCCTGGAAACACACAGTCCAGTTCATAGTGAATGATGGCAGGCCCTACTGCCCTTATACACGGATTCCAGTTCATAGTGAATGATGGCAGGACCTACTGCCTGGAAACACACAGTCCAGTTCATAGTGAATGATGGCAGGACCTACTGCCTGGAAACACACAGTCCAGTCCATAGTGAATGATGGCAAGCCCTACTGCCTGTAAACACACAGTCCAGTTCATAGTGAATGATGGCAGGCCCTACTGCCTGGAAACACACAGTCCAGTTCATAGTGAATGATGGCAGGCCCTACTGCCTGTAAACACACAGTCCAGTTCATAGTGAATGATGGCAGGCCCTACTGCCTGGAAACACACAGTCCAGTTCATAGTGAATGATGGCAGGCCCTACTGCCTGGAAACACACAGTCCAGTTCATAGTGAATGATGGCAGGACCTACTGCCTGGAAACACGCAGTCCAGTTCATAGTGAATGATGGCAGGACCTACTGCCTGGAAACACACAGTCAAGTTAATAGTGAATGATGGCAGGACCTACTGCCTGGAAACACACAGTCCAGTTCATAGTGAATGATGGCAGGCCCTACTGCCTGGAAACACACAGTCAAGTTAATAGTGAATGATGGCAGGACCTACTGCCCTTATACACGCAGTCCAGTTCATAGTGAATGATGGCAAGCCCTACTGCCTGGAAACACGCAGTCCAGTTCATAGTGAATGATGGCAGGCCCTACTGCCTGGAAACACACAGTCCAGTTCATAGTGAATGATGGCAGGCCCTACCGTCTGGAAACACACAGTCCAGTTCATAGTGAATGTCATATTCTTCCTGGGGTGTATTTATGAACTGATTAATAGGATTTAATGTGGCTAACACGCTGTCAGTTCCACTTTAAAGTGTTGCTCTGACGGGACACAGCAGAGAGGTTGCCGGTTCATGTACGCTGCTACACGCCACTGCAGGAGTGTCCTTGAGCTAAGCATTTCACCTGAGCTACCGCTGTGGAAATGTGGAAATACTTCTCAGAACGTACATATTGTATAGAAAGTGTGTGTTTGTGCTCTCTTTCTCTCTTTAAATTAACATATGCTAAGCTCTCTGTCTGTTTGTTCTTTGAAAGGCATGTCTTGGACAGTATTGGAGAAGATCAAACCAATGATTGCAGATACAGGAAACGGGTGCATTTTAGAATCTGCATTGACATCACTTCCACACTGCGACTAGAGCGACAGTGACTGAGAGACGGAGCTCTGGTTTGGACGGCTACAGAGCTAGCACGGACACAATTCCTGCTCTCCTCTTTGACATCACACACATCGCTGTCCAATCCAATCCTGGTCCAGCGCATCCTAGAACATAGAGTTGGATAGAGGTGCCATGAAGACGTGAATATGTGCCCTCCGATCAACTCTATGTCCTAGCACCACAGAGGTATCAGTAGGTAGTGCTAAACTCACCTCCTCGACTCTTTCCTCACTTGAAACATTTCATACATAAACCACCTCTTGATTCGATGGCGACGGTGATGGCAGCTCTCGCAGAGTTCTAAATTAGTACCCTGGTGAGCGTGTTGAGTGGTGAGAGAGTTCTGGCTCTTGATTGGAACTACTCTGCAATAACACCCATGATGTGAAAGAGAGTGGAGGGCTAAGCACATGTATGTCTGTGTGTGTGTGTGTGTGTGTGTGTGTGTGTGTGTGTGTGTGTGTGTGTGTGTGTGTGTGTGTGTGTGTGTGTGTGTGTGGGGTGTGTGTGCGTGCGTGCGTGTGTTTGTGTGCGTGTGCGTGTGTGTGTGCGTGTGTGTGTGTGTGTGTGTGTGAGTGTGCGTGGAGGAAAGTGGAGGGCTAACCACCTTTCTCCAGGTAATTGGGCAACGCAGCTGTGATGTGGGCAGAGCTGTGTGTGCATGTGTGGGTGTGTGTGTCTTTGTGTCTGTCTGTGTGTGTGTGTGTGTGTGTGTGTGTTTGTGCGTGTGATGTGCCACACTCTTTAACACTAACCTCATTCAGAGCTTTTTTGGGAAACAGAAGTGGTGGCTCGTTAGTTAGAGTGAGATATAATGAATCACACAACCAGGACCATTACCTTAGTTAGAGTGAGATTTAATGAGTCACACAACCAGGACCATTACCTTAGTTAGAGTGAGACATAATGAATCACACAATCAGGACCATTACTTTGTTAGTTAGAGTGAGATATAATGAATCACACAACCAGGACCATTACCTTAGTTAGAGAGAGACATAATGAATCACACAACCAGGACCATTACCTTAGTTAGAGTGAGATATATTGAATCACACAACCAGGACCATTACCTTAGTTAGAGAGAGACATAATGAATCACACAACCAGGACCATTACCTTAGTTAGAGTGAGATATAATGAATCACAGAACCAGGACCATTACCTTAGTTAGAGTGAGATATAATGAATCACACAACCAGGACCATTACCTTAGTTAGAGTGAGATATAATGAATCACACAACCAGGACCATTACCTTAGTTAGAGTGAGATATAATGAATCACACAACCAGGACCATTACCTTAGTTAGAGTGAGACATAATGAATCACACAACCAGGACCATTACCTTAGTTAGAGTGAGATATATTGAATCACACAACAGGGACCTTTACTTTTCTTCAACTCAGTGTAAACGGCAGTAAAAGTAATGATCCTATTTCAGGACATTACATCTCAGTAATGTAGCAGAAGCTGTTATGCAGAGTTTAAAAAAAAAAATATTTTACCTTTATTTAACCAGGTAGGCAAGTTGAGAACAAGTTCTCATTTACAACTGCGACCTGGCCAAGATAAAGCAAAGCAGTTCAACACATAAAACAACACAGAGTTACACATGGAATAAACAAACATACAGTCAATAATACAGTAGAAAAAAATAAAATAATCTATATACAAAGAGTGCAAATGAGGTAGGATAAGGAAGGTAAGACAATAAATAGGCCATGGTGGCAGAGTAATTACAATATAGCAATTTAACACTGGAATGGTAAAAATGTGCAGTAGATGAATGTGCAATGTAGAAAAACTGCGGTGCAAAGGAACAAGATAAATAAATAAATACGGTAGAGGATGAGGTAGTTGGTTGGGCTATTTACAGATGGGCTATAAACAGGTACAGTGGTTGAGGGAGATAAGTGTCTCCAGTTTCAGAGATTTTTGAAGTTCGTTCCAGTCATTGGCAGCAGAGAACTGGAAGGAGAGTCGGCCAAAGGAGGAATTGGCTTTGGGGGTGACCAGTGAGATATACCTGCTGGAGCGCGTGCTACGGGTTGGTGCTGCTAAGGTGACCAGCGAGCTGAGATAAGGCGGGACTTTACCTAGCAGGGACTTGTAGATGACCAGGAGCCAGTGGATATGGCGACGAGTGTAAAGCGAAGGCCAGCCTACGAGAGCGTACAGGTCGCAGTGGTGGGTGGTATATGGGGCTTTGGTAACAAAACGGATGGCACTGTGATAGACTGCATCCAGTTTGTTGAGTAGAGTATTGGAGGCTATTTTGTAAATTACATCACTGAAGTCGAGGATCGGTAGGATGGTCAGTTTTACGAGGGTATGTTTGGCAGCATGAGTGAAGGAAGCTTTGTTGCGAAATAGGAAGCCAATTCTATATTTAATTTTAGATTGGAGATGTTTGATGTGAGTCTGGAAGGAGAGTTTACAGTCTAACCAGACACCTAGGTATTTGTAGTTTTCCACATAATCTAAGACAGAACCGTCCAGAGTAGTGATGCTGGACGGGGGGACAGGTGCGGGCAGCGATCGGTTGAAGAGCATGCCTTTAGTTTTACTTGCGTTTAAGAGCAGTTGTAGGCCACGGAAGGAGAGTTGTATGGCATTGAAGCTCGTCTGGAGGGTAGTTAAAATCTTGCACTGACAAAATCCTTCCACTCGCCCATACATTTCTTCCCCACTTCCCTTATCCTAAAGCGGCAGTAGATTAGCCCTGATGGTCTGTAGGTGTTTCCCCTTCCCCTTCTTGAACTGTCCCACTAGCTCTTGGGTAGGTTCTTGTTATTATCCTAGCAGGTAAAAGTACAGTGATGCAACCATCACTCAAAAGCACCCGTTCAGAGTACAGCTGTGCTGAGTCATATAAGACAATTATCTAACATTATCTGTCTCAGACCCATATTTTTGTTTCACACAAATCGTCATATTTGAGCTTACGCATACCAAGCCCGAAAAAAAACCCTGGTTAAATTATCACTGTAATTGCGCACACATTGATGTACCTACCCCAATGCTCTGTTGCTAGCGCCCCACCATTCCCTAAGTAGTTAACTACTTAGGGGTTGGTGGGTTATGATCATAAAATACAGCGTCCACTCGCCCATTGAACCGTGAATAGAACTCGTTCAACCTATACCTATAAACTTGTCCAAGAACAATCAAACATCATTGATAATGTATCCTTAGGAACACTTTTAAGTATATTTAGTATAATATTTCAACCGGATTATAAACTGGGCGATAGGAAAGGAAAAAACCACAGCGCGCGCAAGCCCGTGAACGCGCATCCTCTTCTGTTTACATCTGGTGACCACTTCCCAAATCTTCTTCTATTACCATCCAGAGCAACTAAACATAATCAAAACTGAAATCTTACTCCTTTATATGGTCATTTTCAATAGGGAGGGGTTCAAAATGAGGCAGGCAATGTGTCAAATATACTTTTTCCAGGACAGAAATTCCTCGGGTTTTCGCCTGCTATATCCGTTCTGTTATACTCAGACAATATTTTTACACTCTTAGAAACTTCAGAGTGTTTTCCTTTCTGATAGTACTAATTATGTGCATATCCTATTTTCTGGGCCTGAGTGGGAGGCATTTTACTTTGGGCACGCCAGACTCTCCAAAACCGTCACCTCGGGAGCTGCTCCCTAAGAAGTTAACACAGTGTCCAAAGAGGGGCCGGAAGTATACAGAATGGTGTCGTCTGCATAGAGGTGAATCAGAGACTCACCTGCAGCAAGAGCGACATCATTGATGTCTACAGAGAAAAGAGTCGGCCCAAGAATTGAACCCTGTGGCACCCACATGGAGACTGCCAGAGGCCCAGACAACAGGCCCTCCGATTTGACACACTGAACTCTATCGGAGAAGTAGTTGGTGAACCATGCGAGGCAGTCATTTGAGAAACCAAGGCTGTCGAGTCTGCCGATAAGGATGAGGTGATTGACAGAGTCGAAAGCCTTGGCCAGATCAATGAAAACGGCTGCACAATAATGTCTCTTATTGATGGCGGTTATAATGTCATTTAGGACCTTGAGCGTGGCTGAGGTGCACCCATGACCAGCCCTGAAACCAGATTGCATAGCGGAGAAGGTACGGTGGGATTCGAAATGGTCTGTAATTTGTTTGTTAACTTGGCTTTCAAAGACCTTAGAAAGGCAGGGTAGGATGGATATAGGTCTGTAGCAGTTTGGGTCAAGAGTGTCTCCCCCTTTGAAGAGGGGGATGACCGCAGCTGCTTTCAGTCTTTGGGAATCTCAGGCGTCACGAAAGAGAGGTTAAACAGGCTAGTAATAGGTGTTGCAACAATTTCGGCAGATAATTTTAAAAAGAAAGGGTCCAGATTGTCTAGCCCGGCTGATTTGTAAGGGTCCAGATTTCGCAGCTCTTTTAGAACATCAGCTGACTGGATTTGGGAGAAGGAGAAGTGGGGGAGGCTTTGGCGAGTTGCTGAGGGGGGTGCAGGGCTGTTGACCGGGGTAGGGGTAGCCAGGTGGAAAGCATGGCCAGCCGTAGAAAAATGCTTATTGAAATTCTCAATTATTGTGGGTTTATCGGTGGTGACAGTATTTCCTATCCTCAATGCAGTGGGCAGCTGAGAGGAGGTGCTCTTATTCTCCATGGACTTTACAGTGTCCCAGAACTTTTTGGAGTTTGTGTTACAGGAGGCAAATTTCTGCTTGAAAAAGCTAGCCTTGGCTTTCCTAACTGCCAGCGTATATTGGTTCCTGACTTCCCTGAAAGAGTGACAGTTAGTGCATTCGTATTCAGATAGCTAGGTGGGACAGCCATGTGTCACACTCCTAGTAATGTTAGCTTTCCTCCATAAAGCCGCTATCAGCCAAGTCAGAGCTAGTAAGGGAAGACAATGCCGGGGGAGATTACTCAATATGCTTTTTGAAAGGGTAGGTTTCCCCCCACACAATGGGCAGTGGCTCAACTGTCCTGACGTTGGGTGGAAGCTTGTTCCACCAGTTGGGTGCCAGTACAGAGAAGAGCTGAGATGAGCGGGAGCCAACGGCCCCTCGTCAGGGGGAGAGCGCCAAGAGACCAGAGGTGTTGGGGGGTAGGGATCTGTTGTGAACCACACTTGTGTGATAAGTAACCTTGTCTGAGACATGGAGACTTCTGTTAGCTCCTTAAAACCTCTTAAGCATTCTCAATTACCAGGGGGTCGCCAGCGGGCTCCTCCCGACACTACCAGCGAAAATCTAAAGCGCCAAATTTAAATTCCGAAAGTTGAATTATTAAACATCCAGCAATATACAAGTGTTCCATACTCATCAAAAGCTCTGTTTCTTGGCAATATCACAGCGTTGTCAGATTTCAAAAAGGCTTTACGGCGAAAGCAGCACATTCATTTGTTTGAGGCTAGCACCTCACATATTTTCCAATAGCCATGAATCGATTAGCCATCATGGCGCACACATAACACATTTCACAGCGAAAACAAATCAATTACCTGTTGAAGAACTTCTGCTGAGGTCATCCTAAGTGTCCAACGAAGACAATCCATGGTTCTTTTGTTAGAAAAAGTAACGTCTTTTATCCATAAATCCTCCATTTGGTTGTGCGTTATAATCAGAAACGACAGCCTCCACTCCTCTATTGAAAGCAGCGCCAACTCGTTCAAATTATACCTATAAACTTGTCCAAAAACAATCAAACATAGTTTTAAATGTTTCCTTAGGAACACTTTTACGTATATTTACTATTATAAATCAGCCGGAATATAAACTGATCAATAACGGCGATAAAACAGGCGCTCCGTGACTTCTCTCTTGCGCAATGTGACGAGTTTTCATAAAGAGTGGACCTCATGGTTTCCTTGTTTTCTCTGGGATTACTCACCCAAAATGGAGGAAAACACCATCCAGAGGCTAGTGACATCACAAGGAAGCTTCCTGCAATGCAAAAATATGCCTATATATGGTCATTTTCAATAGGGAGGGGTTCCAAAATGAGCAATGTGTCAAAATGACTTTTTCCAGGACAGAGATTCCTCAGGGTTTTGCCTGCTATATGCGTTCTGACAGACAAATGGTTAACAGTTTTGGAAAATTCAGAGTGTTTCCTATCCAATGGTACTAAATATATGCATATCCCATTTTCTGGGCCTAAATGGGAGGCATTTTACTTTGGGCACGCCAGGCTCTCCAAAACAGTCACCTCTGCTGCTGGAGCTTGTGAGGTTTTTAAGTGTCTCGTCTTTAGCTCAGAGGGCTAACAAAACCAGGTGTCATGCAGTGGAACAGAGAGCTGGGTTTGAAGCCAGGTTAGTCTGACCTGCAGTCTATGCACTTCTTGTGTTAGATTAAACCTTAAAACCGTTGTGTATCTCCCTCCCTCTCTCTGTCTCTGTCTCTGTCTCTGTCTCTGTCTCTGTCACTGTCTCTGTCTCTGTCTCTGTCTCTGTCTTTGTCTCTGTCTCTCTCTCTCTCTCTAACCTGTGAACTATCAGGTGTGTTAGTCAGTGTATCTCAGACATGTGAAGAGTGTCAGCCATGTAGCAGCAGAGAGCTGACATTTAGCAAACAAAGAGACAGACATACTGCAGACTGTAACTTAACCCACTGGAGGTTAGCAGACAGACATTTGACTCACACACACACACTATCATATGATCCGTGTGTGTGCATGTGCATGTGTGTGTGTGTGTTATGTTACCAAGTATCAGATGAGAGTCTGACATTTTGTTGGCTTATTATCTTCTGTCCCCTTTCACAACGAAAGTGAACTCAACCTGTGTGACCTCCAATGCATTTATATTGAGTCAGACAACCAGAATCAGATGGATAGAGAGAGAGAAAATAGAAGAGGGGTTAGAGAGAAAAATAGAGGGAGTGATGGAAAGGTGTTAGAGGGTATAGATGAAGAGAGAGCAGAGAGAGAAACAGAGATAGAGAGAGAGAGAGAGAGAGAGAGAGAGAGAGAGAGAGAGAGAGAGAGAGAGAGAGAGAGAGAGAGAGAGAGAAAGAGAGAGAGGAGGACAGAGGGGGTGATATAATGGTGGTAGAGGGTACAGCTGAAGAGAGAGTAGAGGGAGAAACAGAGAGAGAGAGAGAGAGAGAGAGATAGAAAGAGAGAGAGGAGGACAGAGGGAGTGATAGAAAGGTGTCACAAGAATTTTGTTCTCAATGTTCTAACTGAACTTTTAATAAACTACTCATTCTGTAACCCAAAGGTCGTGAAGCTTTGGTTAAAATGAAAAAGACAGAGACCCAGCTACAAGGATCAGAATTTTTATTCACGAGAGCTCTGTTCTCAAAATGGGAACACAGTATTTTTATATGTACATACAAACGAACTCCACCCCGCTTTAGGCGGGCTATATTTTTCCAAAGTACACAAACATTGTTTATCACACTTTTGCAACTTGTTCCCTAATCTTCTGCTAGCTAAACAGTTTTTAACAGTTGATCCCCTCCCTGTGTGGGCAGGCCTCTTTCCTGCTATTGGTTTCACAGTTATCACAAGTCGTCTGTCGGACAGTTCCTCTTCTCCTGTGTTATCTCGACTACCCCGACTTATGTTGCAAGATAGTAACACAATGTCCTAGTCTTTAAAAAGTTCTAAACACACACATTATAGGATTATTGTCTTATAACTCTAACACCATTACATACATATTCTAGTCATTACTTACATACAAATTCCTATATTAAAAGGTGGTAGAGGATAGATGAAGAGAGAGTAGAGGGATAAACAGAGAGAGAGAGAGAGAGAGAGAGAGAGAGAGAGAGAGAGAGAGAGAGAGAGAGAGAGAGAGAGAGAGAGAGAGAGAGAGGAGAGAAGGACAGAGGGAGTGATAGAAAGGTGGTAGAGGATAGATGAATGAGAGAGAGAGAGAGAGAGAGAGAGAGAGAGAGAGAGAGAGAGAGAGAGAGAGAGGACAGAGGGAGTGATAGAAAGGTGGTAGAGGATATAGATGAGAGAGAGAGAGAGAGAGAGAGAGAGAGAGAGAGAGAGAGGACAGAGGGAGTGATAGAAAGGTGGTAGAGGATATAGATGAAGAGAGAGAGAGAGAGAGAGAGAGAGAGAGAGAGAGAGAGAGGACAGAGGGAGTGATAGAAAGGTGGTAGAGGATATAGATGAAGAGAGAGAGAGAGAGAGAGAGAGAGAGAGAGAGAAGGACAGAGGGAGTGATAGAAAGGTGTTAGAGGGGATAGATGAGGAGAGGCAGTGGATGGTGAGAGAGGAGAGGGAGAAACAGAGAGAGAGAAGGACAGAAGTTCTTCTATGCCATAAGTACATTTTAATGGTTGTGGTGCTGCAGTCCCTGCATGCCGTTCTCTCATTATACTACCAGTAGGTAGACAGGATGGTATTGTAGTGGGTGATGACACCCACAGCTCCTGTATCAGTCCAGTCAAGACCAGGGAGCCACAGGGAGGTAGATAGAGGGTGAATAAGACCTGTAGCATTTCATTAGTCTGTTCAGGACTGTGGGCCTAGAGGGAGAGAGAGAGAGAGAGAGAGAGAGAGAGAGAGAGAGAGAGAGAGAGAGAGAGAGAGAGAGGTGTGAGAGAGAGAGAGTGAGAGAGGAGAGAGGGAGAGAGAGAGGGTGTGTGAGAGAGAGAGAGAGAGAGAGAGAGAGAGAGAGAGAGAGAGAGAGAGAGAGAAACAGAGAGAGATGGGATACCAGTAAACTAGTATTGCAGTAATTGTAATATACAGTCAATAAAGCCCTTCTGTCTATCTCTGCTCTGTACATCATAGAGAGAGAGAGTGAAGCATCCAGGGAAGCAGCATTCTACTGTACCAACTTCTTCTTCAGGTATCTAACAGCTGCTATTCCACAGCTACAAAAAAATGATTATTGTTCTTCAAAGTAATGGCTGAATTATAACCTCAGTTTGGTCCCTGTGTGTGTGTTCATGTGTCCCTGTGTGTGTGTTGGTGTGTTTATGTTTCCCTGTGTGTGTGTGTGTTTGTGTGTGTGTTTATGTGTCCCTGTGTGTGTATCGAGATCCCAGCTCTTGGGGCAGTTCATAAAAGCAAGAGATCTGAGCATTATTCCATAAAACATGTGCGGTCGCATTAAACCTATCCGTCACAAAGCAACAACAACATCACCTGCATCCCAAATGGTATTCTATTCCCTGTATAGTGCACTTCTTTTCACCAGGGCCCAAAGGGCACTACAGGGAACATTTTTGGACACATCCATTGTACCAGTTCTTGGGCTGATTAGTTTCCTGGATTCTCAGTCTGTTATTGCCTGGTATGACTACAGGCTGTGTATGTGATGTGTTTTCTCTCTTTCTCCCACCGTGGAAGAGGGGATAGAGCGCAAGGCAGGGCTTACGTCCCAAATGGCACCCCATTCCCTATAGGCCCTGGTTAAAAGTAGTGGACTAAATAGGGACCAGGGTGTCATTTGGAATGCAGACGCAGGTCTATAGGTTCCGGTCTACAATTGTCTTCTTCTGATGATATTAGTCCAACTCTCATCATTATTAATGGATATGGAATCTTCAGAAACACTTCTGTCACAATCGTTCCATTATGACGTCATTATCCCGATCACACTGGCATTGTGTGATCCCTGCTGGACATGTGATGTTGTGACAACAACAAGGATTCTACACTGCAGAGGTCTAAGTTCCAATTCCTCTTGGTCGTGATTGGTGATTGGAATTCTATTATTGAAACATCGTATAATGATTCTCTCCCACTGTTTCCCAATTACCTCTACCTTGTAGTAATTATGAGCCATTAGCCATACAGAATTAGGTGAAATATCTGGTGAATCTAGTAGTGGTTACACACACACACACACACACACACATGTACAAACACAAACACACACACACACAAACACACACACATGCACAAATGCACCCACACACACACACGAACGCAACCACAGACACGCACACACTTCTAGTATTGGTTTCGGTTGATTATGAGCCACTAACACATAGAGAGCTAACACTCCCCTGGGGATTCAATGGTGCGTAGTAGACAAGGATGATGTCTGAGTCCCAAATACCTCCCTGCAATCTACTGAGTGTTCCTCTTTTGACCAGGGCCGATGAGGCTCTATATACAGAACAGGGTGGCATGTGGGACGCAGCCGACAGAATGTATTTACCATGATTATACCTGAGATAAAGACTTCATTAAACACCATGTTAACGATCTGATTAGAAATGTCAGACATAGACACAGCAGCAACACAGCAGGTCTACAGACTACACACACCAAAGGTCACTCTCTCTCTCTCTCTCCCTCTCCCTCTCCCTCTCCCTCTCTCTTTCTCTCTCTCTCTCTCTCTCTCTCTCTCTCTCTCTCTCTCTCTGTCCTCTCTCTCTCTCTCTCTCTCTCTCTCTCTCTCTCTCTCTCTCTCTCTCTCTCTCTCTCTCTCTCTCTCTCTCTCTCTCTCTCTCTCTCTCTCTCTCTCTCTCTCTCTCTCTCTCTGTCTCTCCCTCTCCCTTTCTCTCGTTCTCTCTCCAGACAGTTAGGATTCAAGGTATTGCATTGTCTTTGACACACACACAGACACACACACACAGAGACACACACACACACACATACACCTACAGACTTTGGCGTCAAGCGTTGTAGCTACACCAAACATTATGAATAGTTGATGAGCAGACTTCTGTCGTGGCTTACAGGGTCATTGGGGAGGAACACAACAAAGTTACTAATTTAAAGGAACTAAAATGAGATCCTCATTCTCTCCCTGTTGATATCACACTGAGCCTCAGGGCTAAAGTACAGCAGATACTGAGGCCTGCATCACATAGAGAAGACGGTGTGGGAGTGTGTGTGTGGTGTGTGTGGTGTGTGTGGGGTGTGTGGGGTGTGTGTGTCGGTGTGTGGGGTGTGTATGTGTGAGGAGAATGCTTGTCATTTTGCTATCTTGTTTACCTGCAAGGCTTTGATACGTGGAACTTTTCATATTGACAGATTGTCCAATCTCTTCATTTTCCCTATCTCTGATACTGGTAGTTATTTTTTGATGACTTAATTATTGCCTGTCACACTAAGTATGTGTGTGTGTGTGTGTGTGTGTGTGTGTGTGTGTGTGTGTGTGTGTGTGTGTGTGTGTGTGTGTGTGTGTGTGTGTGTGTGAGTCTTTCACAGTTTTGCTATGGTGAATTATCCATTTTGTTTTTTGATTACCAACTGTTCTGTTACCGGGTAGACGAGACTTTCATTCCAATGCATTTACAGACCACCCTACCCATTTTAATACCTTGTTTCATCATATTTCATCATTCTGGTGTCAGTAGAAAAGATTCAGAGCCGAAACCAAATGGATCTGGATAGTGAGATCCACAGGAGAAGTTAACAGTTTGTAATTATAGCAGACACCGTTTTGTCACCGTGACCTCGTCGTAGTCCTTTACAAACGTCAGAACGTGGTATCACACATGGTGAAAAAAACGATTTGTTTGTGGTATCACACGTGACAACACAGGATTCCATTGTGACATCGCAAATGGAATCAAATCAAGGTGTATTGGTGGCGTGCAACGTGAGCAGATGTTATGACGAGCGCTGAGGAAAGTTTACGCTACTAGCTCTTAAAAATGCAGTAAAATGTACACAAATACAAGTACACAAATAGTAAATTAAAAAGAAATAAATAAGAAAATCTAGAAATGTATCTAACAGTAATCCAAATGTAATCTGTATGTATTTACAACAGATTACTGTAATATACACAAGATATACAAACAATGATATTTACGGCAGTAGATATGTGAGGTGTCAAGAATCTAGTACATAAAAAATATTCATTGTGTATAAACAGGGGAACTAAAATCCATTGTACAGTAGTAGAAATACTAGAATGAGCTATGTGAAGAATGCAGTATTTAAATACACAGCCACATAACAAAATGGATAGAATTGCAGGACGTCCGGAATGTGAATCTATATGTATGCGAATGGTGTGTATAGACAGTATGGGCAGTATGTGGATAGAAAAGGTGTGTACGGCAGTAGTTATATTGGGTGAGCCTTGACTAGAATACTCTATATTAAATACAGTACAAGTCCAACGTTTGGACACATCTACTCATTCCAGGGTTTTTCTTTATTTTTACTATTTTCTACATTGAAGAATAATAGTTGAGACATCAAAACTATGAAATAACACAAATGGAGTCATGTAGTAACCAAAAAAGTGTTAAACAATTCAAAATATATTTGATATTCTTCAAAGTCGCCACCCTTTGATTTGATGACAGCTTTGCACACTTTCTGTCCTCTTCTATTCCATCCTCTCTGGGATAAGTTATGTTACTCTCTCCTCCACCCCTCTCCTACTCTCTCCTTCTCCCTCTCTCCTCCACCCTCTCCTCCTACTCTCTCCTCCACCCCTCTCCTACTCTCTCCTTCTCCCTCTTTCCTCCACCCCTCTCCTACTCTCTCCTTCTCCCTCTTTCCTCCACCCCTCTCCTCCTACTCTCTCCTCCACCCCTCTCCTACTCTCTCCTTCTCCCTCTCTCCTCCACCCCTCTCCTACTCTCTCCTTCTCCCTCTTTCCTCCACCCCTCTCCTACTCTCTCCTTCTCCCTCTCTCCTCCACCCCTCTCCTCCTACTCTCTCCTTCTCCCTCTCTCCTCTACCCCTCTCCTGCTCTCTCCTTCTCCCTCTTTCCTCCACCCCTCTCCTGCTCTCTCCTCCCTCTCTCCTCCACCCCTCTCCTGCTCTCTCCTTCTCCCTCTCTCCTCCACCCCTCTCCTGCTCTCTCCTTCTCCCTCTCTCCTCCACCCCTCTCCTCCTACTCTCTCCTTCTCCCTCTCTCCTCCACCCCTCTCCTGCTCTCTCCTTCTCCCTCTCTCCTCCACCCCTCTCCTACTCTCTCCTTCTCCCTCTCTCCTCCACCCCTCTCCTGCTCTCTCCTTCTCCCTCTCTCCTCCACCCCTCTCCTGCTCTCTCCTTCTCCCTCTTTCCTCCACCCCTCTCCTGCTCTCTCCTTCTCCCTCTCTCCTCCACCCCTCTCCTGCTCTCTCCTTCTCCCTCTTTCCTCCACCCCTCTCCTGCTCTCTCCTTCTCCCTCTCTCCTCCACCCTCTCCTCCTACTCTCTCCTCCACCCCTCTCCTACTCTCTCCTTATCCCTCTCCCCTCTACCCCTCTCCTCCTGCTCTCTCTTTAACCCTCTCCCCTCCACCCCTCTCCTCATGGTCTCTCCTCCCTTCTCCTCTCCTGTCTTTCTTAGTTTCACACACACAAACCCACCCCCCTCTCCTGGCTCTGTATCCTCCCACTCCATCAGCAGTGATGGGGAGCTGATTTGGTTTATGCTGACAGAATAACGACAGGACCTTATTCCTCTCAGATTGAAATATTTGTCATCACAGGGCGGCTCCCCAGAGCCTTGCCAGCCAGCTCCCTTCCTCCATCTGACGGATGCCATCCTCAGACAGACTGTATGTGTGTGTGTGTGTGTGTGATGTGTGTGTGTGTGAGTGTGTGTGTGTGTACTACTTAAGATGAAACAAATGCTAGCCCTCAGACGCCAGTAGCTGCGTTATGTGACTCACCTACCCAAAGATTAATCATTCCATTACCCAACATAGTCCCCTAATACTGAAATACCTACCCAAAGATTGATCCTTCTATTACCCAACATATTCCTCCAATACTGAAATACCTACCCAAAGATTGATCCTTCTATTACCCAACATATTCCTCCAATACTGAAATTCCTACCCAAAGATTGATCCTTCTATTACCCAACATATTCCTCCAATACTGAAATACCTACCCAAAGATTGATCCTTCTATTACCCAACATATTCCTCCAATACTGAAATACCTACCCAAAGATTGATCCTTCCATTACCCAACATATTCCTCCAATACTGAAATACCTACCCAAAGATTGATCCTTCTATTACCCAACATATTCCTCCAATACTGAAATACCTACCCAAAGATTGATCCTTCTATTACCCAACATATTCCTCCAATACTGAAATACCTACCCAAAGATTGATCCTTCCATTACCCAACATAGTCCCCTAATACTGAAATACCTACCCAAAGATTGATCCTTCCATTACCCAACACAGTCCCTTGATACTGAAATGGAAACTATTCCCTCCGTAGAGCACTACGTTTGACCAGGGCCCATAGGGGATTAGGGTGGTATTTGACCAGTGCCCATAGCGGATTAGGGTGGTATTTGACCAGTGCCCATAGCGAAACTGGGTGTTATTTGACCACGGCCCACAGGGGAATAGGGTGCAATTTGACCAGGGCCCAGAGGGGAATAGGGTGCTATTTGACCAGGGCCCAGAGGGGAATAGGGTGCAATTTGACCAGGGCCCAGAGGGGAATAGGGTGCTATTTGACCAGGGCCAATAGGGGAATAGGGTGTATTTGACCAGGGACCAGAGTGGAATAGTGTGTTATTTGACCAGGGCCCATAGAGGAATAGGGTGTTATTTGGCCAGGGCCCAAAGAGGAATAGGGTGTTATTTGACCAGGGCCCAAAGAGGAATAGGGTGTTATTTGACCAGGGCCTATAGAGGAATAGGGTGTTATTTGACCAGGGCCCAAAGAGGAATAGTGTGTTATTTGACCAGGGCCCATAGAGGAATAGGGTGTTATTTGACCAGGGCCCAGAGTGGAACAGGGTGCTATCTAACCAGGGCCCAGGGGGTATTGGGTGTTATTTGACCAGGGCCCATAGGGGAATAGGGTGCTATTTGACCAGGGCCCATAGGGAAATAGTGTGTTATTTGACCAGGGCCCAGAGGGGAATAGTGTGTTATTTGACCAGGGCCCAGAGGGGAATAGGGTGTTATTTGACCAGAGCCCATAGAGGAATAGGGTGTTATTTGACCAGGGCCCAAAGAGGAATAGGGTGTTATTTGACCAGGTCCCAGAGTGGAACAGGGTGCTATCTAACCAGGGCCCAGGGGGGTATTGGGTGTTATTTGACCAGGGCCCATAGGGGAATAGGGTGCTATTTGACCAGGGCCCATAGGGAAATAGTGTGTTATTTGACCAGGGCCCAGAGGGGAATAGTGTGTTATTTGACCAGGGCCCAGAGGGGAATAGGGTGCTATTTGACCAGGGCCCAAAGAGGAATAGGGTGTTATTTGACCAGGGCCCAAAGAGGAATAGGGTGTTATTTGACCAGGGCCCAAAGAGGAATAGGGTGTTATTTGACCAGGGCCCAAAGAGGAATAGGGTGTTATTTGACCAGGGCCCAAAGAGGAATAGGGTGTTATTTGACCAGGGCCCATAGAGGAATAGGGTGTTATTTGACCAGGGCCCAAAGAGGAACAGGGTGTTATTTTACCAGGGCCCATAGAGGAATAGTGTGTTATTTGACAGGGCCCATAGGGGTATAAGGTGTTATTTGACCAGGGCCCATAGGGGAACAGTGTGCTATTTTACCAGGGCCCAGTTCCTCTGTGCGGTGTCTGTGTTCTTTTGCCCATCTTAATCTTTTCCTTTTATTGGCCAGTCTGAGATATGGCGTTTTCTTTGCAACTCTGCCTAGATGGCCAGCATCCCAGAGTTGCCTCTTTGCTGTTGACGTTGAGACTGGTGTTTTGCGGAAAATATTTTAATGAAGCTGCCAGTTGAATACTTGTGAGGGGTCTGTTTCTTAAACTAGACACTCTAATGTACTTGTCCTCTTTCTCAGTTGTGCACCGGGTTCTCCCACTCCTCCTTCTATTCTGGTAATAACCAGCTTGCTCTGTTCTGTGAAGGGAGTAGTACACAGCGTTTACGAGATCTTCAGTTTCTTGGCAATTTCTCGCATGGATCAGCCTTAATTTCTCAGAACAAGAATAGACTGACGAGTT
>CM059810.1:35274949-35532449 GCA_030435695.1 Brachymystax lenok tsinlingensis | reverse complement strand
GGATAGAGAGGAGGTTAGAGAGGTTAGATAGGAGGATAGAGAGGTTAGAGAGAATGATAGATAGGAGGTTAGAGAGGAGGTTAAAGAGGTTAGATAGGAGGATAGAGAGGTTAGAGAGAATGATAGATAGGAGGTTAGAGAGGAGGTTAGAGAGGAAGATAGAGAAGTGGTTTGAGAGGTTAGAGAGAAGGATAGAGATGTGGTTAGAGAGGAGGTTAGAGAGATTAGAGGGGTTATAGAGGAGGTTAGAGAGGAGTTTAGAGAGGAGGTTAGAGAGGTTAGAGTGGTGGTTAGAGAGGAGGATAGAGAGGAGGTTAGAGAGGAGGTTAGAGATGGAGTTAGAGAGGAGGTTAGAGAGGTTAGAGATGAGGTTAGAGAGGAGGTTAGAGAGGTTAGAGAGGAGTTCAGAGAGGTTAGAGAGGAGGTTAGAGAAGAGATTAGAGAGGTTAGAGAGAATAGAGAGGTTAGAGTGGAGATTAGAGAGGTTATAGAGAGGTTAGAGAGGTGGTTGGAGAGGAGGTTAGAGAGGTTAGAGAGGATAGAGAGGTCAGAGTGGAGATTAGAGAGGTTATAGAGAGGTTAGAGAGGTGGTTGGAGAGGAGGTTAGAGAGGTTAGAGAGGATAGAGAGGTTAGAGTGGAGATTAGAGAGCTTATAGAGAGGTTAGAGAGGTGGTTGGAGAGGAGGTTAGAGAGGTTAGAGAGGAGAATAAGAGAGGTTTGAGAGGAGAATAAGAGAGGTTAGAGAGGAGGTTAGAGAGGTTAGAGAGGAGGTTAGAGAGGTTGGAGAGGAGGTTAGAGAGGTTAGAGAGGAGGTTAGAGAGGTTAGAGAGGAGGTTAGAGAGGTTAGAGAGGAGGTTAGAGAGGTTAGAGAGGAGGTTAGAGAGGTTAGAGAGGAGGTTACAGAACAACATAGTCATTCAGCCACTCCAAAAAGAAGGGTTACAGCTCTGTTTTCTTTCCCAAATGGCACCCTATTCCCTATAATGGACCACTATTCCCTATAATGGACCACTATTCCTCAGTGAGTGACCAGGTCCGATAGTCCGTCAGATTTAAATACACACCGTTTCCTTTCATCCACTGAAAGGGTGCAGGAAGTAGGCGTAAGCATCTCTCCAAATGAGGAAAGTGAGAGTCCAGTCTTCACATTGTAGACAACCATTTGTGTTTCCGGCATTCTGTGCATTCTGTAACAAGCTGAGAAAAAGTTATAAATGTGAGGTTTTGTGTGTGTGTATGTCTGTGTGAGTGTGAGTGTGTGTGTGAGTGTGAGTGTGAGTGTGAGTGTGAGTGTGTGTGTGTGTGTGTGTGTGTGTGTGTGTGTGTGTGTGTGTGTGTGTGTGTGTGTGTGTGTGTGTGTGTGTGTGTGTGTGAGTGTGTGTGTGTGTGTGTGGGGGCTGCTTGGAAGGAACATGCTGTCATGGCTGAGAGAGAGCCAAGCCTGTTTAAATTACCTTCTGGCTTCCAAGCCTCTCATCTGCAACCTGGCATTCACTACCACTTCTCTTTCTCTCTCTTTCAAATTCACTCTCTCTTTCTCTCTCTTTCAAATTCACTCTCTCTTTCTCTCTCTTTCAAATTCACTCTCTCTTTCTCTCTCTGTCAAATTCACTCTCTCTTTCTCTCTCTGTCAAATTCACTCTCTCTTTCTCTCTCTGTCAAATTCACTCTCTCTTTCTCTCTCTGTCAAATTCACTCTCTCTTTCTCTCTCTGTCAAATTCACTCTCTCTTTCTCTCTCTTTCAAATTCACTCTCTCTTTCTCTCTCTGTCAAATTCACTCTCTCTTTCTCTCTCTGTCAAATTCACTCTCTCTTTCTCTCTCTTTCAAATTCATTCTCTCTTTCTCTCTCTGTCAAATTCACTCTCTCTTTCTCTCTCTGTCAAATTCACTCTCTCTTTCTCTCTCTTTCAAATTCATTCTCTCTTTCTCTCTCTGTCAAATTCACTCTCTCTTTCTCTCTCTTTCAAATTCACTCTCTCTTTCTGTCTCTGTCAAATTCACTCTCTCTTTCTCTCTCATTCAAATTCATTCCCTCTATCTCTCTCTTTCAAACTCATTCTCTATTTCTCTCTCTTTCAAATTCACTCTCTCTTTCTCTCTCTTTCAAATTCACTCTCTCTTTCTGTCAAATTCACTCTCTCTTTCTCTCTCTGTCAAATTCACTCTCTCTTTCTCTCTCTGTCAAATTCACTCTCTCTTTCTCTCTCTGTCAAATTCACTCTCTCTTTCTCTCTCTGTCAAATTCACTCTTTCTTTCTCTCTCTTTCAAATTCACTCTCTCTTTCTCTCTCTGTCAAATTCACTCTCTCTTTCTCTCTCTGTCAAATTCACTCTCTCTTTCTCTCTCTGTCAAATTCACTCTCTCTTTCTCTCTCTTTCAAATTCATTCTCTCTTTCTCTCTCTGTCAAATTCACTCTCTCTTTCTCTCTCTGTCAAATTCACTCTCTCTTTCTCTCTCTTTCAAATTCATTCTCTCTTTCTCTCTCTGTCAAATTCACTCTCTCTTTCTCTCTCTTTCAAATTCACTCTCTCTTTCTCTCTCTGTCAAATTCACTCTCTCTTTCTCTCTCATTCAAATTCATTCCCTCTATCTCTCTCTTTCAAACTCATTCTCTCTTTCTCTCTCTTTCAAATTCACTCTCTCTCTTTCCAATTCACTCTCTCTCTTTTAAATTCTCTCTTTCTCTCTCTTTCAAATTCACTCTCTTTTTCTCTTCCTTGCTCTCTCTCTCATTAAAATATACTTTCTCGCTCTCTTTCTCTTGCTCTTTCACTCTCCCTTTCTTTCCATTTCACATTTACATTACCTTCTCTCACTCTCTTTCTCACTCCCTCCCTGTCCTTTCTCTCGCTCTCTCTGTCTCTCTTTTATATGGTTCTGTACACTGAAAAGTCTCTCTGCTTGAGACAGTGACACTATTAACTTGGACTACTGTCAGCTCTACACCTGCTCCCCGACTCTCGACAATCTACTAACCACCGGTCCTGGCAATCCTCATTACACACACCTGGCAACCCATCACTACACACACCTGGCAACCCTCATTACACACACCTGGCAACCCATCAGTACACACACCTGGCAACCCTCATTACACACACCTGCGCCTCATCATCAGTCACACCTGGACTCTATCACCTTCATGATTACTCCCCATAGTCCTCTGTTGTTATGTCCATTCAGCCGTTATTGACTATACACATGTGGACTAATAAGGTTACTATACACATGTGGACTAACAAGGCTACTATACACATGTGGACTAACAAGGCTACTATACACATGTGGACTAACAAAGTTACTATACACATGTGGAATAACAAGGTTACTATACACATGTGGACAAACAAGGTTACTATACACATGTGGAAAAACAAGGTTACTATACACATGTGGACTAACAAGGCTACTATACACATGTGGACTAACAAGGTTACTATACACATGTGGAATAACAAGGTTACTATACACATGTGGACAAACAAGGTTACTATACACATGTGGACTAACAAGGTTACTATGCACATGTGGACTAACAATGTTACTATACAGATGTGGACTAACAAGGTTACTATACATATGTGGACTAGCAAGGTTACTACACACATGTGGACTAAATATGGTTACTATACACATGTGGACTAACAAGGTTACTATGCACATGTGGACTAACAATGTTACAATACAGATGTGGACTAACAAGGTTGCTATACATATGTGGACTAGCAAGGTTACTGCACACATGTGGACTAACAAGGTTACTGTACACATGTGGACTAACAAGGTTATTATACACAAGTGGACTAGCAGGGTTACTATACACATGTGGACTAACACGGTTACTATACACATGTGGACTAACAAGGTTACTATCCACATGTGGACTAACAATGTTACTATACAGATGTGGACTAACAAGGTTACTATACACATGTGGACTAACAATGTTAGTTCTGTCCCTGAACAGGCAGTGCTCCTAGGCTGTCATTGTTCTTAACTGACTTAAAGGTAAAAAAACATATCCAGCCTATGCTCTTTCCATGACACAGACTGACCAGGTGAAGGCTATGATCCCTTATTGAATCTCTTGTTAATCCACTTCAATCAGTGTGGATGAAGTGGAGGAGACAGGTTAAAGAATGATTTTTTTGACAATTGAGACATTGTATATGTTTGTATATGTGTGACATTCAGAAGGTGAATGGGCAAGACCAAAGATTTAAGTGCCTTTGAACGGGGCATGGTAGTAGGTGCCAGGCGCACCGGTTTGTGTCACAAACTGCAACGCTGCTTGGTTTATCACGTTCAACAGTTTTCCATGTGTATCAAGAATGATCCACCGCCCAAAGGACATCCTACCAACTTGACACAACTGTGGAAAGCATTGGAGTCAACATGGGCCAGCATCCCTGTGGAACGCTTTCAACACCTTTTAGAATCCTTGCCCCAACGAATTAAGACCATTCTGAGGGCAAAAAGGGGTGCAACTTAATATTAGGAAGGTGTTCCTAATGTTCTGTACACACACACACACACAAACGCGTCTCTTTCCCTCCTCAGTGAACCTATCCACAACTAACACCATGTTTCTTCAAGCTCCAGCAAACTAATAGACCAGACCTTGTCTTGAAGCCATGTCCTCTTTAGTAGGATCACCCAACTCTCATCAAAGTACCACTACATGCCTATGTGTGTGCGCGTGTGTGTGTGTGTGTGTGTGTGTGACCACTACTGGCCTGTGTGTGTTTGTTACACCACTGATAACCCTCATGTGTTTGTCCTTCAGTGTAATGGGTCCCATAAATCATATCATATTCTCTTAAGAGATTCTCCACACGCCTACACACACACACACACACACACACACACACACACACACACACACACACACACACACACACACACACACACACACACACACACACACACACACACACACCTCATTCCTCTCTTGGACCTTGATGATTCCCATTGATTGGCCCTAGTCATCTGGAAGAAGCTTTGTAGTTCATATGTTACTGAAGAAGTGTGTTAGTGTTTCATGCCTTAACTTTCATATAGAGACTTGTATTTATCTATTTATACTTGTATTGGTGATAATGAGTTCTTTGATGTGCCTCGACTGTGAAGGTGTTTTGAACTGTTTGTTTTGATGTTAGAAGGGTTTTGGTTGTTATTGTTTTACTGTGTAATACAGGATATAACTTCTTGTGCAGATTATCGTGGACCCGTTTTAGATCTTGGGGATTCTGCTGAAAATATATCTTACAGTTGTCAGAAATGCTGCAAGAATGTAGCACGTTGTTGGTTCTTAATTTAATGGGAACGTGAGCGCGATAAATTATGAATAAAAAAAAACTGGTGCACCTACAAACGTATTCAGTCCGACTCATGTTGAATCTAACGGTCCTCTTGGAAGGACAGGTTGAGACAACCTCAAGAATCCCCTGTCCTCACCTCACCTCACCTCACAGGAGGACAGGTTGAGACAACCTCTAGAAACCCCTGTCCTCACCTCACCTCACAGGAGGACAGGTTGAGACAACCTCTAGAAACCCCTGTCCTCACCTCACCTCACAGGAGGACAGGTTGAGATAACCTATAGAAACACCTGTCCTCACCTCACCTCACAGGAGGACAGATTGAGACAACCTATAGAAACACCTGTCCTCACCTCACCTCACAGGAGGACAGGTTGAGATAACCTATAGAAACACCTGTCCTCACCTCACCTCACAGGAGGACAGATTGAGACAACCTATAGAAACACCTGTCCTCACCTCACCTCACAGGAGGACAGGTTGAGACAACCTCTAAAATCCCCTGCCCTCACCTCACCTAAAACCATCATTAACACTGTCACTAAACTTGTCTCCTGTTCTTGTTTGCTTTGCTTTGCTTTGCTTTGTGTGTGTGTGTGTGTGTGTGTGTGTGTGTGTGTGTGTGTGTGTGTGTGTGTGTGTGTGTGTGTGTGTGTGTGTGTGTGCCTGTCAATAAAGTGTGAATTGTATCCCTGTCTACTGCCTGTCATTTTCAGTCCTCTTACCAGGACTCTGGGACAGCTGCACTTAAATATCGGCACATCTATTGGAGTCCACCACCAAATGGCGTCTCTCTCTCTTCTCAGTGTTCATAGAGTGGTTGTCTGTGAAAATGGTAATACTGTGTGCTGAACCCAGGTATGTGGATGCTATAGTTTTGTTTTTCAGAGCTAGATGGATAGCCTCCAGCAGATGCTGAGCTACTCCTGGGTAATGTTGAGGAACAAGCTGCAGTGGACACACACAATTCTCCCAAACAGGATAGTGAAGGTCAAGCTAGCGAGACCTATACTTCCGCTGCAATACTCACGCACGCACAGACACACACACACTAACCATGTTTACCGCTCTACACCCACATTTCTTTGGCTGCGGAACATCAAAGCAGAGGTGATTCGGCCTGCATAGAGAAGCCCTCGCTGGTGTGTGCAAGCATGTGTGTGTGTGTGTGTGTGTGCGTGCAGGCGTTGTGTGTGACTTTGTGTGTGTGTGTCTACCTGAAGCGTGTCACCACAGCAGGGCGAGGATTGGTCTAATACTATTCAGCACAGAGCCAAGGGATAGCTTCATTGCATTAAACAGTATGGGAAAGGAGGGTGAGCATTTCAAGCTGTAAAAGTTGGACTATTACGAGGATGGAGAGAAGAGAGGGAGGAAGGGAGAGGGAGAGAAGAGAGAGATGAGGAAATTAGAGAGAGAGAGCGAGAGCGAGAGCGAGAGCGAGAGAGAGAGAGAGAGAGAGAGAGAGAGAGAGAGAGAGAGAGAGAGAGAGAGAGAGAGAGAGGAAGGTAGGTAGGGAGAGAGGGAGAAATGGAGTATAGACGTGTTGTGTTAGCTTTGGGTTTCAATTATTCATATGGGTATCTCTCGCTTTGTTGTCAGGCGGAAACCTTGTTACGGCTTATGTGCGTGTGTATGTGTGTGTGTGTGTGTGAAGGACGTGTGTGACGCGGGTTCAGGATGCAAGGATGCAGATGTTTCAGCTACAGTAATAGAGAAGAACAACATAAGATATTAAATACTAAATAAAAACAAGAGTTATAGGAAAGACACTAGGAGAAGACAAAAATACTATTTACACACTAGTCTTACATACATATTCATATTCTTATAAACAGTTAAATTAGAACACCAGACCAAATGGTCACGGCGAGGTCACAAGGAAGTAGTCAAACGCATAAACAATTCGTTGTTGTGGTTATTTATCCTCCCTGCTGTTCCACTATTGTTCTCTCCTGAAGCCCCCGGCCCACACACACACACACACACACACACACACACACACACACACACACACACACACACACACACACATACACACACACACACACACACACAATCACACACATACAGACATATCTGAACATCTGAACCAACAAATAATAACACAAAGCAACTACAATTAGCAAAGCAGAAACTATAAATGAAGCCCAGTGCAGTATATCATCATGTTGTACTGAATATAGTATATCATCATGTTGTACTGAATATAGTATATCATCATGTTGTACTGAATATAGTATATCATCATGTTGTACTGTATATAGTATATCATCATGTTGTACTGTATATAGTATATCATCATGTTGTACTGTATATAGTATATCACCATGTTGTACTGAATATAGTATATCATCATGTTGTACTGAATATAGTATATCATCATGTTGTACTGAATATAGTATATCATCATGTTGTACTGAATATAGTATATCATCATTTTGTACTGTATATAGTATATCATCAATAGTATATCATCATGTTGTACTGAATATATAGTATATCATCATGTTGTACTGAATATAGTATATCATCATGTTGTACTGAATATAGTATATCATCATGTTGTACTGTATATAGTATATCATCATGTTGTACTGTATATAGTATATCATCATGTTGTACTGAATATAGTATATCATCATGTTGTACTGAATATAGTATATCATCATGTTGTACTGTATATAGTATATCATCATGTTGTACTGAATATAGTATATCATCATGTTGTACTGAATATAGTATATCATCATGTTGTACTGAATATAGTATATCATCATGTTGTACTGAATATAGTATATCATCATGTTGTACTGAATATAGTATATCATCATGTTGTACTGAATATAGTATATCATCATGTTGTACTGAATATAGTATATCATCATGTTGTACTGTATATAGTATATCATCATGTTGTACTGAATATAGTATATCATCATGTTGTACTGAATATAGTATATCATCATGTTGTACTGTATATAGTATATCATCATGTTGTACTGAATATAGTATATCATCATGTTGTACTGTATATAGTATATCATCATGTTGTACTGTGTATAGCATATCATCATGTTGTACTGTATATAGTATATCATCATGTTGTACTGAATATAGTATATCATCATGTTGTACTGTATATAGTATATCATCATGTTGTACTGTATATAGTATATCATCATGTTGTACTGTATATAGTATATCATCATGTTGTACTGTATATAGTATATCATCATGTTGTACTGTATATAGTATATCATCATGTTGTACTGTATATAGTATATCATCATGTTGTACTGAATATAGTATATCATCATGTTGTACTGAATATAGTATATCATCATGTTGTACTGAATATAGTATATCATCATGTTGTACTGAATATAGTATATCATCATGTTGTACTGTATATAGTATATCATCATGTTGTACTGTATATAGTATATCATCATGTTGTACTGAATATAGTATATCATCATGTTGTACTGTATATAGTATATCATCATGTTGTACTGTATATAGTATATCATCATGTTGTACTGAATATAGTATATCATCATGTTGTACTGTATATAGTATATCATCATGTTGTACTGTATAGTATATTCATCATGTTGTACTGTATAAAGTATATCATCATGTTGTACTGTATATCATCATGTTGTACTGAATATAGTATATCATCATATGTTGTACTGTATATAGTATATCATCATGTTGTACTGACTCTAGTATATCATCATGTTGTACTGAATATAGTATATCATCATGTTCTACTGTATATAGTATATCATCATTTTGTACTATATATAGTATATAATCATGTTGTACTGAATAGAGTATATCATCATGTTGTACTGAATATAGTATATCATAAAGTTGTACTGAATATAGTATATCATCATGTTGTACTGTATATAGTATATCATCATGTTGTACTGAATATAGTATATCATCAAGTTGTACTGAATATAGTATATCATCATGTTGTACTGAATATAGTATATCATCATGTTGTACTGTATATAGTATATCATCATGTTGTACTGTATATAGTATATCATCATGTTGTACTGTGTATAGTATATCATCATGTTGTACTGTATATAGTATATCATCATGTTGTACTGAATATAGTATATCATCATGTTGTACTGAATATAGTATATCATCATGTTGTACTGAATATAGTATATCATCATGTTGTACTGTATATAGTATATCATCATGTAGTACTGTATATAGTATATCATCATGTTGTACTGTGTATAGTATATCATCATGTTGTACTGTATATAGTATATCATCATGTTGTACTGTATATAGTATATCATCATGTTGTACTGTATATAGTATATCATCATGTTGTACTGTATATAGTATATCACCATGTTGTACTGAATATAGTATACCATCATGTTGTACTGAATATAGTATATCATCATGTTGTACTGAATATAGTATATCATCATGTTGTACTGAATATAGTATATCATCATGTTGTACTGTATATAGTATATCATCATGTTGTACTGTATATAGTATATCACCATGTTGTACTGAATATAGTATATCATCATGTTGTACTGTATATAGTACATCATCATGTTGTACTGTATAAAGTATATCATCATGTTCTACTCTACATAGTATATCATCATGTTGTACTGAAAATAGTATATTATCATGTTGTACTGTATATAGTATATCATCATGTTGTACTGAATATAGTATATCACCATGTTGTACTGTATATAGTATAGCATCATGTTGTACTGATTATAGTATATCATCATGTTGTACTGAATATAGTATATCATCATGTTGTAATGTATATAGTATATCATCATGTTGTAATGGAATATAGTATATCATCATGTTGTACTGAATATAGTATATCATCATGTTGTACTGAATATAGTATATCATCATGTTGTGCTGTATATAGTATATCATCATGTAGTACTGTATATAGTATATCATCATGTTGTACTGTATATAGTATATCATCATGTTGTACTGTATATAGTATATCATCATGTTGTACTGTATATAGTATATCATCATGTTGTACTGTATATAGTATATCATCATGTTGTACTGAATAAACTATATCATCATGTTGTACTGAATATAGTATATCATCATGTTTTACTGTATATAGTATATCATCATGTTGTACTGTATATAGTACATCATCATGTTGTACTGTATAAAGTATATCATCATGTTGTACTCTACATAGTATATCATCATGTTGTACTGAAAATAGTATATTATCATGTTGTACTGTATATAGTATATCATCATGTTGTACTGAATATAGTATATCACCATGTTGTACTGTATATAATAAAGCATCATGTTGTACTGACTATAGTATATCATCATGTTGTACTGAATATAGTATATCATCATGTTGGTCTGTATATAGTATATCATCATGTTGTACTGAATATAGTATATAATCATGTTGTACTGAATATAGTATATCATCATGTTGTACTGAATATAGTATATCATAAAGTTGTACTGAATATAGTATATCATCATGTTGTACTGTATATAGTATATCATCATGTTGTACTGAATATAGTATATCATCAAGTTGTACTGAATATAGTATATCATCATGTTGTACTGAATATAGTATATCATCATGTTGTGCTGTATATAGTATATCATCATGTAGTACTGTATATAGTATATCATCATGTTGTACTGTGTATAGTATATCATCATGTTGTACTGTATATAGTGTATCATCATGTTGTACTGAATATAGTATATCATCATGTTGTACTGAATATAGTATATCATCATGTTGTACTGAATATAGTATATCATCATGTTGTGCTGTATATAGTATATCATCATGTAGTACTGTATATAGTATATCATCATGTTGTACTGTGTATAGTATATCATCATGTTGTACTGTATATAGTATATCATCATGTTGTACTGTATATAGTATATCATCATGTTGTACTGTATATAGTATATCATCATGTTGTACTGAAAATAGTATATCACCATGTTGAACTGAATATAGTATACCATCATGTTGTACTGAATATAGTATATCATCATGTTGTACTGAATATAGTATATCATCATGTTGTACTGAATATAGTATATCATCATGTTGTACTGTATATAGTATATCATCATGTTGTACTGTATATAGTATATCACCATGTTGTACTGAATATAGTATATCATCATGTTGTACTGTATATAGTACATCATCATGTTGTACTGTATAAAGTATATCATCATGTTCTACTCTACATAGTATATCATCATGTTGTACTGAAAATAGTATATTATCATGTTGTACTGTATATAGTATATCATCATGTTGTACTGAATATAGTATATCACCATGTTGTACTGTATATAGTATAGCATCATGTTGTACTGATTATAGTATATCATCATGTTGTACTGAATATAGTATATCATCATGTTGTAATGTATATAGTATATCATCATGTTGTACGGAATATAGTATATCATCATGTTGTACTGAATATAGTATATCATCATGTTGTACTGAATATAGTATATCATCATGTTGTGCTGTATATAGTATATCATCATGTAGTACTGTATATAGTATATCATCATGTTGTACTGTGTAAAGTATATCATCATGTTGTACTGTATATAGTATATCATCATGTTGTACTGTATATAGCATATCATCATGTTGTACTGAATATAGTATATCATCATGTTTTACTGTATATAGTATATCATCATGTTGTACTGTCTATAGTACATCATCATGTTGTACTGTATAAAGTATATCATCATGTTGTACTCTACATAGTATATCATCATGTTGTACTGAAAATAGTATATTATCATGTTGTACTGTATATAGTATATCATCATGTTGTACTGTATATAGTATATCATCATGTTGTACTGAATATAGTATATCATCATGTTGTACTGTATATAGTATATCATCATGTTGTACTGAATATAGTATATCATCATGTTGTACTGAATATAGTATATCATCATGTTGTACTGAATATAGTATATCATCATGTTGTACTGAATATAGTATATCATCATGTTGTACTGAATATAGTATATCATCATGTTGTACTGAATATAGTATATCATCATGTTGTGCTGTATATAGTATATCATCATGTAGTACTGTATATAGTATATCATCATGTTGTACTGTATATAGTATATCATCATGTTGTACTGTATATAGTATATCATCATGTTGTAATGAATATAGTATATCATCATGTTGTACTGAATATAGTATATCATCATGTTGTACTGAATATAGTATATCATCATGTTGTACTGTATATAGTATATCATCATGTTGTACTGTATATAGTATATCATCATGTTGTACTGTATATAGTATATCATCATGTTGTACTGTATATAGTATATCATCATGTTGTACTGTATATAGTATATCATCATGTTGTACTGTTTATAGTATATCATCATGTTTTACTGTATATAGTATATCATCATGTTGTACTGTATATAGTATATCATCATGTTGTACTGTATATAGTATATCATCATGTTGTACTGTATATAGTACATCATCATGTTGTACTGTATAAAGTATATCATCATGTTGTACTCTACGTAGTATATCATCATGTTGTACTGAAAATAGTATATTATCATGTTGTACTGTATATAGTATATCATCATGTTGTACTGAATATAGTATATCACCATGTTGTACTGTATATAATAAAGCATCATGTTGTACTGACTATAGTATATCATCATGTTGTACTGAATATAGTATATCATCATGTTGTACTGTATATAGTATATCATCATGTTGTACTGAATATAGTATATCATCATGTTGTACTGAATATAGTATATCATCATGTTGTACTGAATATAGTATATCATCATGTTGTACTGAATATAGTATATCATCATGTTGTACTGAATATAGTATATCATCATGTTGTGCTGTATATAGTATATCATCATGTAGTACTGTATATAGTATATCATCATGTTGTTCTCTGTAAAGTATATCATCATGTTGTACTGTATATATAGTACATCATCATGTTGTACTGTATAAAGTATATCATCATGTTGTACTCTACATAGTATATCATCATGTTGTACTGAAAATAGTATATTATCATGTTGTACTGTATATAGTATATCATCATGTTGTACTGAATATAGTATATCACCATGTTGTACTGTATATAATAAAGCATCATGTTGTACTGACTATAGTATATCATCATGTTGTACTGAATATAGTATATCATCATGTTGTACTGTATATAGTATATCATCATGTTGTACTGAATATAGTATATCATCATGTTGTACTGAATATAGTATATCATCATGTTGTACTGAATATAGTATATCATCATGTTGTACTGAATATAGTATATCATCATGTTGTACTGAATATAGTATATCATCATGTTGTGCTGTATATAGTATATCATCATGTAGTACTGTATATAGTATATCATCATGTTGTTCTCTGTAAAGTATATCATCATGTTGTACTGTATGTAGTATATCATCATGTTGTACTGTATATAGTATATCATCATGTTGTACTGAATATAGTATATCATCATGTTGTACTGAATATAGTATATCATCATGTTGTACTGTCATGTTGTACTGTATATAGTATCATCATGTTGTACTGTATATAGTATCATCATGTTGTACTGTATATAGTATATCATCATGTTGTACTGTATATAGTATATCATCATGTTGTACTGTATATAGTATATCATCATGTTGTACTGAATATACTATATCATCATGTTGTGCTGTATATAGTATATCATCATGTTGTACTGAATATAGTATATCATCATGTTGTACTGAATATAGTATATCGTAATTTTGTACTGAATATAGTATATCATAAAGTTGTACTGAATATAGTATATCATCATGTTGTACTGTATATAGTATATCATCATGTTGTACTGAATATAGTATATCATCAAGTTGTACTGAATATAGTATATCATCATGTTGTACTGAATATAGTATATCATCATGTTGTGCTGTATATAGTATATCATCATGTAGTACTGTATATAGTATATCATCATGTTGTACTGTGTATAGTATATCATCATGTTGTACTGTATATAGTGTATCATCATGTTGTACTGAATATAGTATATCATCATGTTGTACTGAATATAGTATATCATCATGTTGTACTGAATATAGTATATCATCATGTTGTGCTGTATATAGTATATCATCATGTAGTACTGTATATAGTATATCATCATGTTGTACTGTGTATAGTATATCATCATGTTGTACTGTATATAGTATATCATCATGTTGTACTGTATATAGTATATCATCATGTTGTACTGTATATAGTATATCATCATGTTGTACTGAAAATAGTATATCACCATGTTGAACTGAATATAGTATACCATCATGTTGTACTGAATATAGTATATCATCATGTTGTACTGAATATAGTATATCATCATGTTGTACTGAATATAGTATATCATCATGTTGTACTGTATATAGTATATCATCATGTTGTACTGTATATAGTATATCACCATGTTGTACTGAATATAGTATATCATCATGTTGTACTGTATATAGTACATCATCATGTTGTACTGTATAAAGTATATCATCATGTTCTACTCTACATAGTATATCATCATGTTGTACTGAAAATAGTATATTATCATGTTGTACTGTATATAGTATATCATCATGTTGTACTGAATATAGTATATCACCATGTTGTACTGTATATAGTATAGCATCATGTTGTACTGATTATAGTATATCATCATGTTGTACTGAATATAGTATATCATCATGTTGTAATGTATATAGTATATCATCATGTTGTAATGGAATATAGTATATCATCATGTTGTACTGAATATAGTATATCATCATGTTGTACTGAATATAGTATATCATCATGTTGTGCTGTATATAGTATATCATCATGTAGTACTGTATATAGTATATCATCATGTTGTACTGTGTAAAGTATATCATCATGTTGTACTGTATATAGTATATCATCATGTTGTACTGTATATAGCATATCATCATGTTGTACTGAATATAGTATATCATCATGTTTTACTGTATATAGTATATCATCATGTTGTACTGTATATAGTACATCATCATGTTGTACTGTATAAAGTATATCATCATGTTCTACTCTACATAGTATATCATCATGTTGTACTGAAAATAGTATATTATCATGTTGTACTGTATATAGTATATCATCATGTTGTACTGAATATAGTATATCACCATGTTGTACTGTATATAGTATAGCATCATGTTGTACTGATTATAGTATATCATCATGTTGTACTGAATATAGTATATCATCATGTTGTAATGTATATAGTATATCATCATGTTGTAATGGAATATAGTATATCATCATGTTGTACTGAATATAGTATATCATCATGTTGTACTGAATATAGTATATCATCATGTTGTGCTGTATATAGTATATCATCATGTAGTACTGTATATAGTATATCATCATGTTGTACTGTGTAAAGTATATCATCATGTTGTACTGTATATAGTATATCATCATGTTGTACTGTATATAGTATATCATCATGTTGTACTGAATATAGTATATCATCATGTTTTACTGTATATAGTATATCATCATGTTGTACTGTATATAGTACATCATCATGTTGTACTGTATAAAGTATATCATCATGTTGTACTCTACATAGTATATCATCATGTTGTACTGAAAATAGTATATTATCATGTTGTACTGTATATAGTATATCATCATGTTGTACTGAATATAGTATATCACCATGTTGTACTGTATATAATAAAGCATCATGTTGTACTGACTATAGTATATCATCATGTTGTACTGAATATAGTATATCATCATGTTGTACTGTATATAGTATATCATCATGTTGTACTGAATATAGTATATCATCATGTTGTACTGAATATAGTATATCATCATGTTGTACTGAATATAGTATATCATCATGTTGTACTGAATATAGTATATCATCATGTTGTACTGAATATAGTATATCATCATGTTGTGCTGTATATAGTATATCATCATGTAGTACTGTATATAGTATATCATCATGTTGTTCTCTGTAAAGTATATCATCATGTTGTACTGTATATAGTACATCATCATGTTGTACTGTATAAAGTATATCATCATGTTGTACTCTACATAGTATATCATCATGTTGTACTGAAAATAGTATATTATCATGTTGTACTGTATATAGTATATCATCATGTTGTACTGAATATAGTATATCACCATGTTGTACTGTATATAATAAAGCATCATGTTGTACTGACTATAGTATATCATCATGTTGTACTGAATATAGTATATCATCATGTTGTACTGTATATAGTATATCATCATGTTGTACTGAATATAGTATATCATCATGTTGTACTGAATATAGTATATCATCATGTTGTACTGAATATAGTATATCATCATGTTGTACTGAATATAGTATATCATCATGTTGTACTGAATATAGTATATCATCATGTTGTGCTGTATATAGTATATCATCATGTAGTACTGTATATAGTATATCATCATGTTGTTCTCTGTAAAGTATATCATCATGTTGTACTGTATGTAGTATATCATCATGTTGTACTGTATATAGTATATCATCATGTTGTACTGAATATACTATATCATCATGTTGTACTGAATATAGTATATCATCATGTTGTACTGTATATAGTACATCATCATGTTGTACTGTATATAGTATAGCATCATGTTGTACTGTGTAAAGTATATCATCATGTTGTACTGTATATAGTATATCATCATGTTGTACTGTATATAGTATATCATCATGTTGTACTGAATATACTATATCATCATGTTGTGCTGTATATAGTATATCATCATGTTGTACTGAATATAGTATATCATCATGTTGTACTGTATATAGTATATCGTAATTTTGTACTGAATATAGTATATCATGTTGTACTGAATATAGTATATCATCATTTTGTACGGATTATAGTATATCATGTTGTACTGAATATAGTATATCATCATGTTGTATTGTATATAGTATATCATCATGTTGTACTGTATATAGTGTATCACCATGTTGTACTGTATATAGTATATCACCATGTTGTACTGTATATAGTTTATCATAATCTTTCACTGTATATAGCATATCATCATGTTGTACTGTACTGTTTATAGTATTTCACCATGTTGTACTGTATATAGTTTAACATAATGTTGTACTGAATATAGTATATCATTATGTCGTACTGAATATAGTATATCATCATGTTGTACTGTATATAGTATATCATCATGTTGTACTGTATATAGTATATCATCTTGTTGTACTGAAAATAGTATATCATCATGTTGTACTGAATATAGTATATCACCATGTTGTACTGAAAATAGTATATCATCATGTTGTACTGAATATAGTATATCACCATTTTGTACTGAATATAGTATACCATCATGTTGTACTGCATATAGTATAGCATCATGTTGTACTGACTATAGTATATCATCATGTTGTACTGAATATAGTATATCATCATGTTGTACTGTATATAGTATAGCATCATGTTGTACTGACTATAGTATATCATCATGTTGTACTGAATATAGTATATCATCATGTTGTACTGTGTAAAGTATATCATCATGTTGTACTGAATATAGTATATCATCATGTTGTACTGTGTAAAGTATATCATCATGTTGTACTGAATATAGTATATCATCATGTTGTACTTTATATAGTACATCATCATGTTGTACTGTATAAAGTATATCATCATGTTGTACTGTATATAGTATATCACCATGTTGTACTGAAAATAGTATATCACCATGTTGAACTGAATATAGTATACCATCATGTTGTACTGAATATAGTATATCATCATGTTGTACTGAATATAGTATATCATCATGTTGTACTGAATATAGTATATCATCATGTTGTACTGTATATAGTATATCACCATGTTGCACTGAATATAGTATATCATCATGTTGTACTGTATATAGTACATCATGTTGTACTGTATAAAGTATATCATCATGTTCTACTCTACATAGTATATCATCATGTTGTACTGAAAATAGTATATTATCATGTTGTACTGTATACAGTATATCATCATGTTGTACTGAATATAGTATATCACCATGTTGTACTGTATATAGTATAGCATCATGTTGTACTGACTATAGTATATCATCATGTTGTACTGAATATAGTATATCATCATGTTGTACTGTATATAGTATATCATCATGTTGTACTGTATAAAGTATATCATCATGTTCTACTCTACATAGTATATCATCATGTTGTACTGAAAATAGTATATTATCATGTTGTACTGTATATAGTATATCATCATGTTGTACTGAATATAGTACATCATCATGTTGTACTGTATATAGTATATCATCATGTTGTACTGAATATAGTATATCATCACGTTGTACTGAATATAGTATATCATCATGTTGTGCTGTATATAGTATATCATCATGTAGTACTGTATATAGTATATCATCATGTTGTACTGTGTAAAGTATATCATCATGTTGTACTGTATATAGTATATCATCATGTTGTACTGTATATAGTATATCATCATGTTGTACTGAATATACTATATCATCATGTTGTACTGAATATAGTATATCATCATGTTGTACTGTATATAGTACATCATCATGTTTTACTGTATATAGTATATCATCATGTTGTACTGTATATAGTACATCATCATGTTGTACTGTATAAAGTATATCATCATGTTGTACTCTACATAGTATATCATCATGTTGTACTGAAAATAGTATATTATCATGTTGTACTGTATATAGTATATCATCATGTTGTACTGAATATAGTATATCACCATGTTGTACTGTATATAGTATAGCATCATGTTGTACTGACTATAGTATATCATCATGTTGTACTGAATATAGTATATCATCATGTTGTACTGTATATAGTATATCATCATGTTGTACTGAATAAAGTATATCATCATGTTGTACTGAATATAGTATATCATCATGTTGTACTGTATAAAGTATATCATCATGTTGTACTGTATATAGTATATCATCATGTTGTACTGAAAATAGTATATCACCATGTTGAACTGAATATAGTATACCATCATGTTGTACTGAATATAGTATATCATCATGTTGTACTAAATATAGTATATCATCATGTTGTACTGAAAATGGTATATCATCATGTTGTACTGTATATAGTATATCATCATGTTGTACTGTATATAGTATATCACCATGTTGTACTGAATATGGTATATCATCATGTTGTACTGTATATTGTACATCATCATGTTGTACTGTATAAAGTATATCATCATGTTGTACTCTACATAGTATATCATCATGTTGTACTGAAAATAGTATATTATCATGTTGTACTGTATATAGTATATCATCATGTTGTACTGAATATAGCATATCACCATGTTGTACTGCATATAGTATAGCATCATGTTGTACTGAATATAGTATATCATCATGTTGTACTGAATATAGTATATCATCATGTTGTGCTGTATATAGTATATCATCATGTAGTACTGTATATAGTATATCATCATGTTGTACTGTGTATAGTATATCATCATGTTGTACTGTATATAGTATATCATCATGTTGTACTGTATATAGTATATAATCATGTTGTACTGAATGTACTATATCATCATGTTGTGCTGTATATAGCATATCATCATGTTGTACTGAAAATAGTATATCATCATGCTGTACTGTATATAGTATATTGTCATTTTGTACTGAATATAGTATATCATGTTGTACTGAATATAGTATATCATCATTTCGTACGGATTATAGTATATCATGTTATACTGAATATAGTATATCATCATGTTGTATTGTATATAGTATACCATCATGTTGTACTGTATGTAGTGTATCACCATGTTGTTCTGTATATAGTATATCACCATGTTGTACTGTATATAGTTTATCATAATCTTTTACTGTATATAGCATATCATCATGTTGTACTGTACTGTTTATAGTATTTCACCATGTTGTACTGTATATAGTTTAACATAATGTTGTACTGTATATAGTATATCATCATGTTGTACTGAACATAGTATATCATCATGTTGTACTGAATATAGTATATCATTATGTCGTACTGAATATAGTATATCATCATGTTGTACTGTATATAGTATATCATCATGTTGTACTGTATATAGTATATCATCATGTTGTACTGAATATAGTATATCATCATGTTGTACTGTATATACTATATCATCATGTTGTACTGTATATTGTATATCATCATGTTTTACTGTATATAGTATATCATCACGTTGTACTGTATATAGTATATCATCATGTTGTACTGTATATAGTATATCATCATGTTGTACTGTATATAGTATATCATCTTGTTGTACTGAAAATAGTATATCATCATGTTGTACTGAATATAGTATATCACCATGTTGTACTGAAAATAGTATATCATCATGTTGTACTGAATATAGTATATCACCATTTTGTACTGAATATAGTATACCATCATGTTGTACTGTATATAGTATAGCATCATGTTGTACTGACTATAGTATATCATCATGTTGTACTGAATATAGTATATCATCATGTTGTACTGTATATAGTATAGCATCATGTTGTACTGACTATAGTATATCATCATGTTGTACTGAATATAGTATATCATCATGTTGTACTGTGTAAAGTATATCATCATGTTGTACTGAATATAGTATATCATCATGTTGTACTGTGTAAAGTATATCATCATGTTGTACTGAATATAGTATATCATCATGTTGTACTTTATATAGTACATCATCATGTTGTAATGTATAAAGTATATCATCATGTTGTACTGTATATAGTATATCATCATGTTGTACTGAAAATAGTATATCACCATGTTGAACTGAATATAGTATACCATCATGTTGTACTGAATATAGTATATCATCATGTTGTACTGAATATAGTATATCATCATGTTTTACTGAATATAGTATATCATCATGTTGTACTGTATATAGTATATCACCATGTTGCACTGAATATAGTATATCATCATGTTGTACTGTATATAGTACATCATGTTGTACTGTATAAAGTATATCATCATGTTCTACTCTACATAGTATATCATCATGTTGTACTGAAAATAGTATATTATCATGTTGTACTGTATATAGTATATCATCATGTTGTACTGAATATAGTACATCATCATGTTGTACTGTATATAATATAGCATCATGTTGTACTGAATATAGTATATCATCACGTTGTACTGAATATAGTATATCATCATGTTGTACTGAATATAGTATATCATCATGTTGTACTGTATAAAGTATATCATCATGTTGTACTCTACATAGTATATCATCATGTTGTACTGAAAATAGTATATTATCATGTTGTACTGTATACAGTATATCATCATGTTGTACTGAATATAGTATATCACCATGTTGTACTGTATATAGTATAGCATCATGTTGTACTGACTATAGTATATCATCATGTTGTACTGAATATAGTATATCATCATGTTGTACTGTATATAGTATATCATCATGTTGTACTGAATATAGTATATCATCATGTTGTACTGAATATAGTATATCATCATGTTGTACTGAATATAGTATATCATCATGTTGTACTGTATATAGTATATCACCATGTTGTACTGAATATAGTATATCACCATGTTGTACTGTATATAGTATAGCATCATGTTGTACTGACTATAGTATATCATCATGTTGTACTGAATATAGTATATCATCATGTTGTACTGTATATAGTATATCATCATGTTGTACTGAATAAAGTATATCATCATGTTGTACTGAATATAGTATATCATCATGTTGTACTGTATAAAGTATATCATCATGTTGTACTGTATATAGTATATCATCATGTTGTACTGAAAATAGTATATCACCATGTTGAACTGAATATAGTATACCATCATGTTGTACTGAATATAGTATATCATCATGTTGTACTAAATATAGTATATCATCATGTTGTACTGAAAATGGTATATCATCATGTTGTACTGTATATAGTATATCATCATGTTGTACTGTATATAGTATATCACCATGTTGTACTGAATATGGTATATCATCATGTTGTACTGTATATTGTACATCATCATGTTGTACTGTATAAAGTATATCATCATGTTGTACTCTACATAGTATATCATCATGTTGTACTGAAAATAGTATATTATCATGTTGTACTGTATATAGTATATCATCATGTTGTACTGAATATAGCATATCACCATGTTGTACTGCATATAGTATAGCATCATGTTGTACTGAATATAGTATATCATCATGTTGTACTGAATATAGTGTATCATCATGTTGTGCTGTATATAGTATATCATCATGTAGTACTGTATATAGTATATCATCATGTTGTACTGTGTATAGTATATCATCATGTTGTACTGTATATAGTATATCATCATGTTGTACTGTATATTGTATATAATCATGTTGTACTGAATGTACTATATCATCATGTTGTGCTGTATATAGCATATCATCATGTTGTACTGAAAATAGTATATCATCATGCTGTACTGTATATAGTATATCGTCATTTTGTACTGAATATAGTATATCATGTTGTACTGAATATAGTATATCATCATTTTGTACGGATTATAGTATATCATGTTATACTGAATATAGTATATCATCATGTTGTATTGTATATAGTATACCATCATGTTGTACTGTATGTAGTGTATCACCATGTTGTTCTGTATATAGTATATCACCATGTTGTACTGTATATAGTTTATCATAATCTTTTACTGTATATAGCATATCATCATGTTGTACTGTACTGTTTATAGTATTTCACCATGTTGTACTGTATATAGTTTAACATAATGTTGTACTGTATATAGTATATCATCATGTTGTACTGAACATAGTATATCATCATGTTGTACTGAATATAGTATATCATTATGTCGTACTGAATATAGTATATCATCATGTTGTACTGTATATAGTATATCATCATGTTGTACTGTATATAGTATATCATCATGTTGTACTGAATATAGTATATCATCATGTTGTACTGTATATACTATATCATCATGTTGTACTGTATATTGTATATCATCATGTTTTACTGTATATAGTATATCATCACGTTGTACTGTATATAGTATATCATCATGTTGTACTGTATATAGTATATCATCATGTTGTACTGTATATAGTATATCATCTTGTTGTACTGAAAATAGTATATTATCATGTTGTACTGAATATAGTATATCACCATGTTGTACTGAAAATAGTATATCATCATGTTGTACTGTATATAGTTTATCATAATCTTTTACTGTATATAGCATATCATCATGTTGTACTGTACTGTTTATAGTATTTCACCATGTTGTACTGTATATAGTTTAACATAATGTTGTACTGTATATAGTATATCATCATGTTGTACTGAACATAGTATATCATCATGTTGTACTGAATATAGTATATCATTATGTCGTACTGAATGTAGTATATCATCATGTTGTACTGTATATAGTATATCATCATGTTGTACTGTATATAGTATATCATCATGTTGTACTGAATATAGTATATCATCATGTTGTACTGTATATACTATATCATCATGTTGTACTGTATATTGTATATCATCATGTTTTACTGTATATAGTATATCATCACGTTGTACTGTATATAGTATATCATCATGTTGTACTGTATATAGTATATCATCATGTTGTACTGTATATAGTATATCATCTTGTTGTACTGAAAATAGTATATCATCATGTTGTACTGAATATAGTATATCACCATGTTGTACTGAAAATAGTATATCATCATGTTGTACTGAATATAGTATATCACCATTTTGTACTGAATATAGTATACCATCATGTTGTACTGTATATAGTATAGCATCATGTTGTACTGACTATAGTATATCATCATGTTGTACTGAATATAGTATATCATCATGTTGTACTGTATATAGTATAGCATCATGTTGTACTGACTATAGTATATCATCATGTTGTACTGAATATAGTATATCATCATGTTGTACTGTGTAAAGTATATCATCATGTTGTACTGAATATAGTATATCATCATGTTGTACTGTGTAAAGTATATCATCATGTTGTACTGAATATAGTATATCATCATGTTGTACTTTATATAGTACATCATCATGTTGTACTTTATATAGTACATCATCATGTTGTACTGTATAAAGTATATCATCATGTTGTACTGTATATAGTATATCATCATGTTGTACTGAAAATAGTATATCACCATGTTGAACTGAATATAGTATACCATCATGTTGTACTGAATATAGTATATCATCATGTTGTACTGAATATAGTATATCATCATGTTTTACTGAATATAGTATATCATCATGTTGTACTGTATATAGTATATCACCATGTTGCACTGAATATAGTATATCATCATGTTGTACTGTATATAGTACATCATGTTGTACTGTATAAAGTATATCATCATGTTCTACTCTACATAGTATATCATCATGTTGTACTGAAAATAGTATATCACCATGTTGAACTGAATATAGTATACCATCATGTTGTACTGAATATAGTATATCATCATGTTGTACTAAATATAGTATATCATCATGTTGTACTGAAAATGGTATATCATCATGTTGTACTGTATATAGTATATCATCATGTTGTACTGTATATAGTATATCACCATGTTGTACTGAATATGGTATATCATCATGTTGTACTGTATATTGTACATCATCATGTTGTACTGTATAAAGTATATCATCATGTTGTACTCTACATAGTATATCATCATGTTGTACTGAAAATAGTATATTATCATGTTGTACTGTATATAGTATATCATCATGTTGTACTGAATATAGCATATCACCATGTTGTACTGCATATAGTATAGCATCATGTTGTACTGAATATAGTATATCATCATGTTGTACTGAATATAGTGTATCATCATGTTGTGCTGTATATAGTATATCATCATGTAGTACTGTATATAGTATATCATCATGTTGTACTGTGTATAGTATATCATCATGTTGTACTGTATATAGTATATCATCATGTTGTACTGTATATTGTATATAATCATGTTGTACTGAATGTACTATATCATCATGTTGTGCTGTATATAGCATATCATCATGTTGTACTGAAAATAGTATATCATCATGCTGTACTGTATATAGTATATCATCATGTTGTACTGTATATAGTATATCATCATTTTGTACTGAATATAGTATATCATCATGTTGTACTGAATATAGTATATCATCATGTTGTACTGATTATAGTATATCATCATGTTGTACTGAATATAGTATATCATCATGTTGTACTGTATATAGTATATCATCATGTTGTACTGTATATAGTGTATCACCATGTTGTACTGTATATAGTATATCACCATGTTGTTATAGTATATCACCATGTTATACTGTACATAGTACATCATCATCTTGTACTGTATATAGAATATCATCATGTTGTACTGTACTGTATATAGTAAATCCCCATGTTGTACTGTATATAGTTTAATATAATGTTGTACTGTATATAGTATATCATCATGTTGTACTGTACTGTATATAGTAAATCCCCATGTTGTACTGTATATAGTATATCATCATGTTGTACTGAATATAGTATATCATCATGTTGTACTGTATATAGTATATCATCATGTTGTACTGTATATAGTATATCATCATGTTGTACTGTATATAGTATATCATCATGTTGTACTGTATATAGTATATCATCATGTTGTACTGTATATTGTATATCACCATGTTGTACTGTATATAGTATATCATCATGTTGTACTGTATATAGTATATCATCATGTTGTACTGTATATAGTATATCATCATGTTGTACTGTATATAGTATATCATCTTGTTGTACTGAAAATAGTATATTATCATGTTGTACTGAATATAGTATATCACCATGTTGTACTGAAAATAGTATATCATCATGTTGTACTGTATATAGTTTATCATAATCTTACTGTATATAGTATATCATCATGTTGTACTGTACTGTTTATAGTATTTCACCATGTTGTACTGTATATAGTTTAACATAATGTTGTACTGTATATAGTATATCATCATGTTGTACTGAACATAGTATATCATCATGTTGTACTGAATATAGTATATCATTATGTCGTACTGAATGTAGTATATCATCATGTTGTACTGTATATAGTATATCATCATGTTGTACTGTATATAGTATATCATCATGTTGTACTGTGTATATATCAGTACTGTATATAGTATATCATCATGTTGTACTGAATATAGTATATCATCATGTTGTACTGTATATACTATATCATCATGTTGTACTGTATATAGTATATCATCATGTTGTACTGTATATAGTATATCATCACGTTGTACTGTATATTGTATATCATCATGTTTTACTGTATATAGTATATCATCACGTTGTACTGTATATAGTATATCATCATGTTGTACTGTATATAGTATATCATCATGTTGTACTGTATATAGTATATCATCTTGTTGTACTGAAAATAGTATATCATCATGTTGTACTGAATATAGTATATCACCATGTTGTACTGAAAATAGTATATCATCATGTTGTACTGAATATAGTATATCACCATTTTGTACTGAATATAGTATACCATCATGTTGTACTGTATATAGTATAGCATCATGTTGTACTGACTATAGTATATCATCATGTTGTACTGAATATAGTATATCATCATGTTGTACTGTATATAGTATAGCATCATGTTGTACTGACTATAGTATATCATCATGTTGTACTGAATATAGTATATCATCATGTTGTACTGTGTAAAGTATATCATCATGTTGTACTGAATATAGTATATCATCATGTTGTACTGTGTAAAGTATATCATCATGTTGTACTGAATATAGTATATCATCATGTTGTACTTATATAGTACATCATCATGTTGTATTTTATATAGTACATCATCATGTTGTACTGTATAAAGTATATCATCATGTTGTACTGTATATAGTATATCATCATGTTGTACTGAAAATAGTATATCACCATGTTGAACTGAATATAGTATACCATCATGTTGTACTGAATATAGTATATCATCATGTTGTACTGAATATAGTATATCATCATGTTTTACTGAATATAGTATATCATCATGTTGTACTGTATATAGTATATCACCATGTTGCACTGAATATAGTATATCATCATGTTGTACTGTATATAGTACATCATGTTGTACTGTATAAAGTATATCATCATGTTCTACTCTACATAGTATATCATCATGTTGTACTGAAAATAGTATATTATCATGTTGTACTGTATATAGTATATCATCATGTTGTACTGAATATAGTACATCATCATGTTGTACTGTATATAATATAGCATCATGTTGTACTGAATATAGTATATCATCACGTTGTACTGAATATAGTATATCATCATGTTGTACTGAATATAGTATATCATCATGTTGTACTGTATATAGTACATCATCATGTTTTACTGTATATAGTATATCATCATGTTGTACTGTATATAGTACATCATCATGTTGTACTGTATATAGTATATCATCATGTTGTACTGTATATAATATATCATCATCTTGTACTGTATAAAGTATATCATCATGTTGTACTGAATATAGTATATCATCATGTTGTACTGAAAATAGTATATTATCATGTTGTACTGTATATAGTATATCATCATGTTGTACTGAATATAGTATATCATCATGTTGTACTGTATATAGTATATCATCATGTTGTACTGAATATAGTATATCATCATGTTGTACTGAATATAGTATATCATCATGTTGTACTGAATATAGTATATCATCATGTTGTACTGAATATAGTATATCATCATGTTGTACTGTATATAGTATATCATCATGTTGTACTGAATATAGTATATCATCATGTTGTACTTGTATGTTGTACTGAATATAGTATATCATCATGTTGTACTGTATATAGTATATCACCATGTTGTACTGAATATAGTATATCACCATGTTGTACTGTATATAGTATAGCATCATGTTGTACTGACTATAGTATATCATCATGTTGTACTGAATATAGTATATCATCATGTTGTACTGTATATAGTATATCATCATGTTGTACTGAATAAAGTATATCATCATGTTGTACTGAATATAGTATATCATCATGTTGTACTGTATAAAGTATATCATCATGTTGTACTGTATATAGTATATCATCATGTTGTACTGAAAATAGTATATCACCATGTTGAACTGAATATAGTATACCATCATGTTGTACTGAATATAGTATATCATCATGTTGTACTAAATATAGTATATCATCATGTTGTACTGAAAATGGTATATCATCATGTTGTACTGTATATAGTATATCATCATGTTGTACTGTATATAGTATATCACCATGTTGTACTGAATATGGTATATCATCATGTTGTACTGTATATTGTACATCATCATGTTGTACTGTATAAAGTATATCATCATGTTGTACTCTACATAGTATATCATCATGTTGTACTGAAAATAGTATATTATCATGTTGTACTGTATATAGTATATCATCATGTTGTACTGAATATAGCATATCACCATGTTGTACTGCATATAGTATAGCATCATGTTGTACTGAATATAGTATATCATCATGTTGTACTGAATATAGTGTATCATCATGTTGTGCTGTATATAGTATATCATCATGTAGTACTGTATATAGTATATCATCATGTTGTACTGTGTATAGTATATCATCATGTTGTACTGTATATAGTATATCATCATGTTGTACTGTATATTGTATATAATCATGTTGTACTGAATGTACTATATCATCATGTTGTGCTGTATATAGCATATCATCATGTTGTACTGAAAATAGTATATCATCATGCTGTACTGTATATAGTATATCGTCATTTTGTACTGAATATAGTATATCATGTTGTACTGAATATAGTATATCATCATTTTGGATTATAGTATATCATGTTATACTGAATATAGTATATCATCATGTTGTATTGTATATAGTATACCATCATGTTGTACTGTATGTAGTGTATCACCATGTTGTTCTGTATATAGTATATCACCATGTTGTACTGTATATAGTTTATCATAATCTTTTACTGTATATAGCATATCATCATGTTGTACTGTACTGTTTATAGTATTTCACCATGTTGTACTGTATATAGTTTAACATAATGTTGTACTGTATATAGTATATCATCATGTTGTACTGAACATAGTATATCATCATGTTGTACTGAATATAGTATATCATTATGTCGTACTGAATATAGTATATCATCATGTTGTACTGTATATAGTATATCATCATGTTGTACTGTATATAGTATATCATCATGTTGTACTGAATATAGTATATCATCATGTTGTACTGTATATACTATATCATCATGTTGTACTGTATATTGTATATCATCATGTTTTACTGTATATAGTATATCATCACGTTGTACTGTATATAGTATATCATCATGTTGTACTGTATATAGTATATCATCATGTTGTACTGTATATAGTATATCATCTTGTTGTACTGAAAATAGTATATTATCATGTTGTACTGAATATAGTATATCACCATGTTGTACTGAAAATAGTATATCATCATGTTGTACTGAATATAGTATATCACCATTTTGTACTGAATATAGTATACCATCATGTTGTACTGTATATAGTATAGCATCATGTTGTACTGACTATAGTATATCATCATGTTGTACTGAATATAGTATATCATCATGTTGTACTGTATATAGTATAGCATCATGTTGTACTGACTATAGTATATCATCATGTTGTACTGAATATAGTATATCATCATGTTGTACTGTGTAAAGTATATCATCATGTTGTACTGAATATAGTATATCATCATGTTGTACTGTGTAAAGTATATCATCATGTTGTACTGAATATAGTATATCATCATGTTGTACTTTATATAGTACATCATCATGTTGTACTGTATAAAGTATATCATCATGTTGTACTGTATATAGTATATCATCATGTTGTACTGAAAATAGTATATCACCATGTTGAACTGAATATAGTATACCATCATGTTGTACTGAATATAGTATATCATCATGTTGTACTGAATATAGTATATCATCATGTTGTACTGAATATAGTATATCATCATGTTGTACTGTATATAGTATATCACCATGTTGCACTGAATATAGTATATCATCATGTTGTACTGTATATAGTACATCATGTTGTACTGTATAAAGTATATCATCATGTTCTACTCTACATAGTATATCATCATGTTGTACTGAAAATAGTATATTATCATGTTGTACTGTATATAGTATATCATCATGTTGTACTGAATATAGTACATCATCATGTTGTACTGTATATAATATAGCATCATGTTGTACTGAATATAGTATATCATCACGTTGTACTGAATATAGTATATCATCATGTTGTACTGAATATAGTATATCATCATGTTGTACTGTATATAGTACATCATCATGTTTTACTGTATATAGTATATCATCATGTTGTACTGTATATCATCAGTATAGTATATCATCATGTTGTACTGTATACAGTATATCATCATGTTGTACTGATAGTATCATCATGTTGTACTGTATATAGTATATCATCATGTTGTACTGTATATAGTATATCATCATGTTGTATCATGTTTTACTGTATATAGTATATCATCATGTTGTACTGTATATAGTACATCATCATGTTGTACTGTATAAAGTATATCATCATGTTGTACTCTACATAGTATATCATCATGTTGTACTGAAAATAGTATATTATCATGTTGTACTGTATACAGTATATCATCATGTTGTACTGAATATAGTATATCACCATGTTGTACTGTATATAGTATAGCATCATGTTGTACTGACTATAGTATATCATCATGTTGTACTGAATATAGTATATCATCATGTTGTACTGTATATAGTATATCATCATGTTGTACTGAATATAGTATATCATCATGTTGTACTGTATATAGTATATCATTATCTTGTACTGTATATAGTATATCATCATGTTGTACTGTAAATAGCATATCACTATAAGTTAAATGTATATAGTATATCATCATGTTGTACTGAATAGATAGTATATCATCATGTATATAGTATATCATCATGTTGTACTAAATATAGTATATCATCATGTTGTACTGTATAGTATATCATCATGTTGTACTGTATAGTATATCATCATGTTGTACTGTATATAGTATATCACCATGTTGTACTGAATATAGTATATCATCATGTTGTACTGTATATAGTACATCATCATGTTGTACTGTATAAAGTATATCATCATGTTCTACTCTACATAGTATATCATCATGTTGTACTGAAAATAGTATATTATCATGTTGTACTGTATATAGTATATCATCATGTTGTACTGAATATAGTACATCATCATGTTGTACTGTATATAGTATAGCATCATGTTGTACTGAATATAGTATATCATCACGTTGTACTGAATATAGTATATCATCATGTTGTGCTGTATATAGTATATCATCATGTAGTACTGTATATAGTATATCATCATGTTGTACTGTGTAAAGTATATCATCATGTTGTACTGTATATAGTATATCATCATGTTGTACTGTATATAGTATATCATCATGTTGTATATAGTATATCTATGTTGAATATATAGTATATCATCATGTTGTACTGAATATAGTATATCATCATGTTGTACTGTATATAGTATATCATCATGTTGTACTGAAAATGGTATATCATCATGTTGTACTGTATATAGTATATCATCATGTTGTACTGTATATAGTATATATGTTGTACAATATAGTATATCATCATGTTGTACTGTATATTAATCATGTTGTACTGTATAGTATATCATCATGTTGTATATAGTATATCATCATGTTGTACTGATAGTATATCATCATGTTGTACTGTATATAGTATATCATCATATTGTACTGAATATAGTATATCATCATGTTGTACTGTATATATATCATCATGTTGTACTGATAGTATATCATCATGTTGTATGAATATAGTATATCATCATGTTGTACATAGTATATCATCATGTTGTACTGTATATAGTATATCATCATGTTGTACTGAATATAGTATATCATCATGTTGTACTGTATATAGTATATCATCATGTTGTACTGTATATAGTATATCATCATGTTGTACTGTATATAGTATATCATCATGTTGTACTGTATATAGTATATCATCATGTTGTACTGTATATAGTATATCATCATGTTGTACTGTATATAGTATATCATCATGTTGTACTGAATATAGTATATCATCATGTTGTACTGTATATAGTATATCATCATGTTGTACTGAATATAGTATATCATCATGTTGTACTGTATATAGTATATCATCATGTTGTACTGAATATAGTATATCATCATGTTGTACTGTATATAGTATATCATCATGTTGTACTGAATATAGTATATCACCATGTTGTACTGTATATAGTATATCATCATGTTGTACTGCATATAGTATATCATCATGTTGTACTGAATATAGTATATCATCATGTTGTGCTGTATATAGTATATCATCATGTTGTACTGTATATAGTATATCATCATGTTGTACTGTATAGTATATCATCATGTTGTACTGTATATAGTATATCATCATGTTGTACTGTATAGTATATATCATGTTGTACTGTATATAGTATATCATCATGTTGTACTGAATATAGTATATCATCATGTTGTACTGTAATTGTATATCATCACTGTATAGTATATCATCATATTGTATATATAGTATATCATCATGTTGTACTGAAAATAGTATATCATCATGTTGTACTGTTAGTATATCATGTTGTACTGTATATCATCATTTTGTACTGTATATAGTATATCACCATGTTGTACTGAATATAGTATATCATCATGTTGTACTGTATATAGTATAGCATCATGTTGTACTGACTATAGTATATCATCATGTTGTACTGAATATAGTATATCATCATGTTGTACTGTATATAGTATATCATCATGTTGTACTGAATATAGTATATCATCATGTTGTACTGAATATAGTATATCATCATGTTGTACTGTATATAGTATATCATCATGTTGTACTGAATATAGTATATCATCATGTTGTACTGTGTATAGTATATCATCATGTTGTACTGTATATAGTATATCATCATGTTGTGCTGTATATAGTATATCATCATGTTGTACTGTATATAGTATATCAATGTTGTACTGTATATATATCATCATGTTGTACTGTATATAGTATATCATCATGTTGTACTGAAAATAGTATATCACCATGTTGAACTGAATATAGTATACCATCATGTTGTACTGAATATAGTATATCATCATGTTGTACTAAATATAGTATATCATCATGTTGTACTGAAAATAGTATATCATCATGTTGTACTGTATATAGTATATCATCATGTTGTACTGTATATAGTATATCATCATGTTGTACTGAATATGGTATATCATCATGTTGTACTGTATATTGTACATCATCATGTTGTACTGTATAAAGTATATATCATCATGTTGTACTGTATATCATCATACTGAATAGTATATCATCATGTTGTACTGAATATAGTATATCATCATGTTGTACTGTATATAGTATATCATCATGTTGTACTGTATATAGTATATCACCATGTTGTACTGCATATAGTTAGTATATCATCATTTTGTACTGTATCACCATGTTGTACTGAATATAGTATATCATCATGTTCTACTGTATATAGTATATCATCATGTTGTACTGAATATAGTATATCATCATGTTGTACTGAATATAGTATATCATCATGTTGTACTGTATATAGTATATCATCATGTTGTACTGAATATAGTATATCATCATGTTGTACTGAATACAGTATATCATCATGTTGTACTGAATATAGTATATCATCATGTTGTGCTGTATATAGTATATCATCATGTAGTACTGTATATAGTATATCATCATGTTGTACTGTGTATAGTATATCATCATGTTGTACTGTATATAGTATATCATCATGTTGTACTGTATATAGTATATCATCATGTTGTACTGAATGTACTATATCATCATGTTGTGCTGTATATAGCATATCATCATGTTGTACTGAAAATAGTATATCATCATGTTGTACTGTATATAGTATATCGTCATTTTGTACTGAATATAGTATATCATGTTGTACTGAATATAGTATATCATCATTTTGTACGGATTATAGTATATCATGTTGTACTGAATATAGTATATCATCATGTTGTATTGTATATAGTATACCATCATGTTGTACTGTATGTAGTGTATCACCATGTTGTTCTGTATATAGTATATCACCATGTTGTACTGTATATAGTTTATCATAATCTTTTACTGTATATAGTATATCATCATGTTGTACTGTACTGTTTATAGTATTTCACCATGTTGTACTGTATATAGTTTAACATAATGTTGTACTGTATATAGTATATCATCATGTTGTACTGAACATAGTATATCATCATGTTGTACTGAATACAGTATATCATTATGTCGTACTGAATATAGTATATCATCATGTTGTACTGTATATAGTATATCATCATGTTGTACTGAATATAGTATATCATCATTTTGTACTGTATATACTATATCATCATGTTGTACTGTATATAGTATATCATCATGTTGTACTGTATATAGTATATCATCATGTTGTACTGTATATAGTATATCATCATGTTGTACTGTATATAGTATATCATCATGTTGTACTGAAAATAGTATATCATCATGTTGTACTGAATATAGTATATCATCATGTTGTACTGAAAATAGTATATCATCATGTTGTACTGAATATAGTATATCACCATTTTGTACTGAATATAGTATACCATCATGTTGTACTGTATATAGTATAGCATCATGTTGTACTGACTATAGTATATCATCATGTTGTACTGAATATAGTATATCATCATGTTGTACTGAATATAGTATATCATCATGTTGTACTGTATATAGTATATCATCATGTTGTACTGAATATAGTATATCATCATGTTGTACTGAATATAGTATATCATCATTTTGTACTGAATATAGTATATCATGTTGTACTGAATATAGTATATCATCATGTCGTACTGAATATAGTATATCATCATGTTGTACTGTATATAGTATATCATCATGTTGTACTGTATATAGTATATCATCATGTTGTACTGAATATAGTATATCATCATGTTGTACTTTTTTGTACTATATCATCATGTTGTACTGTATATAGTATATCATCATGTTGTACTGTATATAGTATATCATCATGTTGTACTGTATATAGTATATCATCATGTTGTACTGAAAATAGTATATCATCATGTTGTACTGAATATAGTATATCACCATGTTGTACTGAAAATAGTATATCATCATGTTGTACTGAATATAGTATATCACCATTTTGTACTGAATATAGTATACCATCATGTTGTACTGTATATAGTATAGCATCATGTTGTACTGACTATAGTATATCATCATGTTGTACTGAATATAGTATATCATCATGTTGTACTGTATATAGTATAGCATCATGTTGTACTGACTATAGTATATCATCATGTTGTACTGAATATAGTATATCATCATGTTGTACTGTATATAGTACATCATCATGTTGTACTGAATATAGTATATCATCATGTTGTACTGTATATAGTATATCATCATGTTGTACTGAAAATAGTATATCATCATGTTGTACTGAATATAGTATACCATCATGTTGTACTGAATATAGTATATCATCATGTTGTACTGAATATAGTATATCATCATGTTGTACTGAATATAGTATATCATCATTTTGTACTGAATATAGTATATCATGTTGTACTGAATATAGTATATCATCATCTTGTACTGTATATAGTATATCATCATGTTGTACTGTATATAGTATATCACCATCTTGTACTGTATATAGTATATCATCATGTTGTACTGTATATAGTATATCACCATGTTGTACTGAATATAGTATATCATCATGTTGTACTGAATATAGTATTTAATCATGTTGTACTGAATATAGTATATCATCATGTTGTACTGAATATAGTATATCATCATGTTGTACTGAATATAGTATTTAATCATGTTGTACTGAATATAGTATATCATCATGTTGTACTGAATATAGTATATCATCATGTTGTACTGAATATAGTATATCATCATGTTGTACTGAATATAGTATATCATGTTGTGCTGAATATAGTATATCATCATATTATACCGAATATAGTATATCATCATGTTGTACGATATATAGTATATCATCATGTTGTACTGACTATAGTATATCATCATGTTGTACTGTATATAGTATATCATCATGTTGTACTGAATATAGTATATCATCATTTTGTACTGAATATAGTATATCATGTTGTACTGAATATAGTATATCATCATGTTGTATTGTGTATAGTATATCATGTTGTACTGACTATAGTATATCATCATGTTGTACTGAATATAGTATATCACCATGTTGTACTGACTATAGTATATCATCATGTTGTACTGAATATAGTATATCATCATGTTGTACTGTATATAGTATATCATTATGTTGTACTGAATGTAGTATATCATCATGTTGTACTGAATATAGTATATCATCATGTTGTTCTGACTATAGTATATCATCATGTTGTACGATATATAGTTGTACTGTATATAGTACATCATTTTGTACTGTACTGTATATATTAAATCACCATGTTGTACTGTATATAGTATATATCCATGTTGTACTGTATTGTATATAGTATATCATTATGTTGTACTCTATACAGTATATCATCATGTTGTACTGTTTACATTATATCATGTGTATACTATATTATCATGTTATTGATGTGCTTTGTCCTATATCTTGTGAGGTAGTATTTTATTCTTATTGTCCGTATGCTTTGTTAGCTGAAAGGACATAATATCAGTCTATGTGTTATGAGAGTGCTAACGTGAGGAGTGCGAGTGAGAGAAAGAGAGAGAGTTAGAGAGAGAGAGAGCGCGTTAGTAGAGAGAGAGATTTAGAGAGAGAGAGATCGTTAGGAGAGAAAGAGTTAGAGAGAGAGAGCGTTAGGAGAGAGGTGAGGCAGTGAAGAAATATCGTTTTTGAATCCTTTTTTGAATGTTGCCACGTTATTTAACCTCCTCCAGGCTACCTCCAGCTGTTCACTCTCTCGCTTTCTCTCTCTTTATCTATCCATAGCTCTGACTCTCTTTCTTTCTCTGCCCAAGAAGTCTTGCCCTCATCCATTCGGAGCTAGTTGACTGACAAACTTAATTAGCTGGAGCAGAGAGGATCCGTGGGGAAAGAACATAGAGAGAAGACAGGTGTATTCTCTCTGTTAAGAACACATGGGGAGAGGGGGATAGGAGAAAGAGGAGAGGGGAGCAGATGAAAGTGTAGAGTGGGGAGAGAGTGGATAAGGGGAGAGAAAAAGAAATGGAGAGAGAGAGTAAGGCGAAGGCGAGAGAGAGAGAGAGTAAGGTGAAGGCGAGAGAGAGAGAGAGAACTCATCACCCCAAAACACAAAAGTGGAGACAAATTTGACTCCAACAACTTAAATGGGATGTGTGTCAACAGCAACCTTGGGAAAATCCTGCATTATTATTAACAGAAGACTAGTACATTTCCTCAGTGAAAACAATGTACTGAGCCAATGTCAAATTGGCTTTTCACCAAATTACCATACAGCAGACCACGCATTCACCCTGTGCACCCTAATTGACAAGCAAACAAACCAAAACATAGGCAAACTTTTCTCATGCTTTGTTGATTTCAAAAAAGCTTTTGACTCAATGTCACGATCTTCTGGAGAAATGGACCAAGAAGCAGTGTGTGTTCAGTTCCACATATTTTTAATAAAGTGAAACTTCCAGAATACAATACACAAACAATCTGACTGAATGTTTTAGCGCACACGGCACATATCCCACAACACAGGCGGGGGGGGGGAAAGAACAAACTAAATAGGATCCCCAATTAGAGGCAATGAACAACAGCTGCCTCTAATTGGGAACCAACTCAAAAACCAACATAAAGAATGCCAAACACCCCTGGTCACGGCCTGGCCCAAAACCCCATAGAGAACCCAGAGGGCTCTCTAAGGCCAGGACATGACACTCAATTTGGCATGAGGGTCTGCTATACAAATTGATGGAAAGCAGTGTTGGGGGAAAAACAGACGGCATTATAAAATCTATGGACACATTTTTTGGCAAAAAAAAATCACATTTCTCACCAACCAATAATTCACAAAATGGGACAAACACCAAATTCAGACTCTGCATGCAGAATTCTGCTAAAATATCCTCAGTGTACAATGTAAAACACCAAATAATGCATGCCAAGCAGAATTAGGCCGATACCCGCTATTTATAAAAATCCATGAAATAGCTGTTAAATTCTACAACCACCTAAAAGGAAGTGATTCCCAAACCTTCCATAACAATTCCATCACCTACAGAGAGAAGGAGAAGAGCCCCCTAAGCAAGCTGGTCCTGGGGCACTGTTCACAAACAGACCCCACAGAGCACCAGGACAGCAACACAATTACACCTAACCAAATCATGAGAAAAAATAAAATAAAATCTTGACACATTGGAAAAGATTGACAAAAGAACAGAGCACAATAGAATTCTATTTGCCCCTAAACAGAGAAGGCAGAATACCTGACCACTGTGACTGAGCCAAACTTAAGGAAAGCTTTGACTACAGTGGTTCTTCCTTTAAAAGTTGCGAGCTTACACCGAGGGACAGAGGTATCCAGCATCACGGCTTCATTGCTCCAGACCACCGCGAGGGGAAGTTAGAGCACTCATTTCTCATTTGGGTCCCAAGTTTTTTATATGACCAATCATATTGAGTGGTTCCAATGACGAATTTGACACGAGCGTGAGCATTCTTCAGATGGCTGATAAAATATTACGGTGGAAGCAAATGTAAGTATTCTAATGTCCTATTGAGTCAAGCAAAAATGTACAATTGAGAGGAATATGTTAGTTCATGTAGAGACAAACGATTGTGCATATTTTTTTGTCACAAAGTTCATTTACGAAAATCACTATATAGCAAGTTAGCTGACTAGCTAACATTAGCCAGCTAGCTAGCCAGTGTTATGACATGAGTATGACATTGTAATTCGTGTTGTTTAATGTTTTAGGGACTCCTGAGAACCAGAAAATCCAGGCGGTCATCTTGTGAAACAGTGGATGTAAAGAATCTAGCTAGCTAAAGTATTTACTGCAAATTGAACGTACAATTGTGAAGCTTACCTTGCTTATATTTGCCATGCAATGCACCTGAAGTAACATAGCTAGCTAACTATTTATTTGCTTATTGTGTAGTGGAGGATAAAATAACTGTAGGCCTATGGACGTGTAGCTAACTACAGTATGTAGCCGATCTGTGTATGGACCCTAAAACGTTTGGTATGAATATTAGTTCAGAACCTATGAACCTCAGCTATCAACCTCACCCCTCATAGCCTGTTTCCTCTCTAGGTTTCTTCCTAGGTTCTGGCCTTTCTAGGGAGTTTTTCCTAGCCACCGTGCTTCTACACCTGCATTGCCTGCAGTTTGGGGTTTTAGGCTGGGTTTCTGTACAGCACTCTGTGATGTCAGGGTTATAATACATTTGATTGATTGATATCATAGCTGTTGTACCAACTTCAAGTCTGAATGACATTAATGAAGCCTATGGATAGAGTAGAATGTAATAACTTTATTATGCCAAGGATGCAAGTCCTATATACATGTACTGTAGTTATTACCACGCATGAGATCCCCACATTGTAGCCTGTACATTGAATATAATCACTGATCATGTACCCTTCCTTGGCAAATAAAGGTGCGGTTCAGGTAAGAATCTCTGAGACATTCTTTTTCAGTCATGTCCAATACCAGGAGTATCAAACTCCGTTCTTTGAATGATGCTGCGTCTGCATGCATGTATTACAATTATACACTTCAACAGTGTTTACCACTCCTACTCCTGGGACATCAATGATTACACATTGTAACTATGCAAAAGACCAGAAACATGATATAAGTAAAGGCTGATTTGTAATTCAGATATACAGAAAAAAAATACACAGTACACTACACTTCCTATGCATATTTAACTTCATCTGCATTAATCTGAGGACACAGGATAGGTGTAGTATTCCACTGAGATACTTCATTTCAACCAGTGGAGAATGTGAAACGCCTTATTGAAAGCTCAGTATCCAGGTGTTATAAATACATAATACATGCATCACACATATTGTAATACTAATGTTATATTATAAATAGCAGTTCAATCTGTACTTCAATGGTTTGCATTATAAACAGAGGAAGAAAGAGGAGGTGGGGAGAGAAGTATAGAAGACAGAAAAGGAAAGAGGTAGAACAGAGGAACAGGGAAGACAGCATGTGAATAATGCATTACAGTGCAAGCCTAATATTCTCTCAGTTCATTACGATTACATAGTGTCTCCAGCAGTGTCTCCTAACCAGGCTCCCAATCAGCCCGAAGGTTATCTCAAGAGAGGGTGAGGTGGCGAAGACGGGACTGGCTTCCTCTCTCACATTAAAACATACCTGCAGATGAGAGACAGATGGATAGAGAGAGAGCACAATCAAGCTTCGTTTTTTTTTCTTCTGACACGGTCAGTCATCTTAAATCAGGAGGGCAAATGTAAAACTGACCTTGGATCATTAACTCTGGGACTACTACATCTCTATCTGTATTTCAATGTAAAGCATCTCTTTAATAATACTCCCTGTATAATATAAACTGATCTTGGATCATTAACTCTGGGACTACTACATCTCTATCTGTATTTCCGTGTAAAGCGTCTCTTCAATAATACTTCCTGTTGACCCGACCAAGTGACCTCTCAAGTATGATCATGCTGTGCCCTCTGTGTTAGCCAGTTCAGATGCGGGAAGGGTTCACCAACACATCTGATATAACCTAGAGGATTTAGGGAGAAGGGGGAGAGGGATGAAGTGAAGGAGAGAGACTGTTATTGAGGAAATGATGTAGTTAAAGCGACTGTGTTCAACAGGAATCTGTGTCTGTGTGTGTGGTCTCACCTGGTGTCCACACTAAGTGGCCACAGAGTACTTTATGCTGAAAAACAGACACATGAGGACAAACATGAGAAGATAATGTCATTATTAGAATTTTACATTACCAGATCACAAATGAATACAGAAGACCCACTTGAAGCGTGATGATGACTTGATCATTTGAATCCGTTGTGTAGTGCTAAGGCAACAGTCGCTGAGGTGTCAGGTTCGCCTCTATACTTAAAGGGGGATTATTCCAACTCTCATTAAAATGCTGCAGATCTGCCCGCAGACGAGGTAGGAACACATATCCCACACAGAAGAGGTGGATAGAATTTGACAGGTCAAGGTAGCCTTCTTCCTCCAAACTGTGCAGCAAATTGTAGTACTGACATGTCACGGCACTCCAAACATCTCTCCATAAGCGTTCCACTCTAACAGAGAGAAAGAAAATGTTTTTTTTTGGGGGCCTAATCTCTGTGGTCCTGTAGTCTTCCTCCACGAATAGGGAACACTGAGGTGGGTGGGGGGGAAGGGAACCTAATCTCTGTGGTCCTGTGTGGTCTTCCTCCATGAATAGTGAATTCTGAGGTGGGTGGGGTGGGAGGAACCTAATCTCTGTGGTCCTGTTGTCTTCCTCCATGAATATTGAACACTGAGGTGGGTGGGATGGGAGGAACCTAATGGTCCTGTGGTCTTCCTCCATGAATAGTGAACACTGAGGTGAGTCTGAGGTTATAGAAATGCAGGTTGTGTGTGCCTCTGAGTGGTTACTGACTGGATGTGACGCAGACACCTATCTGAGTGTACCTGAAATTTAAATATAGATGGCTATGTGTCTCACCACTTGGTTATTGCAAGGCTAACCCCCAGGGTGGCTGACAATTAGAAAACCTGCAGTGTGACGCAACTTTTAAAGGAGGGACCACCGTATGTACAGACTCAGTGAGCATAGCCTTGCTATTGAGAAAGACCACCGTAGGCAGACCTGGCTCTCAAGAGAACACAGGCTATGTGCACACTGCCCACAAAATGAGGTGGAAACTGAGCTGCACTTCCTAACCTCATGCCAAATGTATGACCATATTAGAGACACACATTTCCCTCAGATTACACAGACCCACAAGAATTCGAAAACAATTACAATTTTGATAAACTCCCATATCTATTGGGTGAAATACCACAGTGTGCAATCACAACAGCAATATTTGTGACCTGTTGCCACAAGAAAGGGGCAACCAGTGAAGAACAAACACAATTTGTACTTTAAATATTTGCACATCGTTACAACACTGTATATAGACATAATATGACATTTGAAACGTCTTTATGTTTAGGGAACTTTTGTGAGTGTAATGTTTATTGTTCACTTTTTAGTGTTGATTTCACTTTTGTTATTATCTATTTCACTTGCTCTGGCAATGTTAACATATGCTTTCCATGCCAGTAAAGCCCTTGAATTGAATTGAAATGAGAGAACAAGAGAGAGAGAGAAAGTGTGTATGAATTTAATATTTCTGAAAGGGGACATATTAAGTGTAGGAGAGATTGATGAGGTCATACCATCCATAGATTGACGTGGTCAAAATGTCCAGTGATTGATGAGGTCAGACTGTCCAAAGATTGATCAGTTCTGACAGTCCATAGATTGATGAGGTCAGACCGTCCATAGATTGATGAGTGGTCAGACTGTCCATAGATTGATGAGGTCAGACCGTCCATAGATTGATGAGTGGTCAGGCTGTCTATAGATTGATGAGTGGTCAGACAGTCCATAGATTGATGAGGTCAGACCGTCCATAGATTGATGAGTGGTCAGACAGTCCATAGATTGATGAGGTCAGCCTGTCCATAGATTGATGAGTGGTCAGACGGTCTATAGATTGATGAGTGGTCAGAGAGTCCATAGACTGATGAGGTCAGACCGTCCATAGATTTATGAATTTGTAGATAATTGGCCATCTTTCTGGGACTCACCCACAAACAGGACCAAGCCTAGCCTGCTGAGGAGTGACAGACTCCATCTTAGCTGGAAGGGTGCTCTCATCTTATCTACGAACATAGACAGGGCTCTAACTCCACTAGCTCCACAATGAGATAGCCAGCCTTCCAGCTTAGTAGAGTCTGCCATTAGCACAGTCAGTGTAGTCAGCTCATCTATCCCCATTGAGACCGTGTCTGTGCCTCGACCTAGGTTGGGCAAATCTAAACATGGCGGTGTTCCCTTTAGCAATCTCACTGGAATAAGGACCTCCTCCATTCCTGTCATTATTAAAAGAGATTGTGATATCTCACGTCTCAAAATAGGGCTACTTAATGTTAGATCCCTCACTTCCAAGGCAGTTATAGTCAATAAACTAATCACTGATCATAATCTTGATGTGATTTCTATGACTGAAACATGGCTTAAGCCTAATGAATTTACTGTGTTAAATCCGCAAAGGCGAAGTGTTGCTGACATTCACAATACCACATTTTAATAAAAAAAATGAAGAACAACTGCGTTCTCCATCTTTTGAGCTTGTTTACAGGCTTCCTGGGCCATATGCAGCATTCCTCACTGAGTTCCCTGAATTCCTATCGGACCATGTAGGCATGGCAGATAATATTCCAATTTTTGGTGACTTTAATATTGATATGTAAAAGTCCACAGACCCACTCCAAAAGGCTTTCGGAGCCATCATTGACTTAGTGGGTTTTGTCCAACATGTCTCCGGACCTACTCACTGCCACAGGCATACTCTGGACCTAATTCAGTCCCGTGGAATAAATGTTGTGGATCTTAATGTTTTTCCTCATAATCCTGGACTATCGGACCACCATTTTATTACGTTTGCAATGGCAACAAATAATCTTCTCAGACCCCAACCAAGGATCATCAGAAGCCGTGCTGTAAATTCTCGGACAACCCAAAGATTCCTAGATGCCCTTCCAGACTCCCTCCACCTACCCAAGGACGTCAGAGTACAAAAATCAGTTAACCACCTAACTGAGGAACTCAATTTAGCCTTGCGTAATACCATAGATGAGTCGCACCCCTAAAAACCAAAAACATTTTCACAAGAAACTAGCTCCCTGGTATACAGAAAATACCCGAGCTCTGAAGCAAGCTTCCAGAAAATTGGAACGGAAATGGCGCAACACCAAATTGGAAGTCTTCTGACTAGCTTGGAAAGACAGTACCGTGCAATATCGAAGAGCCCTCTCTGCTGCTCGATCATCCTATTTTTCCAACTTAATTGTTGGAAAAATAGAAAGCAGCATTCCCCAAGAGAGGATGGCTTTCACTTCAGCAGTGATAAATTAATGAACTTCTTTGAGGAAAAGATCATGATCATTAGAAAGCAAATTACGGACTCCTCTTTAAATATGCGTATTCTTCCAATTCCTCCGTATTCCTCGTCTGCACAACTCTGCCAGGACCTAGGATCAAGGGAGACACTGTTTTTTTATACTTTATCTCTTGACACAATGATGAAAATAATCATGGCCTCTAAACCTTCAAGCTGCATACTGGACCCTGTTCCAACTAAACTACTGAAAGAGCTGCTTCCTGTGCTTGGCCCTCCTATGTTGAACGTAATAAACGTCTCTCTATCCACCAGATGTGTACCAAACTCACTAAAAGTGGCAGTAATAAAGCCTCTCTTGAAAAAGTCAAACCTTGAAAATATAAAAAACGATCGGCCTATATCGAATCTCCCATTCCTCTCAAAACATTTTGAAAAAGCAACTCACTGCTTTCCTGAAGACAAACAACGTATACAAAACGCTTCAGTCTGGTTTTAGACACCATCATAGAACTGACACTGCACTTGTGAAGGTGGTAAATTACCTTTTAATGGCATCAGACCGAGGCTCTGCAACTGTCCTCGTGCTCCTAGACCTTAGTGCTGCTTTTGATACCATCGATCACCACATTCTTTTGGAGAGATTGGAAACCCAAATTGGTCTACACGGACAAGTTCTGGCCTGGTTTAGATCTTATCTGTCGGAAAGATATCAGTTTGTCTCTGTAGATGGTTTGTCCTCTGATAAATCAACTGTAAATTTCAGTGTTCCTCAAGGCTCCGTTTTAGGACTATTGAGGTGAGATCGTCCATAGATTGATGAGTGGTCAGACTGTCCATAGATTGATGAGCTCAGAACATCCATACATATAATTTTTTATTTATTTAACCTTTATTTATACAGGTTTTTCTCATTGAGATAACATCTCTTTCCAAGAGAGACCTGGTCCAACAGCAGCAGGAGGAACAACGTTTCAGACAAAACAACTTACATACACTAATACTACAAAACTATAAACACACATACAGTACAACAAAAACATTTTACGTCTTGACTAAAAACAGCTGGCCTAAAAACAAATTACACTTTTCTATGATATATACATCGATCAAGTGTTTAAACTCCACCAACGAAACTAGATCATCAAATTTCAAAATGTTCATGAGAGAATTCCAGGTAAGGTCAGATAAGGTCAGACCGTCCATAGATTGATGAGTGGTCAGACTGTCCATCAATTGATGAGCTCAGAACATCCATACATTGATAAGGTCAGACCGTCCATAGATTGATGAGTGGTCAGACTGTCCATAGATTGATGAGTGGTCAGACTGTCCATAGATTGATGAGTGGGCAGACTGTCTATGGATTGATGAGCTTAGACCATCCATACATTGATAAGGTCAGACCGTCCACAGATTGATGAGCTCAGACTGTCCATAGATTGATGAGGTCAGACCGTCCATACAAGATTTGGTTATGGTCGATAGTTTATGAATATGACAAAAGTAAAGTCATGAGCCCTGCCTCTCTTGGCTCCCGCCTGAGCTAGATTAATGACTGGACATGTACGTAAACTCATTTCAGAATAAGGCCGGAGAATTCAATCAATGATGTCTAGCTAGGCCTAGAGGAGCCTGAGGAATGATGAGCGATACATGTGTTGTCAGTGAGGTTTTAAACTAACCTGTGTGTGTTTGTGTTTGTGTGCGTGTGCATGCATGTGTGTCCGTCCATTTGTGTGTGTGTGTGTGTGTGTGTGTGTGGGGGGGTATGTGTGTCTAAGCCTATGAATGATTAATTCAAAACCGATCCATCAGCAGATAGTTTAGTATAATAATTAGCTGTCAAAATCTCAACTGTAGGATTGACACAAAAATCCATGAGCTGTAAAAAAAATAATCTCTGCGATATATGTTAATCCCACCTTTCATTGGTTGGGACAGACGGGAGATATTTCTCTTTGTCCTCCCGGACATTGATTCATTGATGGTCTCAGACCTGGCTGTGTGAACACCTCAGATCAGCGTCAGGGTGTGTACGTGTCATTTTGCATAGGCTTCTGTTTCCTTCACAGCACTTTGATTTCCAGTCACAGAATAAGTGACATTACAACTTTGCAGTTGGTGAACAAGTGATAATAAATTTCAATACCAATACAGTACAATACCAATACAATACAGTTCAATACCAATACCCATACAATACCAATACAATACAATACAGTACAATACCAATACAATACAGTTCAATACCAATACCCATACAATACCAATACAAAACAATACAGTACAATACCAATACAATACAGTACAATACCAATACAATACAGTTCAATACCAATACCAATACAATACCAATACAAAACAATTCAATACCAATACAATACAATTCAATACCAATACAATACAATTCAATACAAATACCAATACAATACAATACCAATACATTAAAATACTACAAAATACAATTCCAATCCCAATGCCTTTACCAATACCAATACAATTCATTACAATACCAATACATACTACCAATACAATACCAATACAATACCAATACAATACCAATACATTACCAATACAATACAATACCAATGCCAATACCAATACCAATAACAATACCAATACAATACAATACCAATACATTAAAAAACTATAAAATACAATCCCAATCCAATACCTTTACCTGTACCAATCTAATACATTAAAATAACATTTAACACAATACATTAAAATACATTACAATACCAATACCAATACAATACAGTACCAATACCAATACATTAAAATACAATACAATACAGTACCAATACAATTCAAAACCAATACCAATACAATTCAATACCAATACAATACAATACAATACAATAACAATACAATACCAGTACAATACAATACAATTCAATACCAATACGAATACCAATACAATACAATACCAATACATTAAAATACTATAAATACAATCCCAATACCTTTACCAATACAATACATTAGAATCAAATACAATACAATACATTAAAATACAAAACAATACATTTCAATCAAATGTATTTATAAAGCCCGTCTTACATTAGCTGATGTCACAAAGTGCTGTACAGAAACCCAGCCTAAAACCCCAAATGGCAAACAATGCAGGTGTAGAAGCACGGTGGCTAGGAAAAACTCCCTAGAAATGTCAGAACCTAGCAAGAAACCTAGAGAGGAACCAGGCTATGAGGTGTGGCCAGCCTTTTTTTGGCTGTGCCGGGTGGAGATTATAACAGAACGTGGCCAAGATGTTCAAATGTTCATAGAAGTCCAGCAGGGTCAAATAATAATAATCACAGTGGTTGTCAAGGGTGCAACAGGTCAGCACCTCAGGAGTAAATGTCAGTTGGCTTTTCATAGGCGATCATTCAGAGTATCTCTACCACTCCTGCTGTCTCTAGAGAGTTGAAAACAGCAGGTCTGGGACAGGTAGCACGTCCGGTGAACAGGTCAGGGTTCCATAGCCACAGGCAGAACAGTTGAAACTGGAGCAGCAGCACGGCCAGGTGGACTGGGGACAGCAAGGAGTCATCAGGCCAGGTAGTCCTGAGGCATGGTCCTAGGGCTCAGGTCCTCCGAGAGAGAGAAAGAAAGAAAGAAATAAAGAAAGAAAAAGAGAAAGAGAGAATTAGAGAGAGCATTCTTAAAATCACACAGGACACCGGATAAGACAGGAGAAATACTCCAGTTATAACAGACTGACCCTAGCCCCCCGACACCTAAACTACTACAGCACAAATACTGGAGGCTGAAAATGCAGTACTATACAGTATACAATATACAAGTGTTTAGTTGCTGGAGTTTTTACATTCCTCATTCTTTCAAGGTCAAAGTTTGACCATTTTGGATGTATTGTAATTGGTCTCTTGTGTCAGACGTCGGCCATCTTGGTTCTGCGGTAAATTGGTCTCCTGTGGTCTCCATTTGGATCGCCTGGAGGCTGGGGAAACCGAGTAAGATACCGCAAGGAGGAAAACAATGGACGAAACCATACTGGGTTCACATGGGTCCAATCCAACAGCTGATGCACTCACGTGTGTGTGTGTGTGTGTTCCATGTATTATTAAGTGGAAAGCTCTTTTCTACACCACAATAACAATCTCAGGGAGCTGAAAAACAGCCTGTAGCGACAGAGTTCCTTTCTGATGTCACAAAGCTTTTCAGAGAGAATGGAACATTGAGTTGGATAACCCTTACCTTAACACCCACGCCTACGCTAGCAGGCACACAAGGACACACACAGCATGGAACGTGGAATTCACATTCAAGGTAGGAATGCAGTGAACTTGCAGTGTTATTCTCAAGGCTGTGAGTGCGTGTGTGTGTGTGTGTGTGTGTGTGTGTGTGTGTGTGTGTGTGTGTGTGTGTGTGTGTGTGTGTGTGAGCTGTGCGTGCCTGCATTTGCGTGTGTGTGCGTCTCCAGACTTGTTCGCAAGGCTAGCTAGGTACTGTGAGTTTTGGAAGTGGACTCTCACAGTACATTTATGTGCAGTATTCACCACTAGAGAAAATATTGAGCTGATGAGAGTCACAACAAAAACAAACACACAATAACACACACTCACAGACACACACTCAACTGCATGGACAGACAAACACACACCTATGCATACATGCATAGACACATGGTCACACACACAAACTCCACGTGCACACACAGACATACACACACACACACACACACACACACACACACACACACACACACACACACACACACACACACACACACACACACACACACACACACACACACACACACACACACACACAGTTTGTGTAGAGAATGATGTGAAGTCCCAGTCCATCCTCAGTAAAGTAGTGTAACTAAGTATATCAGTTCTTCCTCAGTGAAGTTGTCTAATCTCAGTATATCAGTCCATCCTCAGCAAAGTAGTCTAATCTCAGTCTAGCAGTCCATCCTCAGTAAAGTAGTCTAATCTCAGTCTATCAGTCTATCCTCAGTAAAATTGTCTAATCTCAGTCTATCAGTCCATCCTCAGTAAAGTTGTCTAATCTCAGTCTATCAATCCATCCTCAGTAAAGTAGTCTAATCTCAGTCTATCAGTCCATCGTCAGTAAAGTTGTCTAATCTCAGTCTATCAGTCCATCCTCAGTAAGGTAGTCTAACTAAGTATATCAGTTCTTCCTCAGTAAAGTTGTCTAATTTCAGTATATCAGTCCATCCTCAGTAAAGTAGTCTAACTAAGTATATCAGTCCATCGTCAGTAAAGTTGTCTAATCTCAGTCTATCAGTCCATCCTCAGTAAGGTAGTCTAACTAAGTATATCAGTTCTTCCTCAGTAAAGTTGTCTAATTTCAGTATATCAGTCCATCGTCAGTAAAGTTGTCTAATCTCAGGATATCAGTCCATCCTCAGTAAAGTAGTCTAACTAAGTATATCAGTCCATCCTCAGTAAAGTTGTCTAATCTCAGTATATCAATCCATCCTCAGTAACGTAGTCCAATCTCAGTCTATCAGTCCATCTTTAGTAAAGTAGTAAAAGCAGTAAAAGCACTGAAACTGGAGACACGTATCTCCCTCACTAGCTTTAAGCACCAGATGTCAGAGCAGCTAACAGACCACTGCACCTGTACATAGCCCATCTGTAAATAGCCCAAACAACTACCTCATCCCCTACCATATGTATTTATTTATCTTGCTCCTTTGCACCCTAGTATTTCTACTTTGCACATTCATCTACTGCACATCTACCATTCCAGTGTTTAATTGCTATATTGCAATTACTTTGCCACTTTGGCCTATTTGATGCTTTACCTTCCTTATCTTACGTCATTTGCACACATTGTGTGTAGATTTGTTTTTCTACTGTATTATTGGCTGTATGTTTGTTTATTCCATGTGTAACTCTTTGTTGATTTGTGTCTCGAACTGCTTTGCTTTATCTTGGCCAGGTCGCAGTTGTAAATGAGAACTTGTTCTCAATTTGCCCACTTGGTTAAATAAAGGTGAAATAAATAAAACATTTGTCTAAGTCTATCAGTCCATGCTCAGTAAAGTAGTATAATCTCAGTCTATCAGTCCATCCTCAGTAAAGTAGTCTAATCTCAGTCTATCAGTCCATCCTCAGTAAAGTAGTATAATCTCAGTATATCAGTCCATCGTCAGTAAAGTAGTCTAATCTCAGTCTATCTGTCCATCCTCAGTAAAGTTGTCTAATCTCAGTCTATCAGTCCATCCTCAGTAAAGTTGTCTAATCTCAGTCTATCAGTCAATCCTCAGTAAAGAAGTCTAACTAAGTATATCAGTTCTTCCTCAGTAAAGTTGTCTAATCTCAGTATATCAGTCCATCCTCAGTAAAGTTGTCTAATCTCAGTATATCAGTCCATCCTCAGTAAAGTAGTCTAACTAAGTATATCAGTTCTTCCTCAGTAAAGTTGTCTAATCTCGGTATTTCAGTCCATGCTCAGTAAAGTTGTCTAATCTCAGTATATCAGTCCGTACTCAGTAAAGTAGTCTAATCTCAGTCTATCAGTCCATCCTCAGTAAAGTAGTATAATCTCAGTCTATCAGTCCATCCTCAGTAAAGTTGTCTAATCTCAGTCTATCAGTCAATCCTCAGTAAAGTAGTCTAACTAAGTATATCAGTTCTTCCTCAGTAAAGTTGTCTAATCTCAGTATATCAGTCCATCCTCAGTAAAGTTGTCTAATCTCAGTATATCAGTCCATCCTCAGTAAAGTAGTCTAATCTCAGTCTATCTGTCCATCCTCAGTAAAGTAGAGTAGTCTAATCTCAGTATATCAGTCCATACTCAGTAAAGTAGTATAATCTCAGTATATCAGTCCATCCTCAGTAAAGTTGTCTAATCTCAGTCTATCAGTCCATCCTCAGTAAAGTAGTCTAATCTCAGTCTATCTGTCCATCCTCAGTAAAGTAGAGTAGTCTAATCTCAGTCTATCAGTCCATCGTCAGTAAAGTTGTATACTCTCAGTCTATCAGTCCATCCTCAGTAAAGTTGTCTAATCTCAGTCTCAGTCCATCCTCAGTAAAGTTGTTTAATCACGGTACCCTAAAATTTGCGATGTGAGGAGCTAATTCAATTTTTTTTAAGGTTCTCTGAAAGGAACCGCATCGATGTGAAGTGATGCAATTATCTGTTACACAAAGACTGTTGGGACGGGACGATGTGTATGTATGTGTGTGTGTCTTTATTTGTTTGTGTTTGTCACAGGGAGGATTTAGACACTTGAAATAAACAAACCTCATATCGGCAGTGCTAACACCCTTGCTTAATTGATTGATGTCTGTTGATTTAGAGCGAAGATGGCATCAGCATGTGGGTGTACGTGTGTGTGTGTGTGTGTGTGTGTGTGTGTGTGTGTGTGTGTGTGTGTGTGTGTGTGTGTGTGTGTGTGTGTGTGTGTGTGTGTGTGTGTGTGTGTGTGAAGTGTGTGTGAAGTGTGCCTGCGTCTTCTGATGCCTGTGCATGTGTGTGTTGATTGAGATTGGGTAGAGGACGGCGTCGGAAAGTAAATGTTGTCATTATGAAACTGAATAATTGAGTCTCTGAGTTAGTATTACCTCAGGGGGGTTAATCCCTTCAATGAGGAGAGAGATGAGTTTACAAACTACAAACCCAAGCCTGGGAATATAGAAAGTTTAGTTTGATTAGAGATTCAAATGAAATGATTCAAGTTATCACTCACTCACTGGGGAGTGATGGTGAAAAGAGAGAGATAGAATGTGTGTGTGTGTGTGTGTACAAGTCACAGATTTTCAGATTGAGTCTATGTGTGTCTTTGTGTGTGACGGTGCGTACTTGCCACTATGTATGGGTCTGTGAGTGTTTGCGTATGTGCAGGCGTGTCTGCATACCTGTTTGTGTGTGTGTGTGTTATCGCTTAAATCCCTCAAGCTTAACTCTGGGCCTCAAAGCCAGTTCCACTGCTTTTTAAATTCTTCTTCAGAGTTGACTGGCTTACACAATACCACTGAAACATTTATATTCTATAGATGTAATTTATATTCATGAGGTTAAAATGCGACACTGGATAACACATATTATGTAGTGTTAAATAACATAGCATTTAACATTTTTTACATCTACATACTCACTAAGGTTATAAAAACACATTACAAAGACACACTTGGAACATTTGTTGAGAAACCAGGCAGATCTCTCAAGAGTGACTTAAACATGGACGTCTATCCATGTCCAAAGGACATTGGGAAATGCCCTCAACGCTGGCCACTAGGGGCAGCAGTGTGCACTATTACCATCAAGTAGCCTTGGGTTTTAGTAGGGTGTTTGGGATGGATGTGGTGGATGGACCTAATGCTGGATCAAACTCTAGATCAGAAGGTTGGGTGTTCAATCCCAGTGATGCACACTATTTTATTATTGTTGTTGGTTTAACCCTATTTCAAACCTTAACGATTCTGAATGAATGCCTAAACGTAATATTTTATCCCTGTGAAAAAGCTTGACCTTCTAAATTTGACGTTTGGAGCAACTTCTAAATTTGATGTTCGGAGAAACGTTGATGAACGTGTAATTCTGCAGCGAGACTGTGAGAGCTTGTTGTCAGAAACAAACATCTCTTTGAGGTTGTCCTTTAAGGTTGTCCATTTAGTCTCCTCTAAAATGTTTACACAATGGTTGAGTCATTTTTATTGACCAGACAAACTCTCAGTTGTACCACAACCATTGTGTGAAATGCGTTGAACATTAGCTGCACAATGTGAGTGTGTATGGGGCCATATAAATATACCATTCTCCAACATACATATTGTATGAGAACTTTTTAACTTTTTATATATATTCTCTTAGTGAGATTTCAAAGATTTTGAGTCACCACCACGGGGATAAATCAACCCTCTTTTTGGTTTCAAGCACAAAATAATTATTAGTATACTAAATTGATTTTTGGTTGTTGAATTTGACATGGCATTGTGCTCTTGACATGTTACAATAATCTATCCCCCTGCCCCCTACCCACACACACACACCCACCCACCCACACACACACACACACACACACACACACACACACGCACGCACGCACGCACGCACGCACGCAAACACAACTAAAAAACTGAGTAGAGGACAGCTTCTGCTTTAAAGAAAACAACAGGCCTCCTTCCACTGTACTCGCTGTCTATCTCTCGCTGTCTCTCTCTCTCTCTCTCTCTCTCTCTCTCTCTCTCTCTCTCTCTCTCTCTGGGTGTGTGCGTGTCTGTCTTTCTCTGTGTGTGTGTGTGTCTCAGTGATTTCTCTCCTGCCACTACAGTAATGTGAGCCAGGCTTCTCCCAGCACCCCTCTGACCTTCATGCTCAGTTTCACTTCACTTACATCACCCCAGTCAAAGAGGACCATCCATCACACACACACACACACACACATCCACACACACACGCACACACGCACACACACACACACACACGCACACACACACACACACACGCACACACACACACACACACACACACACATCCACACACTCACACACGCACACACACATACGCACACAAACATACGCACACAAACGCACACACACGCACACACGCACACACACACACGCACACAAACACACACACACACAAACACACCCTGTACATCACTCCGACACCTGTGTGTGTGTGTGTGAATGTGTCTGAGACTTCCAAACTCTCTCTTGTTATCAGATGAGACCCACTCATTGACTGTATCTTCCTTTACTGTCTCATATTCTCATCCTTTCTTCTCTGTTTTTACCTCCATTACCTTGTACCCCTGCACATCAACTCACTACTGGTACAGTGTGTATATAGCCAAGTTATTACCTTGTACCCCTGCACATCAACTCACTACTGGTACCTTGTGTATATAGCCAAGTTATTACCTTGTACCCCTGCACATCAACTCACTACTGGTACAGTGTGTATATAACCAAGTTATTACCTTGTACCCCTGCACATCAACTCACTACTGGTACAGTGTCTATATAGCCAAGTTATTACCTTGTACCCCTGCACATCAACTCACTACTGGTACAGTGTGTATACAGCCAAGTTATTACCTTGTACCCCTGCACATCAACTCACTACTGGTACAGTGTGTATATAGCCAAGTTATTACCTTGTACCCCTGCACATCAACTCACTGCTGGTACCTTGTGTATATAACCAAGTTATTACCTTGTACCCCTGCACATCAACTCACTACTGGTACAGTGTGTATATAGCCAAGTTATTACCTTGTACCCCTGCACATCAACTCACTGCTGGTACCTTGTGTATATAACCAAGTTATTACCTTGTACCCCTGCACATCAACTCACTACTGGTACAGTGTGTATACAGCCAAGTTATTACCTTGTACCCCTGCACATCAACTCACTACTGGTACAGTGTGTATATAGACAAGTTATTACCTTGTACCCCTGCACATCAACTCACTACTGGTACAGTGTGTATATAGACAAGTTATTACCTTGTACCCCTGCACATCAACTCACTACTGGTACAGTGTGTATATAGCCAAGTTATTACCTTGTACCCCTGCACATCAACTCACTACTGGTACAGTGTGTATATAGCCAAGTTATTACCTTGTACCCCTGCACATCAACTCACTACTGGTACAATGTGTATATAGACAAGTTATTACCGTGTACCCCTGCACATCAACTCACTACTGGTACCTTGTGTATGTAGCCAAGTTATTACCTCGTACCCTTGCACATTGACTTGGTACTGGTACCCCGTGTATGTAGACAAGTTATCGTTACTCATTATGGATCAATTCTATACTTTTATTATTAAGTTTTTTACTTTTCTATTAATTCTCTACTTTCTCTTTCTCTACATTGTTGGGACGGGCCCGCAAATAAGCATTTCACTGTTAGTCTACAGCAGCTGTTTACGAAGCATGTGACGAATAACATTTTGATATGAAAGAGATAGAAGTAGAGAGAAGAGTTAGAGAGAGAGTGCTGTGTTTGTGTGTGTGTGCGGGGTGCTGTATGTGTTGACAGGGCGCTCCAGACCTCTGTCAGTTCCAGTTTGTCTCTGGGTTCTAGTATCCGTTGTGAAAATATGATTTAAAAACCCACTGTTTTTGTTTAATAGGATTGCTTGCACAGCCAAGGACCGTGTGAGTGAGTGTGTGTGAGTGTGAATGTATGTGTGTGTGTATTTACGTCATAACTGGATTGCTGGCACAGTTTAAATCCCTCTCCCCTGTCACTGTATTGTGCAGTTCACTGTATGTCTTCACACATAGGAACGTACTTGTCTGCCTGTGTCTTGATCTGTCCTGATGTGTAATACTGTCTTGATGTGTCTTGATGTCTTGATCTGTCCTGATGTGTAATAATGTCTTGATGTGTCTTGATGTCTTGATGCGTCATGATGTGTAATAATGTCTTGATGTGTCTTGATGTCTTGATGTGTCTTGATGTGTAATAATGTCTTGATGTGTCTTGATGTCTTGATGTGTCCTGATGTGTAATAATGTCTTGATGTGTCTTGATGTGTCTTGATGTGTCCTGATGTGTAATAATGTCTTGATGTGTCTTGATGTCTTGATGTGTCCTGATGTGTAATAATGTCTTGATGTGTCTTGATGTCTTGATGTGTCCTGATGTGTAATAATGTCTTGATGTGTCTTGATGTCTTGATGTGTCCTGATGTGTAATAATGTCTTGATGTGTCTTGATGTGTCCTGATGTGTAATAATGTCTTGATGTGTAATAATGTCTTGATGTGTCTTGATGTCTTGATGTGTCTTGATGTCTTGATGTGTCCTGATGTGTAATAATGTCTTGATGTGTCTTGATGTGTCCTGATGTGTAATAATGTCTTGATGTGTAATAATGTCTTGATGTGTCTTGATGTCTTGATGTGTCCTGATGTGTAATAATGTCTTGATGTGTCTTGATGTCTTGATGTGTCCTGATGTGTAATAATGGCTTGATGTGTCTTGATGTCTTGATGTGTCCTGATGTGTAATAATGTCTTGATGTGTCTTGATGTCCTGATGTGTAATAATGTCTTGATGTGTCTTGATGTCTTGATGTGTCCTGATGTGTAATAATGTCTTGATGTGTCTTGATGTCTTGATGTGAAATAATGTATTGATGTGTCTTGATGTGTCTTGATGTGTCCTGATGTGTAATAATGTCTTGATGTGTCTTGATGTCTTGATGTGGCCTGATGTGTAATAATGTCTTGATGTTTCTTGATGTGTCCTGATGTGTAATAATGTCTCGATGTGTCTTGATGTCTTGATGTCTTGATGTGTCTTGATGTGTCCTGATGTGTAATAATGTCTTGATGTTTCTTGATGTGTCCTGATGTGTAATAATGTCTTGATGTGTCTTGATGTCTTGATGTCTTGATGTGTCTTGATGTGTCCTGATGTGTAATAATGAAACAAAAACAGGGTTTTCAACTCAAAGGGCTCACGCACAAACACACATAGACAAGCACAGACAGACAAGCACGTATTACGTTTTGAGACACATGGTGTGTGTGTGTTACATGCATCTTTTGCAAATCTATCTGCTCTTCCCAAGTAGCAGTTGAAGACCGACCCAGACAGGCTGGTAATTGTTGAGGAGAAGATGTCCTTTGTCCTCTCTAAAGTGTCTTTACAATGATTAATAAGGATACATAGAAAATACAGGAAATCATGTTTTTACTCAGCTTTTAATAATGGTTAATTGTTTTTTTATTTATTTCACCTTTATTTAACCAGGTAGGCAAGTTGAGAACAAGTTCTCATTTACAACTGCGACCTGGCCAAGATAAAGCAAAGCAGTTCGACACATACAACAACACAGAGTTACACATAGAGTAAAACAAACATACAGTCAATAATACAGTAGAAAAAAAAAGAAAAAAAAAAATCTATATACAAAGAGTGCAAATGAGGTAGGATAAGGAAGGTAAGACAATAAATAGGCCATGGTGGCAGAGTAATTACAATATAGCAATTTAACACTGGAATGGTAAAAATGTGCAGTAGATGAATGTGCAATGTAGAAAAACTGGGGTGCATACGGTAGGGGATGAGGTAGTTGGTTGGGCTATTTACAGATGGGCTATAAACAGTTACAGTGGTCTGTGAGCTGCTCTGACAGCTGGTGCTTAAAGCTGTTGAGGGAGATAAGTGTCTCCAGTTTCAGAGATTTTTGAAGTTTGTTCCAGTCATTGGCTGCAGAGAACTGGAAGGAGAGTCGGCCAAAGGAGGAATTGGCTTTGGGGGGTGACTAGTGAGATATACCTGCTGGAGCGCGTGCTACGGGTTGGTGCTGCTAAGGTGACCAGCGAGCTGAGATAAGGTGGGACTTTACCTAGCAGGGACTTGTAGATGACCAGGAGCCAGTGGATATGGCGACGAGTGTAAAGCAAAGGCCAGCCTACGAGAAGCGTACAGGTCGCAGTGGTGGGTGGTATATGGGGCTTTGGTAACAAAACGGATGGCACTGTGATAGACTGCATCCAGTTTGTTGAGTAGAGTATTGGAGGCTATTTTGTAAATTACATCACCGAAGTCGAGGATCGGTAGGATGGTCAGTTTTACGAGGGTATGTTTGGCAGCATGAGTGAAGGAAGCTTTGTTGCGTAATAGGAAGCCAATTCTATATTTAATTTTAGATTGGAGATGTTTGATGTGAGTCTGGAAGGAGAGTTTACAGTCTAACCAGACACCTAGGTATTTGTAGTTTTCCACATAATCTAAGACAGACCGTCCAGAGTAGTGATGCTGGACGGGGGGACAGGTGCGGGCAGCGATCGGTTGAAGAGCATGCATTTAGTTTTACTTGCATTTAAGAGCAGTTGGAGGCCACGGAAGGAGAGTTTTATGGCATTGAAGCTCGTCTGGAGGATAGTTAACACAGTTTCCAAAGAAGGGCCAGAAGTATACAGAATGGTGTCGTCTGCATAGAGGTGAATCAGAGACTCACCAGCAGAAAGAGCGACATCATTGATGTATACAGAGAAGAGAGTCGGCCCAAGAATTGACGGCTTTGGGATTGTTTACGGCTTTGGGATTGTACCTAGTAGGTTCAATTATGATTTGTGTGAGGTTGAGGGCATCAAGCTTAGATTGTAGGATGGCCGGGGTGTTAAGCATGTCCCAGTTTAGGTCACCTAGCAGCATGAACTCTGAAGATAGATGGGGGGCAATCAGTTCACATATGGTGTCCAGAGCACAGCTGGGGGCAGAGGGTGGTCTATAGCAAGTGGACAACAGTGAGAGACTTGTTTCTATAAATGCAGATTTTTAAAAGTAAAAGTTCAAGTTGTTTGGGTACAGACCTGGAAAGCAAGACAGAACTCTGCAGGCTATCTCTGCAATAGATAGCAACACCGCCCCCTTTGGCCGTTCTATCTTGTCTGAAGATGTTATAGTTAGGGATGGAAATTTCAGTGTTATTGGTGGTCTTCCTAAGCCAGGATTCAGACACGGCTAGGACATCCGGGTTGGCAGAGTGTGCTATGGCAGTGAATAAAACAAACTTAGGGAGGAGGCTTCTAATGTTGACGTGCATGAAACCAAGGCTTTTACGGTTGCAGAAGTCAACAAATGAGAGGGCCTGGGGAATAGTAGTGGAGCTAGGCACTGCAGGGCCTGGATTAACCTCTATATCACCAGAGGAACAGAGGAGGAGTAGGATAAGGGTACGGCTAAACGCTATAATGACTGGTCGTCTAGGACGTTCTGAACAGAGAGTAAAAAGAACAGGTTTCAGGGGGCGATAAAATAGATTAAAGGCATAATGTACAGACAAAGGTATGGTAGGACGTGAATACAGTGGAGATAAACCTAGGCATTGAGTGGTGATGAAAGAGATATTGTCTCTAGAAGCATTTAAACCAGGTGATGTCATCGCATGTGTGGGTGGTGGACCTGATAGGTTGGATAAGGCATATTGAGCAGGGCTAGAGGCTCTACAGTGAAATAAGGCAATAAACACTAACCAGAACAGCAATGGACAAGGCATATTGACATTGAGGAGAGGCATGCTTAGCCTAGTGAACATAAGGGTCAGGTTAGTAGTGAGGCTGGCTGGGGACACGGCGTTTCAGACAGCTAGCCAGGGACCACAAGCTAGCAAAGTCTAGCAGGCCGGCTAACAAAGACGGAGGAATTCTGTTTATAGCCTCCTCGTGCATTTCCGTCGGTAGACCAAGTCGTGATGGGTCAATGGGGTTCCGTGTGGTGAAGGGGACCAGGCCAGTTGGCAAAAATAGGTAATAGTGTCCCAAGAAATTGTCCGATGGACCTGATTAGCTAGCAGCTGATATGCTCTGGACAGCAAAACATTAGCAGGTCGCAGTTAGCTGATGGGCGTTCAGGTGACGTCGCGTCGGAGGGCCGGTTGAAATATCTCCCTCTGGCAGATAACGTCGGTAGTCCACTTGAGAAGGCCCGGTAGGGCTCCACACCGGCAGTAGAAGCGGGTCCGGATAGGAGTTGTAGCCCAGCAGTGTCTGTTGAGATTCTTCAGTCAGCCGGGAGATGAGTCGAGCAAGGGCTAGTTTCAAGCTAATTGGTGTATTGCACCGGGACCGACGTTAGCCGATGGGCACTCAGGTAGCAGCTAGCTAGCTGCAAGATCCAGTTGAAAAATGTCCAACTTGCAGTAGGAATCCGGGGATACGGAGAGAAAAATAAATAAAAATAGGTCCGGTAAGCTCAGGTTTGAGTCATGTTATACGAGGGGCGAGAGCTTTTCCGAGCTGAAGGTTAGCTGATGCCCGCTAGCAATAGTAAGCTAAATACTAACGTTAGCTAGTGAAGTTAGCTAGCATTTGTTGGGTGACTCCAGATTCGAAAAAAAACAACAACAAAAAACCACAGATCCGCACCACATTGGGTGAGGCAGGTTGCAGGAGAATGTTTTGAAGTTGAATTTTAGAGAGCACATATAAAAAGATATGTGAAGAAAATATATAAAAATATTATAAAGACGATATTTACACAGGACAGGACGGGACAAGACAAAATACACGTCCGACTGCTACGCCATCTTGGATCATATAATGAGGGTATTGAGCCAAATGGCAAATTAAATGATAATGCTTTCAAATGGGGCTCGCGAGTGGCGCAGCGATCTAACGCACTGCATCTCAGTGCAAGAGGCGTCACTACAATCCCTGGTTCAATTCCCAGGCTGTATCACACCCGACTGTGATTGGGAGTCGCATAGGGCAGCGCACAATTGGCCCAGCGTCCTCCGGGTTTGGCCGGGGTAGGCCGTCATTGCAATTAATAATTTATTCTTGACTGACTTGCCTGGTTAAATAAAGGTTAAATATTATTTTTTACAAAACTAGTCGTCAGACGCACACTTGCACCTCTCTAATTTAACAAGGAGTAATCTGTTGATCAATGACGGTCATTTGTTTTGAATTATTGTACAAATGAGATATTAATAACTTCACAAGTACCAGCAGCAGAGGTGACTGTTTTGGAGAGCCTGGCGTGCCCAAAGTAAAATGCCTCCCATTTAGGCCCTGAAAATGGGATATGCATATATTTAGTACCATTGGATAGGAAACACTCTGAATGTTCCAAAACTGTTAACCATTTGTCTGTGGGTCAATCAGAACGCATATAGCAGGCAAAACCCTGAGGAATCTCTGTCCTGGAAAAAGTCATTTTGACACATTGCTCATTTTGGAACCCCTCCCTATTGAAAATGACCATATATAGGCATATGAATGCAGTGCACGTCGCTTCCTTATGATGTCATCAACCACGAGCCAGTGTTTTACTCCATCTTGGATGAATTTAGACCATTGATACACAGCATGGCATGGAGACACCACGTTCTGAAAACTCTTTAGTCTTCTGAAAGTCTTTAGCGTTCAGTTTATATTCCGGCTGATTTATAATAGTAAATATACGTAAAAGTGTTCCTAAGGATACATTTAAAACTATGTTTGATTGTTTTTGGACAAGTTTATAGGTATAATTTGAACGAGTTGGCGCCAGCGTTTCAAAGGAGGAGTGGAGGCTGTCGTTTCTGATTATAACGCCAAAACCAAATGGAGGATTTATGGATAAAAGACGTTACTTTTTCTAACAAAAAGAACCATGGATTGTCTTCGTTGGACACTTAGGATGACCTCAGCAGAAGTTCTTCAACAGGTAATTGATTTGTTTTCGCTGTGAAATGTGTTATGTGTGTGCCATGATGGCTAATCGATACATGGCTATTGGAAAATATGTGAGGTGATAGCCTCAAACAAATGAATGTGCTGCTTTTGCCGTAAAGCCTTTTTGAAATCTGACAATGCTGTGATATTGCCAAGAAACAGAGCTTTTGATGAGTATGGAACACTTGTATATTGCTGGATGTTTAATAATTCAACTTTCGGAATTTAAATTTGGCGCTTTAGATTTTCGCTGGTAGTGTCGGGATGAGCCCGCTAGCGACCCACTGGTACTTGAACCACATTTAAATACAAACTACCACAGTGATTGCCATTTGCTGACGACATATCTATTGCATTGGTAAAGTAAGAGTTAAATGACGATCTAATTCCTGAATAAGACTGTACATAGGTGAAAGGACAGTGCTTCAGTATTCTCCCCGTAGGTCCTGGACTCTGTCTGTGGGATGGTAAAGTAGACTTTGAACAGTTAACTGTGGTGTCTGTCATTCCTTATTCTAAATCCCCCTAGTGATCAGAACGCACAATGAAAACCCCATTAGACTTGTTCTGGTGACATTTTGACAGAGAATAGATTTAGGAGTAAATAGAACTAGAAGTAGAATGTGAATTCTAGGATTTGGAAGGGTTCTCCGGTGTTCTTAGAATGTTAGTGTAAGCAGAAATGAAAGTAAAGAGTAATGGATTAATGCTGCCTTCAAACGCTCCTCTGGAAATACAAACTGCGAGAAAACCACTTGAAAACCCTCCCTGGTCACATTTCCAACTGGGACAGATAAAGATAATTTGTTATACCTAAGCTTACAACTTGTGATGTTTCATCAATGACATTTCTCATTTTTACCCACAAGTTCATGAAGTCAATACATTTTCAAACATATAAATGTGTATAATGTAGCCAATGGGATGGTATTGTCAAGCAAACTAACTTTATCAATAGCAATGTTAGCAAGCTCATTTAGCTAGCTAAAATCTCATTGGTTGAAGACCCCCCCCCCCCTCGCTCTCTCTTCTTCTCTCTCTATTTCCAGCATGTTAATTATACACCTACATCGCTCAGGAGACATTCCAATTTGTGTTCATCATCGTTCAAACGCATCATCATTATCTCACAACAACAACCAAAGGAAGAAGACTTTGCAGATTGAGCCAAGCTGTCGTGTAATATGAACGTCTAAATTATCCAACCAGCCGAATCTTTACTCTTGTGTTTCTCTATTGATTCATGCTAATTTCTTGTTTTTCTCCAAATTAGCCAGTGATTCTGACAAAACATCTTCATTTAGAAAACCAATATATCCTCAGGGGGGTTATGTTCTTTAAAGGGGAAATCTGGGATTAGTACACCTATTTTTTGTTTTGATTTAAATGAATAGTGTATCACCCCATTGGCGATTGAAGAATGTAGCTACAACCCCATCCCTCAGCTGTTTATCAAAACCAGTGGCAGGTTGACAGTTTCATTTGATTTATTCTCAGATTGTCCCTTTAACGGTTAAAAAGATAGATGTTTTAACACATTTAGTTTGATTGCTTGATGGAGAGTGGAGTGACCTTCAACTACCATTCACAGCATGACGTAGACTACATGGGCAAGAAGAACTGTGTGTGTGTGTGTGCGTGCGTGTGTGCGTGCGTGTGTGTGTGTGTGTGTGTGGGCATGCTTATCGAGCAGACCGGTCAGAATCAGAGCCGTCCGGAGTGCCGTTAGTAATACAGGCATTCTGGGAATGATCAAAGAATTCCAGCTGAGCTCCAACCACCCCGGGATTTACTGTCCTACTGAAGACGGAGGGAGAGAATTAAGAAAGAGGATGACGGAAAAAGGAATGGGGAGAATAAATATACAGGGGTTATAAAAGAATGAAAGAAAAAGAGAGAACGAAGGAAAGGAGGGAGGGAGAGGGAGAATGAAAGAGGAGTGTGCAGGGAATGACCGAAAGGGAGTGAAAATGAGAGGGAGAACAGAGATAGAGAGAATATGAGAGAGAGAGAGAACAGGGATAGAGGGAATGTGAGAGAAGCAGAACATAAATAGAGAGAATATGAGAGAACAGAGAGAGAGAGAATATGAGAGAGAGAGAACAGGGATAGAGAGAATATAAGGGATGGAGAACAGAGATAGAGAGAACAGGGATAGAGAGAATATAAGGGATGGAGAACAGAGATAGGGAGAATATGAGAGATGGAGAATATGAGAGAGAGAGAACAAGATAGAGAATTTGAGAGATGGAGAACAGAGATATATATAATATGAGAGATGGAGAATATGAGAGGGAGAACAGAGAGAGAGATGACATGAGAGCGAGAACAGAGGTAGAGAGAAAATGAGTGTGAGAACAGAGATAGAGAGAATATGAGAGTGTGAGAACAGAGAGAGAATATTGGAGAATGAGAACAGAGAGAGAAAATGAGAGATGGGGAACAGAGATCGAGAGAATATGAGAGGGAGAGAGAGATGGTGAGTTGAGGACAGTAGGCTTTCTAGAAAGATTCGGAAAATAATCTTTTTCTCTTCTCTCTCCTATCTTGTACTTCCTACACCCCCCTTCTCTCGCTTTTTATTTGTCTCTCTTCCTGTCCATATTTCTTCTTTTGACTGTCTATACCTCCCCTTCCACCCCTCCATTTCTATCTCTCCCCCTCTCCCTTACTCCCTCGCTCCTCCCTCTCATCATGATAGCACTAGTCTACTCTCAGCTTAACTGTGATTCATAATCATGTGAAATGGCCCAGTGTCAAGCCCCACTCTGCTCTGGCTGATACCACTGGTCCTCCCCTCCATATATTTCTCCACTCTCTTTGTTCTCTCAGTCTTTCTCCTCTCTCTCTCTCTCTCTCTCTCTCTCTCTCTGTCTCTCTGTCTCTCTGTGTGTCTCTCTCCTCTCTCTCTCTCTCTCTCTCTCTCTCTCTCTCTCTCTCTCTCTCTCTCTCTCTCTCTGTGTCTCTCTCTCTCTCTCTCTCTCTCTCTCTCTCTCTGTGTCTCTCTCTCTCTCTCTCTCTCTCTCTCTCTCTCTCTCTCTCTCTCTCTGTGTCTCTCTCTCTCTCTCTCTCTCTCTCTCTGTGTCTCTCTCTCTCTCTCTCTCTCTCTCTCTCTCTCTCTCTCTCTCTCTCTCTGTGTGTGTGTCTCTCTCTCTCTCTCTGTGTGTGTCTCTCTCTCTCTCTGTGTGTCTCTCTCTCACTCTCTCTCTCTCTCTGTCTCTCTCTCTCTCTGTGTCTCTCTCTCTCTGTCTCTCTCTCTCTCTGTGTGTCTCTCTCTCTCTCTGTGTGTCTCTCTCTCTCTCTGTGTGTCTCTCTCCCTCTCTCTCTCTGTGTCTCTCTCTCTCTCTCTGTGTCTCTCTCTCTCTCTCTCTCTCTCTCTCTCTCTCTCTCTCTCTCTCTCTCTGTGTGTCTCTCTCTCTCTCTCTCTCTCTCTCTCTCTCTCTCTCTCTCTGTGTGTGTGTCTCTCTCTCTCTGTGTGTGTCTCTCTCTCTCTCTCTCTCTCTCTCTCTCTCTGAACATCTTTATGTCTCCGTTCCACTTCCTCGTAGCCATCTAGTTCTACAGTTAATTCAACCCAATGATGGACATCTGATCTGTTTACTTTATGTGGTATGTTTTGGAATATGCCTTTAACGTCTGTCGTCTTTCTGTTACCGCACCGCACATCACCTTCTACAATCTGACATATCCCCTCTATTGGAATGGCTCATGAATAGCTCAGGAGACATTTTCACAAAACAGGAGTTGAAGCACCAAATCAAAAGGCAGGATGCAGTGCATCAAGGTTGTCACACGTCAGAACACCAAGTTAAATAGAATATATACGTATAATATTACATCAATGGAATCTCAACCCACACCTAACGGGCATCCCAAATGGCAGCCTATTCCCTATGGGACCTGGTCAAAAGTAGTGCACTAAAAATAGGGAATAGGGTGCTATTTTGGGACTCGGGCCTACACGCCGACTGACTGACTGAAGAGAGGGTGGAGCACCTTGAGGCTGTGTCAAAAGCATATGATTCAGATATGGTATTCACGGGCTAAGTAAGACACACACACATGAACAGACACGTGGACAGATAGGGCTCTACCTGTGCCGAGAACATGCTCCTTTGCCCTTCCACTCTCCAAAGTGCACTTTTAGGTGGTGGTATAAATTCCACCGAAAAAATTTATTTTTATTTTTTTATTTGTCATTGTTGTACGTAAGTCGTCATCAAGGTCCCCCCTCCCCCTCACACCGTCCATTGGTTGCGCCTGATGATCTCCCCTGTATGGAGCGCATGCGCTCTCAGTATCCAAACATGCGATCAGCGGTTTAGAGTGTGTAACTAGCTGCTACCCAGTTGAAATATCCACAGAACTGCCACAGCAGCATGACATTAGAGTAACACTTGATTTATCCTACAGCGTCATCAATATTGGGTCTGGATGGCTGATACGCTCAGCAGAAAGACGCAGAGAGGTACTTCAACAAGCAGTCAAAGAAATGGAGCAGATTTGCATCCGCTGATAGCCCAGCACTCTTTCCCCAATGTCAATCATGTCTTCAGACACTGTTACTAGCTTGTGTTAGAATGTGTGACGATGAGTGAGGGTGGCACATGTTCACTACAGAGCCTTTTGGTGTGTTATGAATTTAGAGATATTAATCATGAAAGTAAAACATTTTGTTGGATACCTTTTTAATTTTGAGCACACGCATGCAGACCCCCACACTCACGCACTCGAACACGCACACACACACGACACAGTGTGATCCGGTATCTTCAACAGGAGACACATTGTCCTTTACCTTGAGGACGCTGGGAAAAGACTTGAGAAGAACCAGAATGTGTTGCGGTATAGTGACCTTGGTGTGTCGCAGTTAGAATGCAAGTGGTACGATGTGCCAACCTTCTACCACTGCCAGTTCTGTGGTATTTATGACGGCATTGGCTGGGGTGTGTGTGCGTGCGTGTACGAGACTGGCCATTGAAGAGTTGAGCTAATCCTTACGGAGCTGCTATTGTTTGACAGAGCTAACATTCTCACTGGACGCTACCGAGAGGGAAGGAAGGAGAGAAGGAGAGACGGAGAGAAATAGAGAGAGAGCGAAGAGGAGGGAAAGAAGAGGAGGAGGAGATAGAGAGGGTGGAGAGCAGAAGAGATCACAAAAGAGGAGGGAGAGATAGAGATGAGGGAATGAGGAAGGGGATGGAGAGATAGAGATGAGGGAATGAGGAAGAGGAGGGAGAGATAGAGATGAGGGAATGAGGAAAAGGAGGGAGAGATAGAGATGAGGGAATGAGGAAGAGGATGGAGAGATAGAGATGAGGGAATGAGGAAGAGGAGGGAGAGATAGAGATGAGTGAATGAGGAAGAGGATGGAGAGATAAAGATTAGGGAATGAGGAAGAGTGAGGAGTGGAAGGAGAGAGAGAAATTAACAAAGTGACATAATGAGAGAGGAGGGGGGAGAGGGAGAGGATGGGGAGAAGGATAGGAGGTGGAGAGGGAGAGGAGGGGGAGAGGGAGAGGAGGTGGACTAGGGGAGAAGAGAGAGGAAGTGGAGAGGGAGACGGAGAGGAGGGGGAGAGGGAGAGAAAGGGGAGAGGGAGACGGAGAGGAGGGGGAGAGGGAGAGAAAGGGGAGAGGGAGACGGAGAGGAGGGGGAGAGGGAGAGAAACGGGAGAGGGAGACGGAGAGGAGGGGGAGAGGGAGAGGGAGAGGTGGACAAAGAGGAGAAGAGAGAGGTGGTTACTAATGTCCTTCTTGACACACTGTGTAAGAACCTTAAACCACCAGAAAGACTAAGAAAGAAGAGAATAGAAGTAGGTCCTCTTTTATCTCTGTCCCTCTCAGAGAACATTGACATTACAGAAACACTCCAGAAGACAAGGTAACCTGCACTGCGTTAGTGGAAAGGTCAGAGGTCAACTTTTAGACACTGTACCGAGAAGTGCATTTTCATGGTTTTGTTCCAGCCCAGTACTTACACGCCCTGTCAAGTCAATCAAGGCATCCTTCATTTGTAGGCACAATGCACTTTACTGCCAATGATCAGTCTATGGATGTCTCAACTAAGGGAGGACATTAGCAAACGATGCACAATGCAACTCAAGCAGGGATAGATGGACACTGCAATGCATTTTGAGCAGCACCGCCACATCACACACACGCACGAACACACACACACACTAACACACACACACACAAACACACACACACAAGCACACACACACACTGCATGTCCCTTTCCTTATCTTCCCCTCACAGACTGTAGAACACAAAGTAGCAGAGGGCTCACTCAGTGTGTGTGTGTGTGTGTGTGTGTGTGTGTGTGTGTGTGCATGTGACTCTGACATGGTGTTATTTACTCTAGTTTGAGTGAGCGAGAGAGCGAGAGAGAGAAAGAGAGAGAGAGAGAGAGAGAGAGAGAGAGAGAGAGTGAGAAAGTGAGAAAGTGAGAAAGTGTGTGAGAGAGAGAGAGAGAGAGAGAGAGAGAGAGAGAGAGAGAGAGAGAGTGTGAGTGAGTGAGTGAGTGAGCCTGACCATTTTATCTGAAGTCTCCTGTTTGAAGACATTCCCTGGTGATCATCATTAAGTGGTGTTGGGTGTAGTTACAGATTAGCAGGTTCAGTGTGTGTGTGTAGTTACAGATTAGCAGGTTCAGTGTGTGTGTGTAGTTACAGATTAGCAGGTTCAGTGTGTGTGTGTAGTTACAGATTAGCAGGTTCAGTGTGTGTGTGTAATTACAGATTAGCAGGTTCAGTGTGTGTGTGTGTAGTTACAGATTAGCATGTTCAGTGTGTGTGTGTAGTTACAGATTAGCAGGTTCAGTGTGTGTGTGTAGTTACAGATTAGCAGGTTCAGTGTGTGTGTGTAGTTACAGATTAGCAGGTTCAGTGTGTGTGTGTAATTACAGATTAGCAGGTTCAGTGTGTGTGTGTGTAGTTACAGATTAGCATGTTCAGTGTGTGTGTGTAGTTACAGATTAGCAGGTTCAGTGTGTGTGTGTAGTTACAGATTAGCAGGTTCAGTGTGTGTGTGTAATTACAGATTAGCAGGTTCAGTGTGTGTGTGTGTGTGTAGTTACAGATTAGCAGGTTCAGTGTGTGTGTAGTCACATATTAGCAGGTTCAGTGTGTGTGTGTGTAGTTACAGATTAGCAGGTTCAGTGTGTGTGTAGTCACAGATTAGCAGGTTCATTGTGTGTGTGTGTAGTTACATATTAGCAGGTTCAGTGTGTGTGTAGTCACAGATTAGCAGGTTCATTGTGTGTGTGTGTAGTTACAGATTAGCAGGTTCATTGTGTGTGTGTGTAGTTACAGATTAGCAGGTTCAGTTTGTGTGTGTAGTTACAGATTAGCAGGTTCCATGTGTGTGTGTGTAGTTACATATTAGCAGGTTCAGTGTGTGTGTGTAGTTACAGATTAGCAGGTTCAGTTTGTGTGTGTAGTTACAGATTAGCAGGTTCCGTGTGTGTGTGTGTAGTTACATATTAGCAGGTTCAGTGTGTGTGTGTAGTTACAGATTAGCAGGTTCAGTTTGTGTGTGTAGTTACAGATTAGCAGGTTCAGTGTGTGTGTGTAGTTACATATTAGCAGGTTCAGTGTGTGTGTGTAGTTACAGATTAGCAGGTTCAGTGTGTGTGTGTAGTTACAGATTAGCAGGTTCAGTGTGTGTGTGTAGTTACAGATTAGCAGGTTCAGTGTGTGTGTGTGTAGTTACAGATTAGCAGGTTCAGTGTGTGTGTGTGTGTGTGTGTGTGTAGATACAGATTAGCAGGTTCAGTGTGTGTGTGTGTAGTTACAGATTAGCAGGTTCAGTGTGTGTGTGTGTTGTTATAGATTAGCAGGTTCAGTGTGTGTGTGTAGTTACATATTAGCAGGTTCAGTGTGTGTGTGTGTGTAGTTACAGATTAGCAGGTTCAGTGTGTGTGTGTAGTTACAGATTAGCAGGTTCAGTGTGTGTGTGTAGTTACAGATTAGCAGGTTCAGTGTGCTTGCGTATGGGTAGGTGAAACAAAACTCCACTTCAACTCAAAGTGAATGTCTGATTTGTAATTTGAGGTTAGTAGCTGAGTTGTAGAATCTCCTGTCTCTATGGGAACAGGGGTTCATAATTGCCACGGCAATGCTGTCTGTCCTCTCTGATGTTGTTGACAATTTGTTGTTTACACCTTGTAAACATTGACGTAGTCAACATGGTCACTTTGCAAAGAACCAGAGGCCTGGTCTCTTTTGTTTTAATCATAAACAGGTTCTCATGTGAAGGTACGTACTCAGTTGGACCCTGAGCCCTAATCTCAAGAGTCTGGATACCTTGTGCGTAGTGGAGTTCTTTCAGACTTTTCTTTCATCACATATTCTGTTTCAACAGCCTGATTTGTCCCCTGAAAACCACGGTCTGTAAAACACTCCCAACATCAGAAGGACAATGTGAGGACAAATGGACTAATTAGCATCTCTATCTGTTAAATCTATATCTAATCACGCACACACACACGCAGACACACACATATTTACACACACATATTTACACACACACACACACATATTTACACACGCACGCACACACACACACACACACACACACACTGACATATTCACACACAGACACACACACACACACACACACAATCAAACATTCACACACGGATTTCTATCTAATGATGGTTTGGTCATGTTTTTTATCAGTGAAACACATCATTACAACAACGTTAAGGATAAACGGAATACGACCAACGTAATTGCAAACTTTAGACAACCAAGAGCGACGGGTTATCAGCGGGTGTGTTTTTAGATTAAGGGTAAAGATGGCAAAGAAGGAGAATGCTAAATGTTTTAATAAGAGAGACGGAGAGAGAGAGAGAGAGAGAGAGAGAGAGAGAGAGACGGAGAGAGACAGAGAGAGAGAGAGAGAGAGAGAGACGGAGAGAGAGAGAGAGACAGAGAGAGAGAGAGAGAGAGAGAGAGAGAGAGAGAGAGAGAGAGAGAGAGAGAGAGAGAGAGAGAGAGAGAGAGACGGAGAGAGAGAGAGAGACAGAGAGAGAGAGAGAGACGGAGAGAGAGAGAGAGACAGTGAGAGAGAGAGAGAGAGAGAGGATAATGAACAGTCTTTCATATTGACTGTGAAGTTCAGTGAATAAACCTTGACTCATAACGTCATCATCATCATGTTTGTCTAAACTCCATCAATGTCTTTTTTAGTTCGTCCTTCTAAGACCTGATTTAGTTGTGTCCTCTTCCCCATTTTATAATCTCTCTCTCATCTATTCATTTATTTGTTCTTCTTTCTGCGTGTTGTCCATTGATCTTTCTCTCTCCTTGATCTGGTTGACATGTAAACAGTTGTCAATGCCAAACAGACATGGTGAGTGGGCACATGTGAGACACATCTAGAGGGATGAAGGCAACTGAGATATTTTCATAGTTTCCGTCTGGTTTGTTGTTTGTCAAGTTCTCTCTCTCTCTCTCTCTCTCCTCAGTTCAAAATCATGATATTGTCACTCTGCTATGACTATGATAATTCTCAAAGAGGAGCGGTTTCTTAGTCTGAATCAGTTAAGTGGGGAAAACAGGAAAATAGTATTGAAAAGTCATGGGTTGTGCTTGTTTCACCTGCCATCAGTGTCCTGTCAGTGTCCTGTCTGTGTCCTGTCAGTGTCCTGTATGTGTCCTGTCAGTGTCCTGTATGTGTCCTGTCAGTGTCCTGTCTGTGTCCTGTATGTGTCCTGTCAGTGTCCTTTCTGTGTTCTGTCAGTGTCTTGTCAGTGTCCTTTCTGTGTATGCAAGTGTTGTTTGTTGCCTTATGTGTCTTGCTGGTAATCTAATTACCTCTTGTGATCTAATTGCCTCTTGTGGGATTGATAAAGTTTACTCAATTCAATTCAATGCTGCAGTCCTCAAGGCCTGGATTTGAGACGAGACTGCAAACCTTGTTAATGTGTTCGTTGCTGCTGTCAATAGTTTATGTCTCTCATTATGATGGCTAATTTAATATTTGGCTGGTCTTAATGAGGTGAAGCACCCCCTGGCAATGGGGTGTGTGAGTGTGTGTATTTGTATTTGTATGTGTGTGCATGTCTGTGTGTGTAAGCAAAGGTGATACACTACACCTGTTCACTGCAGCAATATCGGCAATGCATACACATATCAACACACACACACAACACTGACACATACAGACACAGACACAGTGTTATTGATTCCTGTGTCTAGCCAAGCAGACGCTGGTTCCTGGAGGGCATTATGACACAGAGCAGCCCTGAAGTTTTGATCAATGGGAGAGTAGAGACTGAATGAAGTCCTGCAGGCTGGCCGTGTGTGTGTGTGTGTGTGTGTGTGTCTGCGTTTCTCTACATGTATTATGTGAACATTATCTTTTAAGAGGTTTCAGGACCAGATCATCTGATTCATTATCTTTAACCAGAGAACACACACACCCATGCATGTGTCCTAGTGGTAGCCTAGTGGTTAGAGCATTGGACTAGAAACCGTAAAGGTTGCAAGATCAAATCCCCGAGGTGACGAGGTACAAATCTGTCGTTCTGCCCCTGAACAAGGCAGATAACTCACTATTCCTAGCCTGTCATTAAAAATAAGAAATTGTTCTTAACTTTCCTAGTTAAATAAAGGTAAAAAAAGTGTACTCTGTCTCAAATGCATGTCCTCTCACTGTTTTGATTTTCAGCAAACTTAACATGTGTAAATATTTGTATGAACATAACAAGATTCAACAACTGAGACATGAACTGAACAAGTTCCACAGACATGTGACTAACAGAAATGGAATAATGTGTCAAAATCAAAAGTAACTATCAGTATCTGGTGTGGCCACCAGCCTCATGATTAAGTACTGCAGTGCATCTTCTCCTCATGGACTGCACCAGATTTGCCTGTTCTTGCTGTGAGATGTTACCCCACTCTTTCACCAAGGCACCTGCAAGTTCCTGGACATTTCTGAGGGGAATGGCCTTAGCCCTCACCCTCCGATCCAACAGGTCACAGACGTGCTCAATGTGATTGAGATCCGGGTTCTTCGCTGTCCATGGCAGAACACTGACATTCCTGTCTTGCAGGAAATCACACACAGAACAAGCAATATGGCTGGTGGCATTGTCATGCTGGAGGGTCATGTCAGGATGAGCTTGCAGGAAGGGTCCCACATGAGGGAGGAGGATGTCTTCCCTGTAACACACAGTATTGAGATTGCCTGCAATGTCTCAGTCCGATGATGCTGTGACACACCGCCCCAGACCATGACGGACCCTCCACCTCCAAATCGATCCCGCTCCAGAGTACAGGCCTCGGTGTAACGTTCATTCCTCCAACGATAAATGCGAATCCAACCATCACCCCTGGTGAGACAAAACCAAAGAGCACTTTTTGCCAGTCCTGTCTGGTCCAGCGATGGTGGGTTTGTGCCCATAAGCGACATTGTTGCCGGTGATGTCTGTTAATGACCTGCCTAACAACAGGCCTACAAGCCCTCAGTCCAGCCTCTCTCAGCCTATTGCGGACAGTCTGAGTACTGATGGAGGGATTGTGCGTTCCTGGTGTAACTCGGGCAGTTGTTGTTGCCATCCTGTACCTGTCCATCAGGTGTGATGTTTGGATGTACCGATCCTGTGCAGGTGTTGTTGCAGGTGGTCTGCCACTGCCAGGACGATCAGCTGTCCGTCATGTCTCCCTGTAGCGCTGTCTTAGGCGTCTCACAGTACGGACATTGCAATTTATTGCCCTGGCCACATCTGCAGTCCTCATGCCTCCTTGCAGCATGCCTAAGGCACGTTCACGCAGATGAGCAGGGACCCTGGACATCTTTCCTTCGGTGTTTTTCAGAGTCAGTAGAAAGGCCTCTTCAGTGTCCTAAGTTTTCTATGACATTAATTGCCTCCCGTCTGTAAGCTGTTAGTGTCTTAACGACTGTTCCACAGGTGCATGTTCATTAATTGTTTATGGTTCATTGAACAAGCATGGGAAACAGTGTTTAAACCCTTTACAATGAAGATCTGTGAAGTTATAAGAATTTTTACGAATTATCTCTGAAAGACAGTGTCCGGAAAAAGGACGTTTATTTTTTTTCAGAGTTTATATGTACAGTATATATATATTATTTGCAATATTATTATATATATATATATATATACACGTATATCCTATATACTACTTTGGCCTTGCCGCCTAGCATAATCACAGTGTGTTTGTGTGTGTTTATGTGTGTGTGTGTGTGTGTGTGTGTGGAATCATAGCCCCACTGATCTAGAAACCTAATGTTACACACGTTTCCACTTACGGTGGGTGGATTCATTAATTCAGGTCTAATCTATTTGCTGTGTTTGCTCTGAAGAGACATATCTGTTAGTTACTGAGTGCAGTAGTCTAGCTAGAGTTAAAGCTTTACACGGCCCTGGTGGATGGGAATGCTCCTGAGGTTATCTGAGCCCCCCCACCGCACAGACAGGTCGAAGGTCAACAATACAGAGAGACAGCCCAGTAGACCAGAAGTCTGTGTGTGGCTGCATGCCGATGTATCTGAGTGTGTGTGTGTGTGTGTGTGTGTGTGTGTGTGTGTGTGTGTGTGTGTGTGTGTGTGTGTGTGTGTGTGTGTGTGTGTGTGTGTGTTTATGTGTCTGTGTATTTTCAGAACTCTAAATAACCACACACTTATCATATGTACAATGTGGATAGACATACAACAAAATCATTCACACACTCAAAACAATTCACATCTGAAAGAAGCAAAGAACTGAGTGTAATATATGTTGTATAATGAAGTTAGTGAAATATGTGTTGTATAATGAAGATAGTGTTATATGTTGTATAATTATGAGTGTAATATGTGTTGTATAAAGAATTTAGTGTGTTATGTTGTAAAATTAATATAGAGTAAAATATTAATTGTATAATGAAGAGTGTAATATATGTTGAATAATGAAGATAGTGTAATATATGTTGTATAATGGAGATAGTGTTATATGTTGTATAATGAAGAGAGTGAAATATATGTTGTATAATGAAGATACTGGAATGTATGTTGTGTAATGAAGATAGAGTAAGATATGTTATACAATGATGACAGTGTAATATGTATTGTATAATGATGACAGTGTAATATTTATTGTATAAACAAGATAATATAATATATGTTGTATAAACAAGATAATATAATATATGTTGTATAATGAAGAGAGTGAAATATATGTTGTATAATGAAGATACTGGAATATATGTTGTGTAATGAAGATAGAGTAAGATATGTAATATAATGAAGACAGTGTAATTATTTATTGTATAATGAAGATAGTGTAATATGTGATGTATAGTGAAGACAGTGTAATAATGTGTAATATATGTTGTATAATGATGACAGTGTAATATTTGTTGTATAATGAAGTTAGTGTAATATATGTTTTATTATGAAGATAGTGTAATATATGTTGTATAATGATGACAGTGTAATATTTATTGTATAATGAAGAGTGTGCAATATATGTTGTATAATGAAGTTAGTGTAATATATGTTTTATTATGAAGATAGTGTAATATATGTTGTATTATGATGACAATGTAATATTTATTGTATAATGAAGAGTGTGCAATATATGTTGTATAATGAAGTTAGTTTAATATTTATTGTATAATGAAGATAGTGTATTATGTTGAATAATGATGAAAGTGTATTATACGTTTTACAATGAAAATAGTGTAATATATGTGGTATAATGAAGATAGTGTAATATATGTTGTATAATGAAGAGTGTAATATGTGTTGTATAATGAAGATAGTGTAATATATGTTGTATAATGAAGATAGTGTATTATATGTTGTATTATGAAGATAGTGTATTATATGTTGTATTATGAAGATAGTGTAATATATGTTGTATAATGAAGATAGTGTAATATGTGTTGTATAATGAAGATAGTGTAATATATGTTGTATAATGAAGATAGTGTAATATATGTTGTATAATGAAGATAGTGTATTATATGTTGTATTATGAAGATAGTGTATTATTTTGTATAATGAAGAGTGTGATATGTGTTGAATAATGAATATAGTGTGTTATATGTTGTATAATGAATATAGTGTAAAAAATGTATTGTATAATGAAGATAGTGTTATATGTTATATAATGAAGTTAGTGTAGTATATGTTTTATTATGAAGATACTGTAATATATGTTGTATAATAAGATAGAGTAATATATGTTGTATAATTAAGTTAGTGTAATATATGTTGTAGAGGATGTAGTGGTGGCTGTACTAATCCTCTTCCTGCTAATACACCCACCACTACATCCTCTTCCTGTTAATACACCCACCACTAATCCTCTTCCTGCTAATACACCCACCACTACATCCTCTTCCTGCTAATACACCCACCACTAATCCTCTTCCTGTTAATACACCCACCACTAATCCTCTTCCTGCTAATACACCCACCACTAATCCTCTTCCTGCTAATACACCCACCACTAATCCTCTTCCTGCTAATACACCCACCACTAATCGTCTTCCTGCTAATACACCCACCACTAATCGTCTTCCTGTTAATACACCCTCCACTAATCCTCTTCCTGTTAATACACCCACCACTAATCCTCTTCCTGCTAATACACCCACCACTAATCGTCTTCCTGTTAATACACCCTCCACTAATCCTCTTCCTGTTAATACACCCACCACTAATCCTCTTCCTGCTAATACACCCACCACTAATCGTCTTCCTGTTAATACACCCTCCACTAATCCTCTTCCTGTTAATACACCCACCACTAATCCTCTTCCTGCTAATACACCCACCACTAATCCTCTTCCTGCTAATACACCCACCACCCTAACTTCTGGTCTGAGGATCTGTCCTCTTGTTGTGCCACCCCAAATGCACTACTTTTGTGCACTATAAAGGGAATAGGGTGTCAGTTGTGAGTCAGATGTTGGTCACATTAATACGGTTGTCCTGATAGGGCATAGGGTGTGTGTACAATCACACTGTTTCCGTCTCTGTCAGCACTACGCTATGGCGCTGTGTGAGTGTGTGTGTCTTGGGTTTTAGAAATGCAAGCACAAGCATATCTTATTTGGATTTAAAATACACACACCTGCTGCTGCTGGACTGCCTATATCTGCTAATATAAATCAGGGGAGAAAGGGGGATAGAGAGGGAGAGATGGAGAGAGAGTGAGAAAAGGACAATGCTGGACTGAGTGGGACAGAGAGGGAGAGGTGAAGAGAGAGAGATAGGGAGACAGGGAGAAAGAGGTAGGGGTAGGGCGGCAGAGATGGAGAAATAGAGAGAGAGAGAGAGAGAGAGAGAGAGAGAGAGAGAGAGAGAGAGAGAGAGAGAGAGAGGCTCAAAGAGGGAGGGAGAGAGAGAGAGGGAGGGGCACAGAGAGTGAGAGAGAGAGAGATCGGGTGGCGAGACAAAGGGAGAAAGAGAGAGAGAGAGAGAGAGAGAGAGAGAGCGAGAGAGAGAGAGAGAGAGAGAGAGAGAGAGAGAGAGAGAGAGAGAGAGAGAGAGAGAGAGAGAGAGAGAGAGAGAGAGAGATAATGGGGGAAAGAGAGAGTGAGAAAGAAGGGGAGAGATTAGAAGATGAGGGAGAAGGATAGAGAGAGCCCTCACACCATAGAGGGAGAGGTAGAAGAGACGTTAGGTCTGTCATAGAGGGGAGAGGTAGGGGAGATGTGAATTCAAGAGGTAGAGAGAATCAAGTGACACAAAAAAAAGGGCACTGAAGAGGATGTGGTATAGAGAGAGAACACCGAGAGGTAGAGGAGGACAGGGAGAAGTAGTGATGGATGAAAGGAGAGCTGGTTACGAAAGAAGGAGGGATGAGAGAGGGAGTGAGGACAGAGAGATGATGAGGGAGAGAGAGAAAGAGAGGGAATTGAGGGTGGAGGGTGGATTAAAGTAGGAGAAAGCGATGACAGAGAGGTGTTGAGGGATGATGGGAAAGGAGGTGAAGAGGAGGGATGGAGGAAGAGAGGGAAATGGGGTGGGATAGAATTAGGGAGGGAGAGGAGATGAGAGGAGAGGAGGGAGGGAGGAGAGAGTGACGAGGGAGGAGAGAGTGACGAGGTAGGAGAGAGGGAGGAGGAGTGTGGTGGTTAATTTATGGCTAAGAACTATAAACTTCATCATAATAATCAATATTACAAATTACCCTGAAATCAGTATGACAAATGACCTTAAATTCATTATCTCAAAAATTATCCTCCAATGAGGGTGATCAAACCACAATGGAAAGTCATGACAGAGGTCAGAGGTCATACAAACCCTTCAAATATGTGTTACTTACTATATAAGACAAATTAATGAAAAATAGTCAAACATTTCATACATGTTGTATCCCAGGTTTCCCGTACATTCCTTTATGAAAAGAATTCACATTTTTCATTAAAACTCAGAAAATAAAAACTTCAAAGATTTCCATGTGTGTGCATGCCCCTTTAAGATACCTTGGCACTAACACAAAAGGAAAACTCACTAAACCCAAAGGAAATAGAACACACAAATCAAACATAGTATTTTAAACACCAACACATAGTCATAACAAATGTGTTGTGTGTGGGTATTTGCAAACCTTAAGGTAAAAACAAACAAACAATTGCCAGACTTTATTTCATTTGGTATCTTACGGCCTCAATCTAACTCACTCTCTTCAAGATTATAGCCCCAGGAAACATTTCAAAGAGCGACAATGAAATCCCCATGTTCCTAGAAAAACACAAAACACTTTGTTAGCATTCATTATACTACACTGATTCGGCAACCCAAAGGTTTTAACTACAAACCAAACACCATAATAATGATAAGTCCACAGTACTCCCTCAAATCATTAATCATTCGTTTTAATCTACCTCAACGTTGATATGTACTTAATTTAGCATGCGCTACCCTTAGATACAATTATCCTGGTATTGTAACTAGACCAATGTCCAACAAATATGTGATAGCTTTTCCCATTAGATTGTTCCTGTTACCCCTCTAAATAAAAAAAAAACTACATTTCTCAGCGTAAGGAATCAGTGATATTTAATCCCAGCCATTTTAATAAAATGCTCTTTTTTGAGACGTGTTCTCCTATGTCTCCTTTAACATACATACTTTAGTTGACTTCCATCCGTCCCGGAAGAAATAATCCTACTCAAAACACATCAGATAATACAATGTTTCATTAAGTGAAATGAACACCTAACATAATCAAACAATAAACCATAACCCCTTTCCAGTAATCTAATCATTTCAACCACTTGCATAAAGTTAGTAAAAAACAAACCTATTGTTTAACAAATCTAAAACCTTGAAAAAATTGGTGCTGTCTCAGCATAATAGTCAAAACTAACTTTCCCCGCTCATAGCTACAATGTTGGCATGCCCCAAAGGTCAATACTGTTCAGCCTGTACATTAATGATCTTCCTTCTGTCTGTACTGGGTCAGAGGATCCAATGTATGCAGATGATTCAGTGATATATGCATGCAAAGAACAAACAACAAGCTACCCAAGAACTCACTACTGGAATTGTCCAGGTTACAGTCTGCATGTTCCTCACAAAGAGGACAACTTATACCACTGAGCCAGATGTCTATGTGTCAGGGGAAAAGCTCCAGTTGGTCTCTGATTTTAAGTATTTCGGCATCATACTTAATTCCAACCTCTCTTTTGAAGAGCAAATTAAAAAAGTAACTCAAATAACCAAATTTAACCTAGCTAATTTCCAAAACATACGAAATTGTTTGACTACAGAGGTAGCAAAACTGTACTTCAAATCTATGATACTCCCCCACTTAACATACTACTTGACTAGTTGGGCCCAAGCTTGCTGTACAACATTAAAATCCATTCAGTCTGTCTACAAACAGGCTCTCAAAGTGCTTGATAGGAAGCCCAAAAGCCATCATCACTGTTACATCCTCAGAAAGCATGAGTTCCTGAGTCTTGCGCAATACACTGACGCATGTCTTGTATTCAAGATCCTAAATGGCCAGGCTCCCCCTCCACTCAGTACTTTTGTTAAACAGAAAACCCAAACCTTATGGCCGCAGATCAAGATCTGCCACGAGAGGTGATTGTATAGATCCCTTAAGGAAAAGCACCTTTAGTCAATCTGCTTACTCTGTGAGAGCTTCCCATGTCTGGAATACCCTGCCATCAGACACACACAACTGTGATTTATGTTCACTGTTCCTGTAAAAATAAAAAAATAAAATCAAACTCAAACGGCAATCCACTTTACTGACCTGATCTTGTTCCACGAAATGGTAACAGATTATAATGTTAGAATACATTCACTTCCTGCTCAAATTCACTGGTGTTACCTAAACAATAAAACCGAGCAACAATAATCAGAAACGATCACAAAATGTTTCCAATGAAACTTATTCACACATGAATCCCTTACAGCCCAGCGAGCACAGCCACCTCTCCTATTCTTATCAGTAGGCAAAAATATAACCCATACTTAAACAACGTTCTGGCTCACCTCTATCGTAAGATTTAAAACAAACTTTACAACTTCCCCTTCTCTTTCGGCTTCACACTTATGAAATGTCCAAGACTTAAAAAATAACAACACATTTCGGTGGGCACAACTCTATCGCAATTACCTATCCGCTATTCTTAGAATTCATTAGATTTAGGTAACTGTTTCTTCCTCGATTCAGTTAATTAAATATGATTCCATTCTCAATGTGTTATTTCATTAGACCATCTAGGCAACAGACAGCGTAATACATCGAAAACGCCTCGCTATTTATGTTGAATGAATGCATCATATAATTTGAACTAAGCAAGCTATTACAACGTTGAGTTGATATCTTAAACAAACACTAGCGGCCGTATCTTTCCAGACAAAACCAATAGCTGAATTATAATCAGAAACCCAGATTTTAGTCAATACCATAGACCCAAATGCTATTGGAATGACGAAGAAACCCCGCAAATAACCCAATTTACAATTGTCTGTAGTCGTAAAATCAGCACATACTAATGACACAATTCGCAGAAAATAGACCTAATTAAAGGTCCAAGCGTTTCTCGGGCGATGACTCTCACATGCCAAATGAATATATTATCAATCAAAGAGTTAAATCGACATTCATTGACTAGGAAACCGATCTTGCGCTTTTTAAATAAAAGTACAATATGTTTTCTCATGCAACGTATTTCAATTACTTTACTACATCACATTAATCACGCAATGATAATTAGTTTGATGGATACCCCAGGCTTTGTACGACGCTATACATTGCGTCGAGATTCTAACTTATTATCGCTCTAACTTGATGAAAAAAGTATATTCCATAAATCCAGCAACTCCTCTCATACTAGGAAGAAAAAAAATAAAACATCTTCAGGCCTTAAGGGCAGTTTCATTTCAAATGTAGTAGTACCCAGACGGAGAAAATCCAAAAAGCGTTTATTAGTTACATCATTAGGGTAAGTTAACCAAAAGTGGACACACTCCAATCAGTTTCTAGAGCACAATTGCCCAGACTTTATAGACAGTTTAATAATGCTTTAACCTCATCTTTATCAAATTATCCATTAAAGATTCCAACTCAAAACCTATGTACGTCTACGATTGGGTGGTTTATTTTTTTTTACTCACGACAACCATTCCATTTGCTTTTTCAAGGACTCTCCATAGCTACGAAGCAGCTCTCCACACATACTCCCAACAGAAAAAAAATAACTTTTGTTTCCCGGACAATGACCAATCGATCCTCAACGGTTCTCTAACCTCCCAGACCACGGCAAAATAAAGCCTCTCATGAACTATAGACACTCTGTTGCTTTCTAAAATATCCTCCCCTCTCAATACCAGACTGTGATCTTCTATGATGGGCAGTGAAGGAACGGAACCCCAAGATAACGTTATTTTCAAGCTTTTTATCAAAATTTCACTAATCTGATTAATCATATTTCTATATGTTACTATCCAAACGTCAGATTAATTTCCATATTCACACAACTCTCATATCACAGTCACACAATGCTATTCTCAAACATACCTAATTAATTAGTTGTTTTTCAACAATATTTTAACCTGCAGGAATATTTCCTAATTTCTATCTCATGATTAGTTCCTAGGATAATGCAACTCTTACATTTGAATCTTTCAATACTTCTAAAATGGGGTACAGGTTTAACACAATTACAGGTTTAACACAATTACAGGTTTAAAACAATTACAGGTTTAAAACAATTACAGGTTTAAAACAATTACAGGTTTAACACAATTACAGGTTTAAAACAATTACAGGTTTAAAACAATTACATGTTTAAAACACGTACAGGTTCACCTTACTATCTTATACTATATCATAAATGGTCTTAACTAGTTCACACAGATTCCAGATGTTTTAACATTAAATGGCCAAAACTAGTTCACACAGATTCTAGATATTTAATACTAAATTACCAAACCCAGGGCATACCTGGCTAGCACATTTAAAATAATTGGAATTCACCACTTCTGAGGGTCACTTAGACAGTCACACAGACACTTTTCAGAATGAGAACCTTCTTCCAATAGGGTTTCACCAGATACCATGCTTCACACAGAACCCACAGTCACCCTGGCCCCTCAACCCTACAAACCGCACCAATCCCCACTGTGACCAACGACTCTAGGTCGCCCGCAACCGACCAGTGGCAGAGTATCTTTGAGTCCACAAACTCTCAGATTACTCTCCTCTGACTCGGCCCTGCTTACGCCTCCAAGGTGCCCCCCTCACACAGGAATACACACCCAGAGCCTACGTAACAGAGGGTTTCTTAAAACTCGACTTCAAGTGTGGTTTGCTCACCTCTTTCTTAAAAAAACTAAGTTCGAGATGTGGTATCCACTCGGCTCGCTGCCTCTCAGATCATGGGTGGGTCCATCTGCTTCGTTCCCCGAAGTGTGGTCTCCCTGAGATCCCAAATTTGAGGGATCCCTCGTGCACGATTTACCCATGTCGTCAGGAGCGGTCACCAAGTGGAGATTCACATCCCATCCCCGTCGCCAAATGTGGCGGTTCATTTCTTTACTACCAAATGAGGAGAGACAAACTTATCACACAAGTCAGAGTTATACTTAAAATACATATTTAATTTGCAATAGCAATGGCTTGTCAACGAATTCATCACCCTCTGATGGTCCGTTGAGAGCCGCGACACAAAGGCTACTGAGATCTTTTATAGCAAAGATCCACCCTCTAGTCTACATAACAAACCAGATGTTTGGAACAGGTCACAAGGTGAGAGTTTTTAAATGAGAAAGGAGCATCCCCCAGCCAGATAGCATTCGCTATAAATTATGTTCAGTTTGGCCCCTAAGACGAGGTTCAGATCTCGTTCCTGGTACTTCATAGCACAGAAACACCAACTCATTGTTATAGAAATTTCGTTCTCAATGTTCATAAACTGAACTTCAATTAAACAAACTCTGTCTGTTACCCAGTATTTGTGAGATACTGGTTGAAATGAGACAAACAGAGGCCCAATCTATAATGATCAAATGTGGATTATTTATTCACGGGAGAGCTCTGAGCTCTAAAAGGTTTACACAGTCTTTTATATGGTACAATGTTGAAATACAAAGATGCTAAATTCCCACCTCTCCCCCCACCCTCTCCAAGAACATAGTCTCTTCCCACAGCCTTATCACAATCTTTGCAAATAAGTCAAACTTGGGAGGTGTTGGGAGGTTCTTCTCAAGGACGGGCCTCTCGCATGTGTCTGGTAGAATCAAAGAATTCTTTGTTCTCACAAATGAAGTCATACTTCTGCACACCAAGTTAATATCTAGGCACACACACACATTAATTGGACTACCATTTGTCTTGTAACCCTATACAAAATTGCATACATTTTCAGAATGGAATATTCTTAGTATTAAGTACAAACATTTAGTCATCAAAACATAAAATCTATAACACTCATCCAATGGCAAAAATCAATTGTCATCTCCAGATACTCCCATCTCAAGTAAAACCCCTTCTTGACCCCACTCCTGGACAAGCTCACTGAGGGGAGTGAGCCTCTAGGTCATACACTATCCCAGGATAAGTGCAACATCAGAGATGACATACAATGGTTCCAGACACTACCACACACATCCCCCAAAGTCAAAGGAGGGAGTGACTGGCGCACAGACATTGTGGAGACAAAAATCTATCCGGAAATCAGATTCTGGTGACCTATTGCTCTGTTTGACACACTCCCTATTGAATCCATTTGTAACCAGGACTGAGACTGCAGTACCTATGGCTTCCACTAGATGTCAACAGTCTATATATAAAGACTCAGAGAGATTGGAGTAAACAGAATGAATAGGTACAGGAAATGGCCAAGGTAGCTCAGATGTCAACAAGTTTTCTCGGGGCGCGAGTCTGGCTGCGCGCGCCCCACTTTATTTTACTTATATAAGGTATAGGTGACCATCCAAGTGAAATATTATCGCTAATATTCATAAAAGGATAGCTAAGGATGCATTTTAACTGGTATTTGATTTGTTTAGGAAAGGTTTATAGGTATATTTGAACGCGTTCTCTTCACGTTTCAATGGGCGATTCGACGTTGGATTTTCTGAACATAACGCGCCAACCAAACAGAGATTTATGGATATAATAAATGACTTTTTCTAACAAAAGAACCATTGGATGTCTTCGTTGGATACTTGGGAAGCCCTCAGCAGAAGTTTTTCAAAAGGTAAGGGATTTGTTTTCGCTGTGAAATGTGTTTTGAGTGAACCGCGATGGTTTATGAATTTATGCTAATGGTTAAAATATTGGAGGTGCTACCCTCAAACAATCAAATGTTGTGTTTCGCAGTAAAGCCTTTTTGAAATCTGACAACGCTGTGATATTGCCAAGAAGCAGAGCTTTTGATGACTATGCAACACTTGTATGCATTTTAATGAGGAAAATAAGTATTTGACCCCCTCTCAATCAGAAAGATTTCTGTCTCCCAGGTGTCTTTTATACAGGTAACGAGCTGAGATTAGGAGCACACTCTTAAAAACTTCTTAGGGAGCAGTGGTGCGCTAGCGCCCCACTCCCGACACTACCCGGTGAAATGCAAGGCGCCAATTTCAAAATCCAAAAGTTGAATTATTAAACATGCATCAATATACAAGTGTTGCATAGTCATCAAAAGCTCTGCTTTTGGCAATATCACAGCGTTGTCAGATTTCAAAAAGACTTTACGGCGAAAGCACCACATTTGATTGTTTGAGGATAGCACCCCACATATTTTCCCATTACCATAAATTCATAAGCCTTCACGGTTCACAGAAAACACATTTCACAGCGAAAACAAATCAATTACCTTTTGAAGAACTTCTGCTGAGGGCTTCCCAAGTGTCCAACGAAGACAATCCATGGTTCTTTTTTTAGAAAAAGTCATGTATTGTATCCATAAATCTATATCCATAAATACAGCAACGACTCCTCCATTGAAACGTGAAGAGAACTCGTTCAACTTATACCTATAAACTTGTCCAAGAACAATCAAACATAATTGTAAATGTATCCTTAGGAACACTTTTATGTATATGTTGTATAATATTTCAACCTGAATATATATACTGGGTGATAAGAAAGGAACAAACCCCAGAGCGCACCAGCCGGGAACGTGCATTTTCTTCTATTGACATCTTTGGGGCCAACAGTTGGTGCGATTATTCGCAAATGGAAGAAACACAAAAGAACTGTCAATCTCCCTCGTCCTGGGGCTCCATGCAAGATCTCACCTCGTGGAGTTGCAATGATCATGAGAACGGTGAGGAATCAGCCCAGAACTACTCTGGAGGATCTTGTCAATAATCTCAAGGCAGCTGGGACCATAGTCACCAAGAAAACAATTGGTTACACACTACGCCGTGAAGGACTGAAATCCTGCAGCGCCCGCAAGGTCCCCCTGCTCAAGAAAGCACATATACATGCCCGTCTGAAGTTTGCCAATGAACATCTGAATGATTTAGAGGACAACTGGGTGAAAGTGTTGTGGTCAGATGAGACCAAAATGGAGCTCTTTGGCATCAACTCAACTCGCCGTGTTTGGAGGAGGAGGAATGCTGCCTATGACCCCAAGAACACCATCCCCACTGTCAAACATGGAGGTGGAAACATTATGCTTTGGGGGTGTTTTTCTGCTAAGGGACAGGACAACTTCACCGCATCAAAGGGACGATGGACGGGGCCATGTACCGTCAAATCTTGGGTGAGAACCTCCTTCCCTCAGCCAGGGCATTGAACATGGGTCGTGGATGGGTATTCCAGCATGACAATGACCCAAAACACACGGCCAAGGCAACAAAGGAGTGGCTCAAGAAGAAGCACATTAAGGTCCTGGAGTGGCCTAGCCAGTCTCCAGACCTTAATCCCATAGAAAATCTGTGGAGGGGAGCTGAAGGTTCGAGTTGCCAAACGTCAGCCTCGAAACCTTAATGACTTGGAGAAGATCTGCAAAGAGGAGTGGGACAAAATCCCTCCTGACATGTGTGCAAACCTGGTGGCCAGCTACAAGAAACGTCTGACCTCTGTGATTGTTTTGCCACTAAGTCATGTTTTGCAGAGGGGTCAAATACTTATTTCCCTCATTAAAATGCAAATCAATTTATAAAATGTTTCACATGCGTTTTCTGGATTTTTTTGGTTGTTATTCTGTCTCTCACTGTTCAAATAAACCTACCATTAAAATTATAGACTGATCATTTCTTTGTCAGTGGGCAAACGTATAAAATCAGCAGGGGATCAAATACTTTTTCCCCTCACTGTATATCACATAAGCATATTATGCAGATAAGACATCTTAATTATCTATGGTACTCAACTAATTCTGATTATTCCGCCACAGGAGTGGTGGTGAGGGATGAAGGGATAGGTGGTGAGGAGAGAGGGGGAGAGAGGGAGGAGGGAGGGGATGTAGTGTAGTGATTGATGGGGGTGTAGACAGGCCCTGCCATTCTCTAGAGCCCTCCACAGTGCTGGAGAAATGGCAGACACACTGCTGCAGACTAGAGGGTGTACGTGTGTGCGTCCGTGTGTGTGAGAGAGAGAGTTTAGGAGTGTTTCCACTCTTTCAGAGTGGTTGTCTGAACTTCTTTGAACTGGTGTGTGTATGTGTGATATTCTCCAGGTAACACTGTGTTGGATAGTTAGTGTTTCTCTGTCTGTAATACAGGGCTGTGTGTCTCTCTGTCTGTTAGACAGGGGCTGTGTGTTTCTCTGTCTGTAATACAGGGCTGTGTGTTTCTCTGTCTGTAATACAGGGGCTGTGTGTTTCTCTGTCTGTTAGACAGGGGCTGTGTGTTTCTCTGTCTGTAATACAGGGCTGTGTGTTTCTCTGTCTGTAATACAGTTGCTGTGTGTTTCTCTGTCTGTAATACAGGGTCTGTGTGTTTCTCTCTCTGTAATACAGGGGCTGTGTGTTTCTCTGTCTGTAATACAGTTGCTGTGTGTTTCTCTGTCAGTAATACAGGGGCTGTGTGTTTCTCTGTCTGTAATACAGGGGCTGTGTGTTTCTCTGTCTGTAAAACAGGGGCTGTGTGTTTCTCTGTCTGTAATACAGGGGCTGTGTGTTTCTCTGTCTGTAATACAGGGGCTGTGTGTTTCTCTCTGTAATACAGGGGCTGTGTGTTTCTCTCTGTAATACAGGGGCTGTGTGTTTCTCTGTCTGTAATACAGGGGCTGTGTGTTTCTCTTTCTGTAATACAGGGGCTGTGTGTTTCTCTCTCTGTAATACAGGGGCTGTGTGTTTCTCTGTCTGTAATACAGGGTTGTGTGTTTCTCTGTCTGTAAGACAGGGGCTGTGTGTTTCTCTGTCTGTAATACAGGGGCTGTGTGTTTCTCTGTCTGTAATACAGTTGCTGTGTGTTTCTCTGTCTGTAATACAGGGGCTGTGTGTTTCTCTCTCTGTAATACAGGGGCTGTGTGTTTCTCTGTCTGTAATACAGTTGCTGTGTGTTTCTCTGTCGGTAGTACAGGGGCTGTGTGTTTCTCTGTCTGTAATACAGGGGCTGTGTGTTTCTCTGTCTGTAAAACAGGGGCTGTGTGTTTCTCTGTCTGTAATACAGGGGCTGTGTGTTTCTCTGTCTGTAATACAGGGGCTGTGTGTTTCTCTCTCTGTAATACAGGGGCTGTGTGTTTCTCTCTCTGTAATACAGGGGCTGTGTGTTTCTCTGTCTGTAATACAGGGGCTGTGTGTTTCTCTCTCTGTAATACAGGGGTTGTGTGTTTCTCTCTCTGTAATACAGGGGCTGTGTGTTTCTCTGTCTGTAATACAGGGGTTGTGTGTTTCTCTGTCTGTAAGACAGGGGCTGTGTGTTTCTCTGTCTGTAATACAGGGGCTGTGTGTTTCTCTGTCTGTAATACAGTTGCTGTGTGTTTCTCTGTCTGTAATACAGGGGCTGTGTGTTTCTCTCTCTGTAATACAGGGGCTGTGTGTTTCTCTGTCTGTAATACAGTTGCTGTGTGTTTCTCTGTCGGTAATACAGGGGCTGTGTGTTTCTCTGTCTGTAATACAGGGGCTGTGTGTTTCTCTGTCTGTAAAACAGGGGCTGTGTGTTTCTCTGTCTGTAATACAGGGGCTGTGTGTTTCTCTCTCAGTGATACAGGGGCTGTGTGTTTCTCTGTCTGTTAGACAGGGGCTGTGTGTTTCTCTGTCTGTAATACAGGGGCTGTGTGTTTCTCTGTCTGTAATACAGGGGATGTGTGTTTCTCTCTCAGTGATACAGGGGCTGTGTGTTTCTCTCTAAGTGATACAGGGGCTGTGTGTTTCTCTGTCTGTTAGACAGGGGCTGTGTGTTTCTCTCTCTGTAATACAGGGGCTGTGTGTTTCTCTGTCTGTAATACAGGGGCTGTGTGTTTCTCTGTCTGTAATACAGGGGCTGTGTGTTTCTCTGTCTGTAATACAGTTGCTGTGTGTTTCTCTGTCTGTAATACAGGGGCTGTGTGTTTCTCTCTGTAATACAGGGGCTGTGTGTTTCTCTGTCTGTAATACAGTTGCTGTGTGTTTCTCTGTCGGTAATACAGGGGCTGTGTGTTTCTCTGTCTGTAATACAGGGGCTGTGTGTTTCTCTGTCTGTAAAACAGGGGCTGTGTGTTTCTCTGTCTGTAATACAGGGGCTGTGTGTTTCTCTCTCAGTGATACAGGGGCTGTGTGTTTCTCTGTCTGTTAGACAGGGGCTGTGTGTTTCTCTGTCTGTAATACAGGGGCTGTGTGTTTCTCTGTCTGTAATACAGGGGATGTGTGTTTCTCTCTCAGTGATACAGGGGCTGTGTGTTTCTCTCTAAGTGATACAGGGGCTGTGTGTTTCTCTGTCTGTTAGACAGGGGCTGTGTGTTTCTCTCTCTGTAATACAGGGGCTGTGTGTTTCTCTGTCTGTAATACAGGGGCTGTGTGTTTCTCTGTCTGTAATACAGGGGCTGTGTGTTTCTCTCTGTCTGTAATACAGGGGCTGTGTGTTTCTCTGTCTGTAAGACAGGGGATGTGTGTTTCTCTGTCTGTAATACAGGGGTTGTGTGTTTCTCTCTCTGTAATACAGGGGCTGTGTGTTTCTCTGTCTGTAATACAGGGGTTGTGTGTTTCTCTCTCTGTAATACAGGGGCTGTGTGTTTCTCTCTGTCTGTAATACAGGGGCTGTGTGTTTCTCTGTCTGTAAGACAGGGGCTGTGTGTCTCTCTGTCTGTAATACAGGGGATGTGTGTTTCTCTCTCAGTGATACAGGGGCTGTGTGTCTCTCTGTCTGTAATACAGGGGATGTGTGTTTCTCTCTCAGTGATACAGGGGCTGTGTGTTTCTCTCTAAGTGATACAGGGGCTGTGTGTTTCTCTGTCTGTTAGACAGGGGCTGTGTGTTTCTCTCTCTGTAATACAGGGGCTGTGTGTTTCTCTGTCTGTAATACAGGGGCTGTGTGTTTCTCTGTCTGTAATACAGGGGCTGTGTGTTTCTCTCTGTCTGTAATACAGGGGCTGTGTGTTTCTCTGTCTGTAAGACAGGGGCTGTTTGTCTCTCTGTCTGTAATACAGGGGATGTGTGTTTCTCTGTCTGTAATACAGGGGCTGTGTGTTTCTCTCTCTGTAATACAGGGGCTGTGTGTTTCTCTCTCTGTAATACAGGGGCTGTGTGTTTCTCTGTCTGTAATACAGGGGCTGTGTGTTTCTCTCTCTGTAATACAGGGGCTGTGTGTTTCTCTCTCTGTAATACAGGGGCTGTGTGTTTCTCTGTCTGTAATACAAGGGTTGTGTGTTTCTCTGTCTGTAAGACAGGGGCTGTGTGTTTCTCTGTCTGTAATACAGGGGCTGTGTGTTTCTCTGTCTGTAATACAGTTGCTGTGTGTTTCTCTGTCTGTAATACAGGGGCTGTGTGTTTCTCTCTCTGTAATACAGGGGCTGTGTGTTTCTCTGTCTGTAATACAGTTCTGTGTGTTTCTTTGTCTGTAAGACAGGTCTGTGTGTTTCTCTGTCTGTAATACAGGGGCTGTGTGTTTCTCTGTCTGTAAAACAGGGGCTGTGTGTTTCTCTGTCTGTAATACAGGGGCTGTGTGTTTCTCTGTCTGTAATACAGGGGCTGTGTGTTTCTCTGTCTGTAATACAGGGGCTGTGTGTTTCTCTCTGTAATACAGGGGCTGTGTGTTTCTCTCCCTGTAATACAGGGGCTGTGTGTTTCTCTGTCTGTAATACAGGGGCTGTGTGTTTCTCTGTCTGTAAGACAGGGGCTGTGTGTCTCTCTGTCTGTAATACAGGGGATGTGTGTTTCTCTCTCAGTGATACAGGGGCTGTGTGTTTCTCTCTAAGTTATACAGGGGCTGTGTGTTTCTCTGTCTGTTAGACAGGGGCTGTGTGTTTCTCTCTCTGTAATACAGGGGCTGTGTGTTTCTCTCTCTGTAATACAGGGGCTGTGTGTTTCTCTCTCTGTAATACAGGGGCTGTGTGTTTCTCTGTCTGTAATACAGGGGTTGTGTGTTTCTCTGTCTGTAAGACAGGGGCTGTGTGTTTCTCTGTCTGTAATACAGGGGCTGTGTGTTTCTCTGTCTGTAATACAGTTGCTGTGTGTTTCTCTGTCTGTAATACAGGGGCTGTGTGTTTCTCTCTCTGTAATACAGGGGCTGTGTGTTTCTCTGTCTGTAATACAGTTGCTGTGTGTTTCTCTGTCGGTAATACAGGGGCTGTGTGTTTCTCTGTCTGTAATACAGGGGCTGTGTGTTTCTCTGTCTGTAAAACAGGGGCTGTGTGTTTCTCTGTCTGTAATACAGGGCTGTGTGTTTCTCTGTCTGTAATACAGGGGCTGTGTGTTTCTCTGTCTGTAATACAGGGGCTGTGTGTTTCTCTCTCTGTAATACAGGGGCTGTGTGTTTCTCTCCCTGTAATACAGGGGCTGTGTGTTTCTCTGTCTGTAATACAGGGGCTGTGTGTTTCTCTGTCTGTAAGACAGGGGCTGTGTGTCTCTCTGTCTGTAATACAGGGGATGTGTGTTTCTCTCTCAGTGATACAGGGGCTGTGTGTTTCTCTCTAAGTTATACAGGGGCTGTGTGTTTCTCTGTCTGTTAGACAGGGGCTGTGTGTTTCTCTCTCTGTAATACAGGGGCTGTGTGTTTCTCTGTCTGTAATACAGGGGCTGTGTGTTTCTCTGTCTGTAATAGAGGGGCTGTGTGTGTCTCTCTGTCTGTAATACAGGGGCTGTGTGTCTCTCTGTCTGTAATACAGGGGTTGTGTGTTTCTCTCTCAGTGATACAGGGGCTGTGTGTTTCTCTCTAAGTGATACAGGGGCTGTGTGTTTCTCTGTCTGTAAGACAGGGGCTGTGTGTCTCTCTGTCTGTAATACAGGGGCTGTGTGTGTCTCTCTGTCTGTAATACAAGGGTTGTGTGTTTCTCTCTCAGTGATACAGGGGCTGTGTGTTTCTCTCTAAGTGATACAGGGGCTGTGTGTTTCTCTATCTGTAAGACAGGGGCTGTGTGTCTCTCTGTCTGTAATACAGGGGCTGTGTGTTTCTCTCTCTTTAATACAGGAGCTGTGTGTTTCTCTCTCTGTAATACAGGGGCTGTGTGTGTCTGTCTGTAATACAGGGGCTGTGTGTCTCTCTGTCTGTAATACACGGCTGTGTATTTCTCTGTCTGTAAGACAGGGGCTGTGTGTCTCTCTGTCTGTAATACAGGGGATGTGTGTTTCTCTCTCAGTGATACAGGGGCTGTGTGTCTCTCTGTCTGTAATACAGGGGATGTGTGTTTCTCTGTCTGTAAAACAGGGGCTGTGTGTTTCTCTCTGTCTGTAATACAGGGGCTGTGTGTTTCTCTCTCAGTGATACAGGGGCTGTGTGTCTCTCTGTCTGTAATACAGGGGATGTGTGTTTCTCTGTCTGTAATACAGGGGCTGTGTGTTTCTCTGTCTGTAATACAGTTGCTGTGTGTTTCTCTGTCTGTAAAACAGGGGCTGTGTGTGTCTCTCTGTCTGTAATACAGGGGATGTGTGTTTCTCTCTCAGTGATACAGGGGCTGTGTGTTTCTCTATCTGTAAGACAGGGGCTGTGTGTCTCTCTGTCTGTAATACAGGGGCTGTGTGTTTCTCTCTCTGTAATACAGGAGCTGTGTGTGTCTGTCTGTAATACAGGGGCTGTGTGTCTCTCTGTCTGTAATACAGGGCTGTGTGTTTTTCTGTCTGTAATACAGGGGCTGTGTGTGTCTCTTTGTCTGTTAAAAAGGGGCTGTGTGTTTCTCACTGTCTGTAATACAGGGTCTGTGTGTTTATCTGTCTGAAAGACACGGATTTGTGTCTCTCTGTCTGTAATACAGGGGCTGTGTGTTTCTTTCTGTCTGTAATACAGGGGCTGTGTGTTTCTCTGTCTGTAAGACAGGGCTGTGTGTCTCTCTGTCTGTATTACAGAGGCTGTGTATCTCTCTGTCTGTAATACAGGGGCTATGTGTTCTCTGTCTGTAAGACAGGGCTGTGAGTTTCTCTGTCTGTAATACAGGGGCTGTGTGTTTCTCTGTCTGTAAGACAGGGGCTGTGTGTCTCTCTGTCTGTATTACAGAGGCTGTGTATCTCTCTGTCTGTAATACAGGTGCTGTGTGTTTCTCTGTCTGTAATACAGGGGCTGTGTGTTTCTCTGTCTGTAATACAGGGCTTTGTGTCTCTCTGTCTGTAATACAGGGCTGTGTGTTTCTCTGTCTGTAATACAGGGGCTGTGTGTTTCTCTGTATGTAATACAGGGGCTGTGTGTCTCTCTGTCTGTAATACAGATGCTGTGTGTCTCTCTGTCTGTAATACAGGGGCTGTGTGTTTCTCTGTCTGTAATACAGGGGCTGTGTGTTTCTCTCTCTGTAATACAGGGGTTGTGTGTCTCTGTCTGTAATACAGGGGCTGTGTGTCTCTGTCTGTAATACAGGGGCTGTGTGTTTCTCTGTCTGTAAGACAGGGCTGTGTGTCTCTCTGTTTGTAATACAGGGGCTGTGTGTGTCTCTCTGTCTGTAATACAGGGGATGTGTGTCTCTCTGTCTGTAATACAAGGGCTGTGTGTGTCTCTCTGTCTATAATACATGGGTTGTGTGTTTCTCACCCTGTAATACAGTGGCTGTGTGTCTCTCTGTCTGTAATACAGGGGCTGTTTGTTTCTCTTTCTGTATGACGTGGTGTGTGTCCCAAATGGCACCCTATTCCCTATTTAGCGTTTTACTTCTGTACAAACGTAGGGTTTGTTAATAATTCTACCTTACTCAGTGTGCGTCGGGTTATATTCATTTGTACTTCTTTTTGACAGTGTACATGTCAACACGATGCAGTACAGAGAGGATTTTACTAGGTGAATATATCTGGTGGTTCTTTCTCTCACTAGATAAACACAGAAAACGCACACACACATTCACACACAGACACTATCAGCAGAAACAGTGGTGTGAGTTCTCTCTCTATCATTTTCCTCTATCTCCCTCATCTTTCACTAAAACTTTACTAAAACAATACTGTCTATTGCACAAATTAGATGTTGGAATTTCATCTCCCTCTCGTAGCTACACGGAGAGAGGAGAGAATATTAAAGAGAGAAAACCTTGTGTACATTGCTTTTACATATGTGATCGGGACCGCAGTTCATCAAAGATAACCTAGCGGTAGAAATACTCGGAAGAGCCCAACGTGATTAACATGAGATGAAATACAACTAAGTGTTTCTGTTTGAAGTCAAAGCGTTGGCTTCAAAAAGCCACTCCTCGCTCATCGCTGAAGAAACGTATAATGGGGATTTGAAGAGCTTTTGAATTTTGATCAGAACGAAGATCGTTAAAATGAATTAAAACAAGACAAACAGAGAGGAACAGATAGAGAGATTAAGTGAATGAGAGAGAGCGAATGAAAGGAAGAGATAGGAGGATAGAGAGAGAGAGAGAGAGAGAGAGAGAGAGAGAGAGAGAGAGAGAGAGAGAGAGAGAGAGAGATAGGTGCTGAATGTGTTTTCATGGCCCACCTGCCGAGGCTTCATTCTGCTTGTAATTACTGAATGACCCTTTCAGAACCACAAGTTTCTCTCTCTCGCTCTCTCTCTCTCTCTCTCTCTCTCTCTCTCTCTCTCTCTTTCTCTCTCTATTTCTCTCTCTCTTTTTCTATGTTGTTGTTCTGAAAGGATTATTCAGTAATTACAAGCAGAATGAAGCCTCCACAGGTGGGCCCTCTCTCTCTCTTCTCTCTACTCTCTACAGGGTCTTTCATTAAAACAATGTTTTTTAATTTTTATGTGTGTGTGTGTGTGTGTGTGTGTGTGTGTGTGTGCATGCTTGTGTCTGCCTGTTATCCTTGCAATCTATCAAGGCCAATAGACCAGAGTCCTCTTAAAAATCATCACCTTGTATTTCCATATTATCATATTTTTCATTTCTTATAAGACATAGTACAAATTTAACATGCAGAAATGTGAAGCTTTTATCATGGAAGAGAGAGAGAGAGAGAGAGAGAGAGAGAGAGAGAGAGAGAGAGATACAGAGAGAGAGAGATACAGAGAGAGAGAGAGAGAGAGAGAGAGAGAGAGAGAGAGAGAGAGAGAGAGAGAGAGAGAGAGAGAATGGGGGAAAGAGAGAGAGAGAAAGAAGGGGAGAGAATATCCAATATCCTTTGATGTTATTGATCATCATTTGTTTTTGAAAAAATAAAATCACTCGGTATGGCTTTACATCACCTGCCCTCACATGGTTGGAGAGTTACTTATCCAACAGATCCCAGGGCTTAAAAATACGCTTCTCTGACACCAGAAATGTACAGTGTGGTGAGCCTCAGAACAGTGGCCTCAGACCTTTACCCTTCCCTATTTAATTCTAATTATTTTGTTATATTTATAAAAAAATTGGCCAGTGGTCTTCCACAAAGCTAGAATGACTATGTATGTGGATGATTCCACACTCTACATGTCAGCACCCAAAGCCAGTGAGCTCACTGCCATTCTGAATGAGGAGTTACAGTCCGTATCAGAATGGGGGTTTGAGAATAAACTGGTCTTCAACACATCTCCGACTCAAAGCTTTGGATTTGGTTCAAAACATTGTCTACGACCTGAACCTGGTTAGAAAGGGTGTGATCACTGAGCAAGTTGAGGAAGATAAACTCCTAGGCATTGGATGGTCAAGTATCATGCTCAAGTCCTATTGATACAGTTGTTGTGAAGATGGGGAGAGGTAGGTCTGTTAGAAAAATATATATCCTGAGTTGTTGACACAGAAATCACCTGCACTAGTTGTTCAGTGCCTGGTCCTGGTCCCATCTTGGTTAATGTCTGGTAACATGGTCAAGTACAGCCAAGACAGACCTGGCAAAGCTGCAGCTGACAGAACTACCGCCAACAACAGGCCGGTCTTTCCTGGCTGAGGGTTGATGACAGGTCAACTGCTTCTCTTCTAGGTTTGATGAGAAATATTACTGGGATGAGAATGACAGATGATCTGCAAATTCAAATAGCATTCAGCTCAGACACACATACATAACCCACACAAGACATGCCACCAGGGGGCTCTTCACAGTCCCCAAGTCCAAAAGGAATTCACGGCAACAAACTGTATGAAATAGAGCCATTATCACATGGAACTCCCTTCCAACTCCTATTAATCAAGCAAACAGCACAATTACCTTTACAAAATGGTTAAAACAACATCTCATGGCACAATAGGGACAGTAAAAATACAAACACCAAATACACGCAGACACACTACCACACTCAACCTAACAAGCACATATTTTTCTTCAGTTCTATTGTTGGTGTATTGTGCCTTTTCTTGTCTGTCCGTGTCTCAGTGTTTTATTCCACATCGTGTTCTGTGTTTTTATCTGGAGCCCAGGAAGCTGCTGCTTCAGCTAAACCTAATAGGGATCTGAATAAACTAATGAGACAGACAGCTGATGGGGGGTAGCTATTAACTAAGATTTAAATTGCTGTGAATATGACTCTTAAAATGGTGGGTGTGGAGAGGTTAACAGGAGTCATGCATGCTGATGAAAACCCAGGGCTCAATCTCAAATAGCACCCTAATCCCTATGTAGTGCAATAACGTTGTGCCCAAAGAGCTCTATTCAAAGTTAGTGCACTATATAGGCGACAGGGTGCTATTTGGGATTCACAGGCTGTGTAAAGATACATTTCAATATGTGAATACTATTGATAAAATGGGGATTCTAGTCTGGTAATGATTTACCAGCTCCTCAACATCATCTAGTCTGGTAGTACCAGCTCCTCAACATCAACTAGTCTGGTAATACCAGCTCCTCAACATCAACTAGTCTGGTAATACCAGCTCCTCAACATCTACTAGTCTGGTAATACCAGCTCCTCAACATCAACTAGTCTGGTAATACCAGCTCCTCAACATCAACTAGTCTGGTAATACCAGCTCCTCAACATCAACTAGTCTGGTAATACCAGCTCCTCAACATCTACTAGTCTGGTAGTACCAGCTCCTCAACATCTACTAGTCTGGTAGTACCAGCTCCTCAACATCAACTAGTCTGGTAATACCAGCTCCTCAACATCTACTAGTCTGGTAGTACCAGCTCCTCAACATCAACTAGTCTGGTAATACCAGCTCCTCAACATCAACTAGTCTGGTAGTACCAGCTCCTCAACATCAACTAGTCTGGTAATACCAGCTCCTCAACATCAACTAGTCTGGTAGTACCAGCTCCTCAACATCAACTAGTCTGGTAATACCAGCTCCTCAACACATACTAGTCTGGTAGTACCAGCTCCTCAACATCAACTAGTCTGGTAATACCAGCTCCTCAACATCTACTAGTCTGGTAATACCAGCTCCTCAACATCAACTAGTCTGGTAATACCAGCTCCTCAACATCAACTAGTCTGGTAGTACCAGATCCTCAACATCAACTAGTCTGGTAATACCAGCTCCTCAACATCTACTAGTCTGGTAGTACCAGCTCCTCAACATCAACAAGACTGGTAGTACCAGCACCTCAACATCTACTAGTCTGGTAGTACCAGCTCCTCAACATCTACTAGTCTGGTAATACCAGCTCCTCAACATCAACTAGTCTGGTAATACCAGCTCCTCAACATCAACTAGTCTGGTAATACCAGCTCCTCAACATCAACTAGTCTGGTAATACCAGCTCCTCAACATCTACTAGGCTGGTAATACCAGCTCCTCAACATCTACTAGTCTGGTAATACCAGCTCCTCAACATCAACTAGTCTGGTAATACCAGCTCCTCAACATCTACTAGTCTGGTAATACTAGCTCCTCAACATCTACTAGTCTGGTAATACCAGCTCCTCAACATCAACTAGTCTGGTAATACCAGCTCCTCAACATCAACTAGTCTGGTAATACCAGCTCCTCAACATCAACTAGTCTGGTACTACCAGCTCCTCAACATCTACTAGTCTGGTAATACCAGCTCCTCAACATCAACTAGTCTGGTAGTACCAGCTCCTCAACATCTACTAGTCTGGTAATACCAGCTCCTCAACATCAACTAGTCTGGTAATACCAGCTCCTCAACACATACTAGTCTGGTAGTTACAGGTCCTCAACATCTACTAGTCTGGTAATACCAGCTCCTCAACATCAACTAGTCTGGTAATACCAGCTCCTCAACATCTACTAGTCTGGTAATACCAGCTCCTCAACATCAACTAGTCTGGAAATACCAGCTCCTCAACATCAACTAGTCTGGTAATACCAGCTCCTCAACATCAACTAGTCTGGTAGTACCAGCTCCTCAACACATACTAGTCTGGTAATACCAGCTCCTCAACATCAACTAGTCTGGTAATACCAGCTCCTCAACATCTACTAGTCTGGTAATACCAGCTCCTCAACATCTACTAGTCTGGAAATACCAGCTCCTCAACATCAACTAGTCTGGTAATACCAGCTCCTCAACATCTACTAGTCTGGTAATACCAGCTCCTCAACATCAACTAGTCTGGAAATACCAGCTCCTCAACATCAACTAGTCTGGTAATACCAGCTCCTCAACATCTACTAGTCTGGTAATACCAGCTCCTCAACATCTACTAGTCTGGTAATACCAGCTCCTCAACATCAACTAGTCTGGTAATACCAGCTCCTCAACATCAACTAGTCTGGTAATACCAGATCCTCAACATCAACTAGTCTGGTAATACCAGCTCCTCAACATCTACTAGTCTGGTAATACCAGCTCCTCAACATCTACTAGTCTGGTAATACCAGCTCCTCAACATCAACTAGTCTGGTAATACCAGCTCCTCAACATCTACTAGTCTGGTAATACCAGCTCCTCAACATCTACTAGTCTGGTAATACCAGCTCCTCAACATCAACTAGTCTGGTAGTACCAGCTCCTCAACATCTACTAGTCTCGTAATACCAGCTCCTCAACATCAACTAGTCTGGTAGTACCAGCTCCTCAACATCAACTAGTCTGGTAGTACCAGCTCCTCAACATCAACTAGTCTGGTAATACCAGCCCCTCAACATCTACTAGTCTGGTAATACCAGCTCCTCAACATCTACTAGTCTGGTAATACCAGCTCCTCAACATCTACTAGTCTGGTAATACCAGCTCCTCAACATCAACTAGTCTGGTAATACCAGCTCCTCAACATCAACTAGTCTGGTAATACCAGCTCCTCAACATCAACTAGTCTGGTAATACCAGCTCCTCAACATCAACTAGTCTGGTAATACCAGCTCCTCAACATCAACTAGTCTGGTAATACCAGCTCCTCAACATCAACTAGTCTGGTAATACCAGCTCCTCAACATCAACTAGTCTGGTAATACCAGCTCCTCAACATCAACTAGTCTGGTAATACCAGCTCCTCAACATCAACTAGTCTGGTAATACCAGCTCCTCAACATCTACTAGTCTGGTAATACCAGCTCCTCAACATCAACTAGTCTGGTAATACCAGCTCCACAACACATACTAGTCTGGTAATACCAGCTCCTCAACATCAACTAGTCTGGTAATACCAGCCCCTCAACATCAACTAGTCTGGTAATACCAGCTCCTCAACATCAACTAGTCTGGTAATACCAGCTCCTCAATATGTACTAGTCTGGTAATACCAGCTCCTCAACATCAAGTAGTCTGGTAATACCAGCTCCTCAACATCTACTAGTCTGGTAATACCAGCTCCTCAACATCAACTAGTCTGGTAGTACCAGCTCCTCAACATCAACTAGTCTGGTAGTACCAGCTCCTCAACATCAACTAGTCTGGTAACACCAGCTCCTCAACATCAACTAGTCTGGTAATACCAGCTCCTCAACATCTACTAGTCTGGTAATACCAGCTCCTCAACATCAACTAGTCTGGTAATACCAGCTCCTCAACATCAACTAGTCTGGTAATACCAGCTCCTCAACATCAAGTAGTCTGGTAATACCAGCTCCTCAACATCAACTAGTCTGGTAATACCAGCTCCTCAACATCAACTAGTCTGGTAATACCAGCTCCTCAACATCAAGTAGTCTGGTAATACCAGCTCCTCAACATCAAGTAGTCTGGTAATACCAGCTCCTCAACATCAAGTAGTCTGGTAATACCAGCTCCTCAACATCTACTAGTCTGGAAATACCAGCTCCTCAACATCAACTAGTCTGGTAGTACCAGCTCCTCAACATCAACTAGTCTGGTAATACCAGCTCCTCAACATCAACTAGTCTGGTAATACCAGCTCCTCAACACATACTAGTCTGGTAATACCAGCTCCTCAACATCAACTAGTCTGGTAATACCAGCTCCTCAACATCTACTAGTCTGGTAATACCAGCTCCTCAACATCAACTAGTCTGGTAATACCAGCTCCTCAACATCAACTAGTCTGGTAGTACCAGCTCCTCAACATCAACTAGTCTGGTAATACCAGCTCCTCAATATGTACTAGTCTGGTAATACCAGCTCCTCAACATCAACTAGTCTGGTAATACCAGCTCCTCAACATCTACTAGTCTGGTAATACCAGCTCCTCAACATCAACTAGTCTGGTAGTACCAGCTCCTCAACATCAACTAGTCTGGTAATACCAGCTCCTCAACATCAACTAGTCTGGTAATACCAGCTCCTCAACATCAACTAGTCTGGTAATACCAGCTCCTCAACATCTACTAGTCTGGTAATACCAGCTCCTCAACATCAACTAGTCTGGTAATACCAGCTCCTCAACCTCAACTAGTCTGGCAATACCAGCTCCTCAACATCTACTAGTCTGGTAATACCAGCTCCTCAACATCAACTAGTCTGGTAATACCAGCTCCTCAACATCAACTAGTCTGGTAATACCAGCTCCTCAACATCTACTAGTCTGGTAATACCAGCTCCTCAACATCAACTAGTCTGGTAATACCAGCTCCTCAATATGTACTAGTCTGGTAATACCAGCTCCTCAACATCAACTAGTCTGGTAGTACCAGCTCCTCAACATCAACTAGTCTGGCAGTACCAGCTCCTCAACATCAACTAGTCTGGTAATACCAGCTCCTCAACATCAACTAGTCTGGCAATACCAGCTCCTCAACATCAACTAGTCTGGTAATACCAGCTCCTCAACATCTACTAGTCTGGTAATACCAGCTCCTCAACATCAACTAGTCTGGTAATACCAGCTCCTCAACATCTACTAGTCTGGTAATACCAGCTCCTCAACATCAACTAGTCTGGTAGTACCAGCTCCTCAACATCTACTAGTCTGGTAGTACCAGCTCCTCAACATCAACTAGTCTGGTAATACCAGCTCCTCAACATCAACTAGTCTGGTAATACCAGCTCCTCAACATCAACTAGTCTGGTAGTACCAGCTCCACAACACATACTAGTCTGGTAGTACCAGCTCCTCAACATCAACTAGTCTGGTAATACCAGCTCCTCAACAGCTACTAGTCTGGTAGTACCAGCTCCTCAACATCTACTAGTCTGGTAGTTCCAGGTCTTTAACATCTACTAGTCTGGTAATACCAGCTCCTCAACATCAACTAGTCTGGTAGTACCAGCTCCTCAACATCTACTAGTCTGGTAGTACCAGCTCCACAACACATACTAGTCTGTTAGTACCAGCTCCTCAACATCAACTAGTCTGGTAATACCAGCTCCTCAACATCAACTAGTCTGGTAATACCAGCTCCTCAACATCTACTAGTCTGGTAATACCAGCTCCTCAACATCAACTAGTCTGGTAATACCAGCTCCTCAACATCAACTAGTCTGGTAATACCAGCTCCTCAACATCAACTAGTCTGGTAATACCAGCTCCTCAACATCATACTAGTCTGGTAGTTCCAGGTCCTCAACATCAACTAGTCTGGTAATACCAGCTCCTCAACATCAACTAGTCTGCAATACCAGCTCCTCAACATCAACTAGTCTGGTAATACCAGCTCCTCAACATCAACTAGTCTGGTAATACCAGCTCCTCAACATCAACTAGTCTGGTAATACCAGCTCCTCAACATCTACTAGTCTGGTAATACCAGCTCCTCAACATCAACTAGTCTGGTAATACCAGCTCCTCAACATCTACTAGTCTGGTAATACCAGCTCCTCAACATCAACTAGTCTGGTAATACCAGCTCCTCAACATCAACTAGTCTGGTAGTACCAGCTCCTCAACATCAACTAGTCTGGTAATACCAGCTCCTCAACATCAACTAGTCTGGTAATACCAGCTCCTCAACATCAACTAGTCTGGTAATACCAGCTCCTCAACATCAACTAGTCTGGTAATACCAGCTCCTCAACATCAACTAGTCTGGTAATACCAGCTCCTCAACATCTACTAGTCTGGTAATACCAGCTCCTCAACATCAACTAGTCTGGTAATACCAGCTCCTCAACATCTACTAGTCTGGTAATACCAGCTCCTCAACATCAACTAGTCTGGTAATACCAGCTCCTCAACATCAACTAGTCTGGTAATACCAGCTCCTCAACATCAACTAGTCTGGTAATACCAGCTCCTCAACATCTACTAGTCTGGTAATACCAGCTCCTCAACATCAACTAGTCTGGTAATACCAGCTCCTCAACATCTACTAGTCTGGTAGTACCAGCTCCTCAACATCAACTAGTCTGGTAATACCAGCTCCTCAACATCTACTAGTCTGGCAATACCAGCTCCTCAACATCAACTAGTCTGGTAATACCAGCTCCTCAACATCTACTAGTCTGGTAATACCAGCTCCTCAACATCAACTAGTCTGGTAATACCAGCTCCTCAACATCTACTAGTCTGGTAATACCAGCTCCTCAACATCAACTAGTCTGGTAGTACCAGCTCCTCAACATCTACTAGTCTGGTAGTACCAGCTCCTCAACATCAACTAGTCTGGTAATACCAGCTCCTCAACATCAACTAGTCTGGTAATACCAGCTCCTCAACATCAACTAGTCTGGTAGTACCAGCTCCACAACACATACTAGTCTGGTAGTACCAGCTCCTCAACATCAACTAGTCTGGTAATACCAGCTCCTCAACATCTACTAGTCTGGTAATACCAGCTCCTCAACATCAACTAGTCTGGTAATACCAGCTCCTCAACATCTACTAGTCTGGTAATACCAGCTCCTCAACATCAACTAGTCTGGTAATACCAGCTCCTCAACATCTACTAGTCTGGTAGTACCAGCTCCTCAACATCAACTAGTCTGGTAATACCAGCTCCTCAACATCAACTAGTCTGGTAATACCAGCTCCTCAACCTCAACTAGTCTGGCAATACCAGCTCCTCAACATCAACTAGTCTGGTAATACCAGCTCCTCAACATCAACTAGTCTGGTAATACCAGCTCCTCAACATCTACTAGTCTGGTAGTACCAGCTCCTCAACATCAACTAGTCTGGTAATACCAGCTCCTCAACATCAACTAGTCTGGTAGTACCAGCTCCTCAACATCAACTAGTCTGGTAATACCAGCTCTCAACATCAACTAGTCTGGTAATACCAGCTCCTCAACATCAACTAGTCTGGTAGTACCAGCTCCTCAACATCAACTAGTCTGGTAATACCAGCTCCTCAACATCAACTAGTCTGGTAATACCAGCTCCTCAACATCTACTAGTCTGGTAATACCAGCTCCTCAACATCAACTAGTCTGGTAATACCAGCTCCTCAACATCTACTAGTCTGGTAATACCAGCTCCTCAACATCAACTAGTCTGGTAATACCAGCTCCTCAACAGCTACTAGTCTGGTAGTACCAGCTCCTCAACATCTACTAGTCTGGTAGTTCCAGGTCTTCAACATCTACTAGTCTGGTAATACCAGCTCCTCAACATCAACTAGTCTGGTAGTACCAGCTCCTCAACATCTACTAGTCTGGTAGTACCAGCTCCTCAACATCAACTAGTCTGGTAGTACCAGCTCCTCAACATCAACTAGTCTGGTAATACCAGCTCCTCAACATCAACTAGTCTGGTAATACCAGCTCCTCAACACATACTAGTCTGGTAATACCAGCTCCTCAACATCAACTAGTCTGGTAATACCAGCTCCTCAACAGCTACTAGTCTGGTAGTACCAGCTCCTCAACATCAACTAGTCTGGTAATACCAGCTCCTCAACATCAACTAGTCTGGTAGTTCCAGGTCCTCAACATCAACTAGTCTGGTAATACCAGCTCCTCAACATCAACTAGTCTGGCAATACCAGCTCCTCAACATCAACTAGTCTGGCAGTACCAGCTCCTCAACATCAACTAGTCTGGTAATACCAGCTCCTCAACATCAACTAGTCTGGTAATACCAGCTCCTCAACATCTACTAGTCTGGTAATACCAGCTCCTCAACATCAACTAGTCTGGTAATACCAGCTCCTCAACATCTACTAGTCTGGCAATACCAGCTCCTCAACATCAACTAGTCTGGTAATACCAGCTCCTCAACATCAACTAGTCTGGCAGTACCAGCTCCTCAACATCAACTAGTCTGGTAATACCAGCTCCTCAACATCAACTAGTCTGGTAATACCAGCTCCTCAACATCAACTAGTCTGGTAATACCAGCTCCTCAACATCAACTAGTCTGGTAATACCAGCTCCTCAACATCAACTAGTCTGGTAGTACCAGCTCCTCAACATCTACTAGTCTGGTAATACCAGCTCCTCAACATCAACCTAGTCTGGTAATACCAGCTCCTCAACATCTACTAGTCTGGTAATACCAGCTCCTCAACATCAACTAGTCTGGTAATACCAGCTCCTCAACATCAACTAGTCTGGTAATACCAGCTCCTCAACATCAACTAGTCTGGTAATACCAGCTCCTCAACATCTACTAGTCTGGCAATACCAGCTCCTCAACATCTACTAGTCTGGTAATACCAGCTCCTCAACAGCTACTAGTCTGGTAGTACCAGATCCTCAACATCTACTAGTCTGGTAATACCAGCTCCTCAACATCTACTAGTCTGGCAATACCAGCTCCTCAACATCAACTAGTCTGGTAATACCAGCTCCTCAACATCTACTAGTCTGGTAATACCAGCTCCTCAACATCAACTAGTCTGGTAATACCAGCTCCTCAACATCTACTAGTCTGGTAATACCAGCTCCTCAACATCAACTAGTCTGGTAGTACCAGCTCCTCAACATCTACTAGTCTGGTAGTACCAGCTCCTCAACATCAACTAGTCTGGTAATACCAGCTCCTCAACATCAACTAGTCTGGTAATACCAGCTCCTCAACATCAACTAGTCTGGTAGTACCAGCTCCACAACACATACTAGTCTGGTAGTACCAGCTCCTCAACATCAACTAGTCTGGTAATACCAGCTCCTCAACAGCTACTAGTCTGGTAGTACCAGCTCCTCAACATCTACTAGTCTGGTAGTTCCAGGTCCTCAACATCTACTAGTCTGGTAATACCAGCTCCTCAACATCAACTAGTCTGGTAGTACCAGCTCCTCAACATCTACTAGTCTGGTAGTACCAGCTCCACAACACATACTAGTCTGTTAGTACCAGCTCCTCAACATCAACTAGTCTGGTAATACCAGCTCCTCAACATCAACTAGTCTGGTAGTACCAGCTCCACAACACATACTAGTCTGGTAATACCAGCTCCTCAACATCAACTAGTCTGGTAATACCAGCTCCTCAACAGCTACTAGTCTGGTAGTACCAGCTCCTCAACATCAACTAGTCTGGTAATACCAGCTCCTCAACACATACTAGTCTGGTAGTTCCAGGTCCTCAACATCAACTAGTCTGGTAATACCAGCTCCTCAACATCAACTAGTCTGGTAATACCAGCTCCTCAACATCAACTAGTCTGGTAGTACCAGCTCCTCAACATCAACTAGTCTGGTAATACCAGCTCCTCAACATCAACTAGTCTGGTAATACCAGCTCCTCAACATCTACTAGTCTGGTAATACCAGCTCCTCAACATCAACTAGTCTGGTAATACCAGCTCCTCAACATCTACTAGTCTGGTAATACCAGCTCCTCAACATCAACTAGTCTGGTAATACCAGCTCCTCAACATCAACTAGTCTGGTAATACCAGCTCCTCAACATCAACTAGTCTGGTAATACCAGCCCCTCAACATCAACTAGTCTGGTAATACCAGCTCCTCAACATCAACTAGTCTGGTAATACCAGCTCCTCAACATCAACTAGTCTGGTAATACCAGCTCCTCAACATCAACTAGTCTGGTAGTACCAGCTCCTCAACATCTACTAGTCTGTTAATACCAGCTCCTCAACATCAACTAGTCTGGTAATACCAGCTCCTCAACATCTACTAGTCTGGTAATACCAGCTCCTCAACATCAACTAGTCTGGTAATACCAGCTCCTCAACATCAACTAGTCTGGTAATACCAGCTCCTCAACATCAACTAGTCTGGTAATACCAGCTCCTCAACATCTACTAGTCTGGTAGTACCAGCTCCTCAACATCTACTAGTCTGGTAATACCAGCTCCTCAACAGCTACTAGTCTGGTAGTACCAGATCCTCAACATCTACTAGTCTGGTAATACCAGCTCCTCAACATCTACTAGTCTGGTAATACCAGCTCCTCAACATCTACTAGTCTGGTAATACCAGCTCCTCAACATCAACTAGTCTGGTAATACCAGCTCCTCAATATGTACTAGTCTGGTAATACCAGCTCCTCAATATGTACTAGTCTGGTAATACCAGCTCCTCAACATCAAGTAGTCTGGTAATACCAGCTCCTCAACATCTACTAGTCTGGTAATACCAGCTCCACAACACATACTAGTCTGGTAATACCAGCTCCTCAACATCAACTAGTCTGGTAATACTAGCTCCTCAACATCTACTAGTCTGGTACTACCAGCTCCTCAACATCAACAAGAGTCTGGTAGTACCAGCTCCTCAACATCAACTAGTCTGGTAATACCAGCTCCTCAACATCAACTAGTCTGGTAGTACCAGCTCCTCAACATCTACTAGTCTGGTAGTACCAGCTCCTCAACATCAACTAGTCTGGTAATACCAGCTCCTCAACATCTACTAGTCTGGTAATACCAGCTCCTCAACATCAACTAGTCTGGTAATACCAGCTCCTCAACATCTACTAGTCTGGTAGTACCAGCTCCTCAACATCAACTAGTCTGGTAATACCAGCTCCTCAACATCTACTAGTCTGGTAATACCAGCTCCTCAACATCAACTAGTCTGGTAGTACCAGCTCCTCAACATCAACTAGTCTGGCAATACCAGCCCCTCAACATCTACTAGTCTGGTAATACCAGCTCCTCAACATCTACTAGTCTGGTAATACCAGCTCCTCAACATCTACTAGTCTGGTAATACCAGCTCCTCAACATCAACTAGTCTGGTAGTACCAGCTCCTCAACATCAACTAGTCTGGTAATACCAGCTCCTCAACATCAACTAGTCTGGTAATACCAGCTCCTCAACATCTACTAGTCTGGTAATACCAGCTCCTCAACATCAACTAGTCTGGTAATACCAGCTCCTCAACATCAACTAGTCTGGTAATACCAGCTCCTCAACATCTACTAGTCTGGTAGTACCAGCTCCTCAACATCAACTAGTCTGGTAATACCAGCTCCTCAACATCAACTAGTCTGGTAATACCAGCTCCTCAACATCAACTAGTCTGGTAATACCAGCTCCTCAACATCTACTAGTCTGGTAATACCAGCTCCTCAACATCAACTAGTCTGGTAATACCAGCTCCTCAACATCTACTAGTCTGGTAATACCAGCTCCTCAACACATACTAGTCTGGTAATACCAGCTCCTCAACATCAACTAGTCTGGTAATACCAGCTCCTCAACATCTACTAGTCTGGTACTACCAGCTCCTCAACATCAACTAGTCTGGTAGTACCAGCTCCTCAACATCTACTAGTCTGGTAATACCAGCTCCTCAACATCAACTAGTCTGGTAGTACCAGCTCCTCAACAGCTACTAGTCTGGTAGTACCAGCTCCTCAACATCAACTAGTCTGGTAATACCAGCTCCTCAACATCTACTAGTCTGGTAATACCAGCTCCTCAACATCAACTAGTCTGGTAATACCAGCTCCTCAACAGCTACTAGTCTGGTAATACCAGCTCCTCAACATCAACTAGTCTGGTAATACCAGCTCCTCAACATCTACTAGTCTGGTAATACCAGCTCTCTCAACATCAACTAGTCTGGTAATACCAGCTCCTCAACATCTACTAGTCTGGTAGTACCAGCTCCTCAACATCAACTAGTCTGGTAATACCAGCTCCTCAACATCAACTAGTCTGGTAATACCAGCTCCTCAACATCAACTAGTCTGGTAATACCAGCTCCTCAACATCTACTAGTCTGGTAATACCAGCTCCTCAACATCAACTAGTCTGGTAGTACCAGCTCCTCAACATCTACTAGTCTGGTAATACCAGCTCCTCAACATCAACTAGTCTGGTAATACCAGCTCCTCAACATCATACTAGTCTGGTAGTTCCAGCTCCTCAACATCTACTAGTCTGGTAGTACCAGCTCCTCAACATCAACTAGTCTGGTAGTACCAGCTCCTCAACATCAACTAGTCTGGTAATACCAGCTCCTCAACACATACTAGTCTGGTAATACCAGCTCCTCAACATCAACTAGTCTGGTAATACCAGCTCCTCAACATCAACTAGTCTGGTAATACCAGCTCCTCAACATCAACTAGTCTGGTAATACCAGCTCCTCAACATCATACTAGTCTGGTAGTACCAGCTCCTCAACATCTACTAGTCTGGTAGTACCAGCTCCTCAACATCAACTAGTCTGGTAATACCAGCTCCTCAACATCAACTAGTCTGGTAATACCAGCTCCTCAACATCTACTAGTCTGGTAATACCAGCTCCTCAACATCAACTAGTCTGGTAATACCAGCTCCTCAACATCAACTAGTCTGGTAATACCAGCTCCTCAACATCTACTAGTCTGGTAATACCAGCTCCTCAACATCTACTAGTCTGGTAATACCAGCTCCTCAACATCAACTAGTCTGGCAATACCAGCTCCTCAACATCAACTAGTCTGGTAATACCAGCTCCTCAACATCAACTAGTCTGGTAATACCAGCTCCTCAACATCTACTAGTCTGGCAATACCAGCTCCTCAACATCAACTAGTCTGGTAATACCAGCTCCTCAACATCAACTAGTCTGGTAATACCAGCTCCTCAACATCAACTAGTCTGGTAATACCAGCTCCTCAACATCAACTAGTCTGGTAGTACCAGCTCCTCAACATCAACTAGTCTGGTAATACCAGCTCCTCAACACATACTAGTCTGGTAATACCAGCTCCTCAACATCAACTAGTCTGGTAATACCAGCTCCTCAACATCTACTAGTCTGGTAACACCAGCTCCTCAACATCAACTAGTCTGGTAATACCAGCTCCTCAACACATACTAGTCTGGTAGTACCAGCTCCTCAACATCTACTAGTCTGGTAATACCAGCTCCTCAACATCAACTAGTCTGGTAGTACCAGCTCCTCAACATCTACTAGTCTGGTAATACCAGCTCCTCAACATCAACTAGTCTGGTAATACCAGCTCCTCAACATCAACTAGTCTGGTAATACCAGCTCCTCAACATCAACTAGTCTGGTAATACCAGCTCCTCAACATCAACTAGTCTGGTAATACCAGCTCCTCAACATCAACTAGTCTGGTAATACCAGCTCCTCAACATCTACTAGTCTGGCAATACCAGCTCCTCAACATCAACTAGTCTGGTAATACCAGCTCCTCAACATCAACTAGTCTGGTAATACCAGCTCCTCAACATCAACTAGTCTGGTAATACCAGCTCCTCAACATCAACTAGTCTGGTAGTACCAGCTCCTCAACATCAACTAGTCTGGTAATACCAGCTCCTCAACATCAACTAGTCTGGTAATACCAGCTCCTCAACATCAACTAGTCTGGTAATACCAGCTCCTCAACATCTACTAGTCTGGTAGTACCAGCTCCTCAACATCAACTAGTCTGGTAATACCAGCTCCTCAACATCAACTAGTCTGGTAATACCAGCTCCTCAACATCAACTAGTCTGGTAATACCAGCTCCTCAACACATACTAGTCTGGTAATACCAGCTCCTCAACATCAACTAGTCTGGTAATACCAGCTCCTCAACATCTACTAGTCTGGTAATACCAGCTCCTCAACACATACTAGTCTGGTAATACCAGCTCCTCAACATCAACTAGTCTGGTAATACCAGCTCCTCAACATCTACTAGTCTGGTACTACCAGCTCCTCAACATCAACAAGACTGGTAGTACCAGCTCCTCAACAGCTACTAGTCTGGTAATACCAGCTCCTCAACAGCTACTAGTCTGGTAGTACCAGCTCCTCAACAGCTACTAGTCTGGTAGTACCAGCTCCTCAACATCAACTAGTCTGGTAATACCAGCTCCTCAACAGCTACTAGTCTGGTAATACCAGCTCCTCAACATCAACTAGTCTGGTAATACCAGCTCCTCAACAGCTACTAGTCTGGTAATACCAGCCCCTCAACATCTACTAGTCTGGTAATACCAGCTCCTCAACATCTACTAGTCTGGTAATACCAGCTCCTCAACATCAACTAGTCTGGTAATACCAGCTCCTCAACATCTACTAGTCTGGTAGTACCAGCTCCTCAACATCAACTAGTCTGGTAATACCAGCTCCTCAACATCAACTAGTCTGGTAATACCAGCTCCTCAACATCAACTAGTCTGGTAATACCAGCTCCTCAACACATACTAGTCTGGTAATACCAGCTCCTCAACATCAACTAGTCTGGTAGTACCAGCTCCTCAACATCTACTAGTCTGGTAATACCAGCTCCTCAACATCAACTAGTCTGGTAATACCAGCTCCTCAACACATACTAGTCTGGTAGTTCCAGGTCCTCAACATCTACTAGTCTGGTAGTACCAGCTCCTCAACATCAACTAGTCTGGTAGTACCAGCTCCTCAACATCAACTAGTCTGGTAATACCAGCTCCTCAACATCAACTAGTCTGGTAATACCAGCTCCTCAACATCAACTAGTCTGGTAATACCAGCTCCTCAACATCAACTAGTCTGGTAATACCAGCTCCTCAACATCAACTAGTCTGGTAATACCAGCTCCTCAACACATACTAGTCTGGTAGTTCCAGGTCCTCAACATCTACTAGTCTGGTAGTACCAGCTCCTCAACATCAACTAGTCTGGTAGTACCAGCTCCTCAACATCAACTAGTCTGGTAATACCAGCTCCTCAACACATACTAGTCTGGTAATACCAGCTCCTCAACATCAACTAGTCTGGTAATACCAGCTCCTCAACATCAACTAGTCTGGTAATACCAGCTCCTCAACATCTACTAGTCTGGTAATACCAGCTCCTCAACATCTACTAGTCTGGTAATACCAGCTCCTCAACATCAACTAGTCTGGTAATACCAGCTCCTCAACATCAACTAGTCTGGTAATACCAGCTCCTCAACATCAACTAGTCTGGTAATACCAGCTCCTCAACATCTACTAGTCTGGTAATACCAGCTCCTCAACATCAACTAGTCTGGTAATACCAGCTCCTCAACATCAACTAGTCTGGTAATACCAGCTCCTCAACATCAACTAGTCTGGTAATACCAGCTCCTCAACATCAACTAGTCTGGTAGTACCAGCTCCTCAACATCAACTAGTCTGGTAATACCAGCTCCTCAACACATACTAGTCTGGTAATACCAGCTCCTCAACATCAACTAGTCTGGTAATACCAGCTCCTCAACATCTACTAGTCTGGTAATACCAGCTCCTCAACATCAACTAGTCTGGTAATACCAGCTCCTCAACACATACTAGTCTGGTAGTTCCAGGTCCTCAACATCTACTAGTCTGGTAATACCAGCTCCTCAACATCAACTAGTCTGGTAGTACCAGCTCCTCAACATCAACTAGTCTGGTAATACCAGCTCCTCAACATCAACTAGTCTGGTAATACCAGCTCCTCAACATCAACTAGTCTGGTAATACCAGCTCCTCAACATCTACTAGTCTGGTAATACCAGCTCCTCAACATCAACTAGTCTGGTAATACCAGCTCCTCAACATCTACTAGTCTGGTAATACCAGCTCCTCAACATCAACTAGTCTGGTAATACCAGCTCCTCAACATCAACTAGTCTGGTAATACCAGCTCCTCAACATCAACTAGTCTGGTAATACCAGCTCCTCAACATCAACTAGTCTGGTAATACCAGCTCCTCAACATCAACTAGTCTGGTAATACCAGCTCCTCAACATCTACTAGTCTGGTAATACCAGCTCCTCAACATCTACTAGTCTGGTAATACCAGCTCCTCAACATCAACTAGTCTGGTAATACCAGCTCCTCAACATCAACTAGTCTGGTAATACCAGCTCCTCAACATCAACTAGTCTGGCAATACCAGCTCCTCAACATCAACTAGTCTGGCAATACCAGCTCCTCAACATCAACTAGTCTGGTAATACCAGCTCCTCAACATCAACTAGTCTGGTAATACCAGCTCCTCAACATCAACTAGTCTGGTAATACCAGCTCCTCAACATCAACTAGTCTGGTAATACCAGCTCCTCAACATCAACTAGTCTGGTAATACCAGCTCCTCAACATCAACTAGTCTGGTAATACCAGCTCCTCAACATCAACTAGTCTGGTAATACCAGCTCCTCAACATCAACTAGTCTGGTAATACCAGCTCCTCAACATCAACTAGTCTGGTAATACCAGCTCCTCAACATCAACTAGTCTGGTAATACCAGCTCCTCAACATCAACTAGTCTGGTAATACCAGCTCCTCAACATCAACTAGTCTGGTAATACCAGCTCCTCAACATCAACTAGTCTGGTAATACCAGCTCCTCAACATCAACTAGTCTGGCAATACCAGCTCCTCAACATCTACTAGTCTGGTATACCAGCTCCTCAACATCAACTAGTCTGGTAATACCAGCTCCTCAACATCAACTAGTCTGGTAATACCAGCTCCTCAACATCAACTAGTCTGGCAATACCAGCTCCTCAACATCAACTAGTCTGGTAATACCAGCTCCTCAACATCAACTAGTCTGGTAATACCAGCTCCTCAACATCAACTAGTCTGGTAATACCAGCTCCTCAACATCTACTAGTCTGGTAATACCAGCTCCTCAACATCAACTAGTCTGGTAATACCAGCTCCTCAACATCAACTAGTCTGGTAGTACCAGCTCCTCAACATCTACTAGTCTGGTAATACCAGCTCCTCAACATCAACTAGTCTGGTAATACCAGCTCCTCAACACATACTAGTCTGGTAGTTCCAGGTCCTCAACATCAACTAGTCTGGTAGTACCAGCTCCTCAACATCAACTAGTCTGGTAATACCAGCTCCTCAACATCAACTAGTCTGGTAATACCAGCTCCTCAACATCAACTAGTCTGGTAATACCAGCTCCTCAACATCAACTAGTCTGGTAGTACCAGCTCCTCAACATCAACTAGTCTGGTAATACCAGCTCCTCAACATCAACTAGTCTGGTAGTTCCAGGTCCTCAACATCAACTAGTCTGGTACTACCAGCTCCTCAACATCAACTAGTCTGGTAGTACCAGCTCCTCAACATCAACTAGTCTGGTAATACCAGCTCCTCAACATCAACTAGTCTGGTAATACCAGCTCCTCAACATCAACTAGTCTGGTAATACCAGCTCCTCAACATCAACTAGTCTGGTAATACCAGCTCCTCAACATCAACTAGTCTGGTAATACCAGCTCCTCAACATCAACTAGTCTGGTAATACCAGCTCCTCAACATCAACTAGTCTGGTAATACCAGCTCCTCAACATCAACTAGTCTGGTAGTACCAGCTCCTCAACATCAACTAGTCTGGTAATACCAGCTCCTCAACATCAACTAGTCTGGTAATACCAGCTCCTCAACATCAACTAGTCTGGTAATACCAGCTCCTCAACATCAACTAGTCTGGTAATACCAGCTCCTCAACATCAACTAGTCTGGTAATACCAGCTCCTCAACATCAACTAGTCTGGTAATACCAGCTCCTCAACATCAACTAGTCTGGTAATACCAGCTCCTCAACATCAACCTAGTCTGGTAATACCAGCTCCTCAACATCAACTAGTCTGGTAATACCAGCTCCTCAACATCTACTAGTCTGGTAATACCAGCTCCTCAACATCAACTAGTCTGGTAATACCAGCTCCTCAAACATCAACTAGTCTGGTAATACCAGCTCCTCAACATCAACTAGTCTGGTAATACCAGCTCCTCAACATCAACTAGTCTGGCAATACCAGCTCCTCAACATCAACTAGTCTGGTAGTACCAGCTCCTCAACATCAACTAGTCTGGTAATACCAGCTCCTCAACATCAACTAGTCTGGTAATACCAGCTCCTCAACATCTACTAGTCTGGTAATACCAGCTCCTCAACATCATACTAGTCTGGTAGTTCCAGCTCCTCAACATCTACTAGTCTGGTAATACCAGCTCCTCAACATCAACTAGTCTGGTAATACCAGCTCCTCAACATCATACTAGTCTGGTAATACCAGCTCCTCAACATCAACTAGTCTGGTAATACCAGCTCCTCAACCTCAACTAGTCTGGCAATACCAGCCCCTCAACATCTACTAGTCTGGTAATACCAGCTCCTCAACATCAACTAGTCTGGTAATACCAGCTCCTCAACATAAACTAGTCTGGTAATACCAGCTCCTCAACATCAACTAGTCTGGTAGTACCAGCTCCTCAACATCTACTAGTCTGGTAATACCAGCTCCTCAACATCAACTAGTCTGGTAATACCAGCTCCTCAACATCAACTAGTCTGGTAGTACCAGCTCCTCAACATCAACTAGTCTGGTAATACCAGCTCCTCAACATCAACTAGTCTGGTAATACCAGCTCCTCAACATCAACTAGTCTGGTAATACCAGCTCCTCAACATCTACTAGTCTGGTAATACCAGCTCCTCAACATCAACTAGTCTGGTAATACCAGCTCCTCAACCTCAACTAGTCTGGCAATACCAGCTCCTCAACATCAACTAGTCTGGTATTACCAGCTCCTCAACATCAACTAGTCTGGTAATACCAGCTCCTCAACATCAACTAGTCTGGTAATACCAGCTCCTCAACATCAACTAGTCTGGTAATACCAGCTCCTCAACATCAACTAGTCTGGTAATACCAGCTCCTCAACATCAACTAGTCTGGCAGTACCAGCTCCTCAACATCAACTAGTCTGGTAATACCAGCTCCTCAACATCAACTAGTCTGGTAATACCAGCTCCTCAACATCAACTAGTCTGGTAATACCAGCTCCTCAACATCAACTAGTCTGGTAATACCAGCTCCTCAACATCAACTAGTCTGGTAATACCAGCCCCTCAACATCTACTAGTCTGGTAATACCAGCTCCTCAACATCTACTAGTCTGGTAATACCAGCTCCTCAACATCAACTAGTCTGGTAGTACCAGCTCCTCAACATCAACTAGTCTGGTAATACCAGCTCCTCAACATCTACTAGTCTGGTAATACCAGCTCCTCAACATCAACTAGTCTGGTAATACCAGCTCCTCAACATCAACTAGTCTGGTAGTACCAGCTCCTCAACATCAACTAGTCTGGTAATACCAGCTCCTCAACATCAACTAGTCTGGTAATACCAGCTCCTCAACATCTACTAGTCTGGTAATACCAGCTCCTCAACATCAACTAGTCTGGTAATACCAGCTCCTCAACATCAACTAGTCTGGTAATACCAGCTCCTCAACATCTACTAGTCTGGTAATACCAGCTCCTCAACATCAACTAGTCTGGTAATACCAGCTCCTCAACATCAACTAGTCTGGTAATACCAGCTCCTCAACATCAACTAGTCTGGTAATACCAGCTCCTCAACATCAACTAGTCTGGTAATACCAGCTCCTCAACATCTACTAGTCTGGTAATACCAGCTCCTCAACAAGTACTAGTCTGGTAGTACCAGCTCCTCAACATCAACTAGTCTGGTAGTACCAGCTCCTCAACATCAACTAGTCTGGTAATACCAGCTCCTCAACATCAACTAGTCTGGTAATACCAGCTCCTCAACATCAACTAGTCTGGTAATACCAGCTCCTCAACATCAACTAGTCTGGTAATACCAGCTCCTCAACATCAACTAGTCTGGTAGTACCAGCTCCTCAACATCTACTAGTCTGGTAATACCAGCTCCTCAACATCAACTAGTCTGGTAGTACCAGCTCCTCAACATCAACTAGTCTGGTAATACCAGCTCCTCAACCTCAACTAGTCTGGCAATACCAGCTCCTCAACATCAACTAGTCTGGTAATACCAGCTCCTCAACATCAACTAGTCTGGTAATACCAGCTCCTCAACATCAACTAGTCTGGTAATACCAGCTCCTCAACATCAACTAGTCTGGTAATACCAGCTCCTCAACATCAACTAGTCTGGTAGTACCAGCTCCTCAACATCTACTAGTCTGGTAATACCAGCTCTCTCAACATCAACTAGTCTGGTAATACCAGCTCCTCAACATCAACTAGTCTGGTAATACCAGCTCCTCAACATCAACTGTACCAGCTCCTCAACATCAACTAGTCTGGTAATACCAGCTCCTCAACATCAACTAGTCTGGTAATACCAGCTCCTCAACATCTACTAGTCTGGTAGTACCAGCTCCTCAACATCAACTAGTCTGGTAATACCAGCTCCTCAACATCAACTAGTCTGGTAATACCAGCTCCTCAACATCTACTAGTCTGGTAATACCAGCTCCTCAACATCAACTAGTCTGGCAATACCAGCTCCTCAACATCTACTAGTCTGGTAATACCAGCTCCTCAACATCAACTAGTCTGGCAGTACCAGCTCCTCAACATCAACTAGTCTGGTAATACCAGCTCCTCAACATCAACTAGTCTGGTAATACCAGCTCCTCAACATCAACTAGTCTGGTAGTACCAGCTCCTCAACATCAACTAGTCTGGTAATACCAGCTCCTCAACATCAACTAGTCTGGTAGTACCAGCTCCTCAACATCAACTAGTCTGGTAATACCAGCTCCTCAACATCAACTAGTCTGGTAATACCAGCTCCTCAACATCAACTAGTCTGGTAATACCAGCTCCTCAACATCTACTAGTCTGGTAGTACCAGCTCCTCAACATCAACTAGTCTGGCAATACCAGCTCCTCAACATCTACTAGTCTGGTAATACCAGCTCCTCAACATCAACTAGTCTGGTAATACCAGCTCCTCAACATCAACTAGTCTGGTAGTACCAGCTCCTCAACATCAACTAGTCTGGTAATACCAGCTCCTCAACATCTACTAGTCTGGTAATACCAGCTCCTCAACAGCTACTAGTCTGGTAATACCAGCTCCTCAACACATACTAGTCTGGTAGTACCAGCTCCTCAACATCAACTAGTCTGGTAATACCAGCTCCTCAACATCAACTAGTCTGGTAATACCAGCTCCTCAACATCTACTAGTCTGGTAATACCAGCTCCTCAACATCAACTAGTCTGGTAGTACCAGCTCCTCAACATCAACTAGTCTGGTAATACCAGCTCCTCAACATCAACTAGTCTGGTAATACCAGCTCCTCAACATCTACTAGTCTGGTAATACCAGCTCCTCAACATCTACTAGTCTGGTAATACCAGCTCCTCAACATCAACTAGTCTGGTAATACCAGCTCCTCAACATCAACTAGTCTGGTAATACCAGCTCCTCAACATCTACTAGTCTGGTAATACCAGCTCCTCAACATCAACTAGTCTGGTAATACCAGCTCCTCAACATCAACTAGTCTGGTAATACCAGCTCCTCAACATCAACTAGTCTGGTAATACCAGCTCCTCAACATCAACTAGTCTGGTAATACCAGCTCCTCAACATCAACTAGTCTGGTAGTACCAGCTCCTCAACATCTACTAGTCTGGTAATACCAGCTCCTCAACATCAACTAGTCTGGTAATACCAGCTCCTCAACATCAACTAGTCTGGTAATACCAGCTCCTCAACATCAACTAGTCTGGTAGTACCAGCTCCTCAACCTCAACTAGTCTGGCAATACCAGCTCCTCAACATCAACTAGTCTGGTAATACCAGCTCCTCAACATCTACTAGTCTGGTAATACCAGCTCCTCAACATCAACTAGTCTGGTAATACCAGCTCCTCAACATCAACTAGTCTGGTAGTACCAGCTCCTCAACATCTACTAGTCTGGTAATACCAGCTCCTCAACATCAACTAGTCTGGTAATACCAGCTCCTCAACAGCAGTACTAGTCTGGTAGTACCAGCTCCTCAACATCAACTAGTCTGGTAGTACCAGCTCCTCAACATCAACTAGTCTGGTAATACCAGCTCCTCAACATCAACTAGTCTGGTAATACCAGCTCCTCAACATCTACTAGTCTGGTAATACCAGCTCCTCAACATCAACTAGTCTGGTAATACCAGCTCCTCAACATCAACTAGTCTGGTAATACCAGCTCCTCAACATCAACTAGTCTGGTAATACCAGCTCCTCAACATCAACTAGTCTGGTGACATCAACTAGTCTGGTAGTACCAGCTCCTCAACATCAACTAGTCTGGTAATACCAGCTCCTCAACATCAACTAGTCTGGTAATACCAGCTCCTCAACATCAACTAGTCTGGTAGTACCAGCTCCTCAACATCAACTAGTCTGGTAATACCAGCTCCTCAACATCAACTAGTCTGGTAATACCAGCTCCTCAACATCAACTAGTCTGGTAATACCAGCTCCTCAACATCAACTAGTCTGGTAATACCAGCTCCTCAACATCAACTAGTCTGGCAATACCAGCTCCTCAACATCTACTAGTCTGGTAATACCAGCTCCTCAACATCTACTAGTCTGGTAATACCAGCTCCTCAACATCAACTAGTCTGGTAGTACCAGCTCCTCAACATCAACTAGTCTGGTAATACCAGCTCCTCAACATCAACTAGTCTGGTAATACCAGCTCCTCAACATCAACTAGTCTGGTAATACCAGCTCCTCAACATCAACTAGTCTGGTAGTACCAGCTCCTCAACATCTACTAGTCTGGTAATACCAGCTCCTCAACATCAACTAGTCTGGTAATACCAGCTCCTCAACATCAACTAGTCTGGTAATACCAGCTCCTCAACATCAACTAGTCTGGTAATACCAGCTCCTCAACATCTACTAGTCTGGTAATACCAGCTCCTCAACATCAACTAGTCTGGTAATACCAGCTCCTCAACATCTACTAGTCTGGTAATACCAGCTCCTCAACATCAACTAGTCTGGCAATACCAGCTCCTCAACATCAACTAGTCTGGTAATACCAGCTCCTCAACATCAACTAGTCTGGTAATACCAGCTCCTCAACATCAACTAGTCTGGTAATACCAGCTCCTCAACATCTACTAGTCTGGTAATACCAGCTCCTCAACATCAACTAGTCTGGTAGTACCAGCTCCTCAACATCAACTAGTCTGGTAATACCAGCTCCTCAACATCAACTAGTCTGGTAATACCAGCTCCTCAACATCAACTAGTCTGGTAGTACCAGCTCCTCAACATCAACTAGTCTGGTAGTACCAGCTCCTCAACATCAACTAGTCTGGTAATACCAGCTCCTCAACATCAACTAGTCTGGTAATACCAGCTCCTCAACATCTACTAGTCTGGTAATACCAGCTCCTCAACATCAACTAGTCTGGTAGTACCAGCTCCTCAACATCAACTAGTCTGGTAATACCAGCTCCTCAACATCAACTAGTCTGGTAATACCAGCTCCTCAACATCAACTAGTCTGGTAATACCAGCTCCTCAACATCAACTAGTCTGGTAGTACCAGCTCCTCAACATCAACTAGTCTGGTAATACCAGCTCCTCAACATCAACTAGTCTGGTAATACCAGCTCCTCAACATCAACTAGTCTGGTAGTACCAGCTCCTCAACATCAACTAGTCTGGTAATACCAGCTCCTCAACATCAACTAGTCTGGTAATACCAGCTCCTCAACATCAACTAGTCTGGTAATACCAGCTCCTCAACATCAACTAGTCTGGTATAACCAGCTCCTCAACATCAACTAGTCTGGTAGTACCAGCTCCTCAACATCTACTAGTCTGGTAATACCAGCTCCTCAACATCTACTAGTCTGGTAATACCAGCTCCTCAACACATACTAGTCTGGTAGTACCAGCTCCTCAACATCAACTAGTCTGGTAATACCAGCTCCTCAACATCTACTAGTCTGGTAATACCAGCTCCTCAACATCAACTAGTCTGGTAATACCAGCTCCTCAACATCAACTAGTCTGGTAGTACCAGCTCCTCAACATCAACTAGTCTGGTAATACCAGCTCCTCAACATCAACTAGTCTGGTAATACCAGCTCCTCAACATCAACTAGTCTGGTAATACCAGCTCCTCAACATCTACTAGTCTGGTAATACCAGCTCCTCAACATCAACTAGTCTGGTAATACCAGCTCCTCAACATCTACTAGTCTGGTAATACCAGCTCCTCAACATCAACTAGTCTGGTAATACCAGCTCCTCAACATCTACTAGTCTGGTAATACCAGCTCCTCAACATCAACTAGTCTGGTAGTACCAGCTCCTCAACATCAACTAGTCTGGTAATACCAGCTCCTCAACATCAACTAGTCTGGTAATACCAGCTCCTCAACATCAACTAGTCTGGTAATACCAGCTCCTCAACATCAACTAGTCTGGTAGTACCAGCTCCTCAACATCAACTAGTCTGGTAATACCAGCTCCTCAACATCAACTAGTCTGGTAATACCAGCTCCTCAACATCTACTAGTCTGGTAATACCAGCTCCTCAACATCTACTAGTCTGGTAATACCAGCTCCTCAACATCAACTAGTCTGGTAATACCAGCTCCTCAACATCAACTAGTCTGGTAATACCAGCTCCTCAACATCAACTAGTCTGGTAATACCAGCTCCTCAACATCAACTAGTCTGGTAATACCAGCTCCTCAACATCAACTAGTCTGGTAGTACCAGCTCCTCAACATCAACTAGTCTGGTAATACCAGCTCCTCAACATCAACTAGTCTGGTAATACCAGCTCCTCAACATCTACTAGTCTGGTAATACCAGCTCCTCAACATCAACTAGTCTGGTAATACCAGCTCCTCAACATCTACTAGTCTGGTGACATCAACTAGTCTGGTAATACCAGCTCCTCAACATCAACTAGTCTGGTAATACCAGCTCCTCAACATCAACTAGTCTGGTAGTACCAGCTCCTCAACATCAACTAGTCTGGTAATACCAGCTCCTCAACATCTACTAGTCTGGTAATACCAGCTCCTCAACATCAACTAGTCTGGTAATACCAGCTCCTCAACATCAACTAGTCTGGTAGTACCAGCTCCTCAACATCTACTAGTCTGGTAATACCAGCTCCTCAACATCAACTAGTCTGGTAATACCAGCTCCTCAACATCAACTAGTCTGGTAGTTCCAGCTCCTCAACATCTACTAGTCTGGCAGTACCAGCTCCTCAACATCAACTAGTCTGGTAATACCAGCTCCTCAACATCAACTAGTCTGGTAATACCAGCTCCTCAACATCTACTAGTCTGGTAATACCAGCTCCTCAACATCAACTAGTCTGGTAATACCAGCTCCTCAACATCAACTAGTCTGGTAATACCAGCTCCTCAACATCAACTAGTCTGGTAATACCAGCTCCTCAACATCAACTAGTCTGGTAATACCAGCTCCTCAACATCAACTAGTCTGGCAGTACCAGCTCCTCAACATCAACTAGTCTGGTAATACCAGCTCCTCAACATCAACTAGTCTGGTAATACCAGCTCCTCAACATCAACTAGTCTGGTAATACCAGCTCCTCAACATCAACTAGTCTGGTAATACCAGCTCCTCAACATCAACTAGTCTGGTAATACCAGCTCCTCAACATCAACTAGTCTGGTAATACCAGCTCCTCAACATCAACTAGTCTGGTAATACCAGCTCCTCAACATCAACTAGTCTGGTAATACCAGCTCCTCAACATCTACTAGTCTGGTAATACCAGCTCCTCAACATCTACTAGTCTGGTAATACCAGCTCCTCAACATCAACTAGTCTGGTAGTACCAGCTCCTCAACATCAACTAGTCTGGTAATACCAGCTCCTCAACATCTACTAGTCTGGTAATACCAGCTCCTCAACATCAACTAGTCTGGTAATACCAGCTCCTCAACATCAACTAGTCTGGTAAGTACCAGCTCCTCAACATCAACTAGTCTGGTAATACCAGCTCCTCAACATCAACTAGTCTGGTAATACCAGCTCCTCAACATCAACTAGTCTGGTAATACCAGCTCCTCAACATCAACTAGTCTGGTAATACCAGCTCCTCAACATCAACTAGTCTGGTAATACCAGCTCCTCAACATCTACTAGTCTGGTAATACCAGCTCCTCAACATCAACTAGTCTGGCAATACCAGCTCCTCAACATCAACTAGTCTGGTAATACCAGCTCCTCAACATCAACTAGTCTGGTAGTACCAGCTCCTCAACATCTACTAGTCTGGTAATACCAGCTCCTCAACATCTACTAGTCTGGTAATACCAGCTCCTCAACACATACTAGTCTGGTAATACCAGCTCCTCAACATCAACTAGTCTGGTAATACCAGCTCCTCAACATCAACTAGTCTGGTAATACCAGCTCCTCAACATCAACTAGTCTGGTAATACCAGCTCCTCAACATCAACTAGTCTGGTAGTACCAGCTCCTCAACATCTACTAGTCTGGTAATACCAGCTCCTCAACATCAACTAGTCTGGTAATACCAGCTCCTCAACATCAACTAGTCTGGTAATACCAGCTCCTCAACATCAACTAGTCTGGTAATACCAGCTCCTCAACATCAACTAGTCTGGTAATACCAGCTCCTCAACATCAACCAGTCTGGTAATACCAGCTCCTCAACATCAACTAGTCTGGTAATACCAGATCCTCGACATCAACTAGTCTGGTAATATCAGCTCCTCAACATCAATTAGTCTGGTAGTACCAGCTCCTCAACATCTTCTAGTCTGGTAATACCAGCTCCTCAACATCTACTAGTCTGGTAATACCAGCTCCTCAACATGAACTAGTCTGGCAGTACCAGCTCCTCAACATCAACTAGTCTGGTAATACCAGCTCCTCAACATCAACTAGTCTGGTAATACCAGCTCCTCAACATCAACTAGTCTGGTAATACCAGCTCCTCAACATCTACTAGTCTGGTAATACCAGCTCCTCAACATCAACTAGTCTGGTAATACCAGCTCCTCAACCTCAACTAGTCTGGCAATACCAGCCCCTCAACATCTACTAGTCTGGTAATACCAGCTCCTCAACATCAACTAGTCTGGTAATACCAGCTCCTCAACATCAACTAGTCTGGCAATACCAGCTCCTCAACATCAACCAGTCTGGTAATACCAGCTCCTCAACATCAACTAGTCTGGTAGTACCAGCTCCTCAACATCAACTAGTCTGGCAGTACCAGCTCCTCAACATCTACTAGTCTGGTAATACCAGCTCCTCAACATCAACTAGTCTGGTAATACCAGCTCCTCAACATCAACTAGTCTGGTAATACCAGCTCCTCAACATCAACTAGTCTGGCAGTACCAGCTCCTCAACATCAACTAGTCTGGTAGTACCAGCTCCTCAACATCAACTAGTCTGGTAGTACCAACTCCTCCACATCAACCAGTCTGGTAGTACCAGCTCCTCGACATCAAATATTCTGGTAGTACCAGCTCCTCAACATCTTCTAGTCTGGTAATACCAGCTCCTCAACATCAACTAGTCTGGTAATACCAGCTCCTCAAAATCAACTAGTCTGGTAATTCCAGCTCCTCAACATCAACTTGTCTGGTAGTACCAGCTCCTCAACATCAACTAGTCTGGTAATACCAGCTCCTCAACATCAACTAGTCTGGTAATACCAGCTCCTCAACATCAACTAGTCTGGTAATACCAGCTCCTCAACATCAACTAGTCTGGTAATACCAGCTCCTCAACATCAACTAGTCTGGTAATACCAGCTCCTCAACATCTACTAGTCTGGTAATACCAGCTCCTCAACATCAACTAGTCTGGTAGTACCAGCTCCTCAACATCTACTAGTCTGGTAATACCAGCTCCTCAACATCAACTAGTCTGGTAATACCAGCTCCTCAACATCTACTAGTCTGGTAATACCAGCTCCTCAACATCAACTAGTCTGGTAATACCAGCTCCTCAACATCAACTAGTCTGGTAATACCAGCTCCTCAACATCTACTAGTCTGGTAATACCAGCTCCTCAACATCAACTAGTCTGGTAATACCAGCTCCTCAACATCAACTAGTCTGGTAATACCAGCTCCTCAACATCAACTAGTCTGGTAGTACCAGCTCCTCAACATCTACTAGTCTGGTAATACCAGCTCCTCAACATCAACTAGTCTGGTAATACCAGCTCCTCAACATCAACTAGTCTGGTAGTACCAGCTCCTCAACATCAACTAGTCTGGTAATACCAGCTCCTCAACATCAACTAGTCTGGTAATACCAGCTCCTCAACATCTACTAGTCTGGTAATACCAGCTCCTCAACATCAACTAGTCTGGTAGTACCAGCTCCTCAACATCAACTAGTCTGGTAATACCAGCTCCTCAACATCAACTAGTCTGGTAATACCAGCTCCTCAACATCTACTAGTCTGGTAATACCAGCTCCTCAACATCTACTAGTCTGGTAATACCAGCTCCTCAACATCAACTAGTCTGGTAATACCAGCTCCTCAACATCTACTAGTCTGGTAATACCAGCTCCTCAACATCTACTAGTCTGGTAATACCAGCTCCTCAACATCAACCAGTCTGGTAGTACCAGCTCCTCAACATCAACTAGTCTGGTAATACCAGCTCCTCAACATCTACTAGTCTGGTAATACCAGCTCCTCAACATCTACTAGTCTGGTAATACCAGCTCCTCAACATCAACTAGTCTGGTAGTACCAGCTCCTCAACATCTACTAGTCTGGTAATACCAGCTCCTCAACATCAACTAGTCTGGTAATACCAGCTCCTCAACATCAACTAGTCTGGTAGTACCAGCTCCTCAACATCAACTAGTCTGGTAATACCAGCTCCTCAACATCAACTAGTCTGGTAATACCAGCTCCTCAACATCAACTAGTCTGGTAGTACCAGCTCCTCAACATCAACTAGTCTGGCAGTACCAGCTCCTCAACATCAACTAGTCTGGTAATACCAGCTCCTCAACATCAACTAGTCTGGTAATACCAGCTCCTCAACATCTACTAGTCTGGTAATACCAGCTCCTCAACATCAACTAGTCTGGCAATACCAGCTCCTCAACATCAACTAGTCTGGTAGTACCAGCTCCTCAACATCTACTAGTCTGGTACTACCAGCTCCTCAACATCAACTAGTCTGGTAATACCAGCTCCTCAACATCAACTAGTCTGGCAATACCAGCTCCTCAACATCAACTAGTCTGGTAATACCAGCTCCTCAACATCAACTAGTCTGGCAGTACCAGCTCCTCAACATCAACTAGTCTGGTAGCAGCACCAGCTCCTCAACATCTACTAGTCTGGTAATACCAGCTCCTCAACATCAACTAGTCTGGTAATACCAGCTCCTCAACATCAACTAGTCTGGTAATACCAGCTCCTCAACATCAACTAGTCTGGTAATACCAGCTCCTCAACATCAACTAGTCTGGCAATACCAGCTCCTCAACATCAACTAGTCTGGTAATACCAGCTCCTCAACATCAACTAGTCTGGTAGTACCAGCTCCTCAACATCAACTAGTCTGGTAGTACCAGCTCCTCAACATCAACTAGTCTGGTAATACCAGCTCCTCAACATCTACTAGTCTGGTAATACCAGCTCCTCAACATCAACTAGTCTGGTAATACCAGCTCCTCAACATCTACTAGTCTGGTAATACCAGCTCCTCAACATCAACTAGTCTGGTAATACCAGCTCCTCAACATCTACTAGTCTGGTAATACCAGCTCCTCAACATCTACTAGTCTGGTAATACCAGCTCCTCAACATCAACTAGTCTGGTAATACCAGCTCCTCAACATCAACTAGTCTGGTAATACCAGCTCCTCAACATCAACTAGTCTGGTAATACCAGCTCCTCAACATCTACTAGTCTGGCAATACCAGCTCCTCAACATCAACTAGTCTGGTAGTACCAGCTCCTCAACATCAACTAGTCTGGTAATACCAGCTCCTCAACATCAACTAGTCTGGTAGTACCAGCTCCTCAACATCAACTAGTCTGGTAATACCAGCTCCTCAACATCAACTAGTCTGGTAATACCAGCTCCTCAACATCAACTAGTCTGGTAATACCAGCTCCTCAACATCTACTAGTCTGGTAATACCAGCTCCTCAACATCAACTAGTCTGGTAGTACCAGCTCCTCAACATCAACTAGTCTGGTAATACCAGCTCCTCAACATCAACTAGTCTGCAGTACCAGCTCCTCAACATCAACTAGTCTGGTAATACCAGCTCCTCAACATCTACTAGTCTGGTAATACCAGCTCCTCAACATCTACTAGTCTGGTAATACCAGCTCCTCAACATCAACTAGTCTGGTAATACCAGCTCCTCAACATCAACTAGTCTGGTAATACCAGCTCCTCAACATCTACTAGTCTGGTAATACCAGCTCCTCAACACATACTAGTCTGGTAGTACCAGCTCCTCAACATCAACTAGTCTGGTAATACCAGCTCCTCAACATCAACTAGTCTGGTAGTACCAGCTCCTCAACATCAACTAGTCTGGTAATACCAGCTCCTCAACATCAACTAGTCTGCAGTACCAGCTCCTCAACATCAACTAGTCTGGTAATACCAGCTCCTCAACATCTACTAGTCTGGTAGTACCAGCTCCTCAACATCAACTAGTCTGGTAATACCAGCTCCTCAACATCAACTAGTCTGGTAATACCAGCTCCTCAACATCAACTAGTCTGGTAATACCAGCTCCTCAACATCAACTAGTCTGGTAATACCAGCTCCTCAACATCAACTAGTCTGGTAATACCAGCCCCTCAACATCTACTAGTCTGGTAATACCAGCTCCTCAACATCAACTAGTCTGGTAATACCAGCTCCTCAACATCAACTAGTCTGGTAGTACCAGCTCCTCAACATCAACTAGTCTGGTAATACCAGCTCCTCAACATCAACTAGTCTGGTAATACCAGCTCCTCAACATCAACTAGTCTGGTAATACCAGCTCCTCAACATCAACTAGTCTGGTAATACCAGCTCCTCAACATCTACTAGTCTGGTAATACCAGCTCCTCAACATCAACTAGTCTGGTAATACCAGCTCCTCAACATCTACTAGTCTGGTAGTACCAGCTCCTCAACATCTACTAGTCTGGTAATACCAGCTCCTCAACATCTTTGTACCAGTCTGCAATACCAGCTCCTCAACATCAACTAGTCTGGTATTACCAGCTCATCAACATCAACCTAGTCTGGTATTACCAGCTCCTCAACATCAACTAGTCTGGTGCAATACCAGCTCCTCAACATCAACTAGTCTGGCAATACCAGCTCCTCAACATCAACCTAGTCTGGTAATACCAGCTCCTCAACATCTACTTCAGTCTGGTATTACCAGCCTCAACACTCAACTAGTCTGGTAATACCAGCTCCTCAACATCAACTAGTCTGGTATAGTACCAGCTCAGCTCAACATCTACTAGTCTGGTAATACCACCAGCTCCTCAACATCAACTAGTCTGGTAATACCAGCTCCTCAACATCAACCAGTCTGGCAGTACCAGCTCCTCAACATCTACTAGTCTGGTACCAGCTCCTCAACATCAACTAGTCTGGCAGTACCCAGCTCCTCAACATCTACCTAGTCTGCAATACCAGCTCCTCAACATCAACTAGTCTGCAATACCAGCTCCTCAACATCTACTAGTCTGGTAATACCAGCTCCTCAACATCAACCAGTCTGGCAATACCAGCCTCAACATCAACTAGTCTGGCAGTACCAGCTCTCAACATCAACCCTAGTCTGGTATACCAGCCCTCAACATCAACTAGTCTGGTAATACCAGCTCCTCAACATCTACTAGTCTGGTACCAGCTCCTCAACATCAACTAGTCTGGCATTACCAGCTCCTCAACATCTACTTCAGTCAACTAGTCTGGTAAATACCAGCTCCTCAACATCTACTAGTCTGGTAACATGAGCCCTCAACATCAACCAGTCTGGTAATACCAGCTCCTCAACATCAACTAGTCTGGTAGTACCAGCTCCTCAACATCTACTGTCAGTCTGGTAATACCAGCTCCTCAACATCTACTAGTCTGGTAAATACCAGCTCCTCAACATCAACTAGTCTGGTAATACGAGCTCTCAACATCTACTTCAGTCTGGCAATACCAGCTCCTCAACATCAACCTAGTCTTATAGTACCAGCTCCTCAACATCTACTAGTCTGGCTACCAGCTGCTCAACATCAACTGGTCTGGTAATACCAGCCTCAACATCAAACTAGTCTGGCAATACCAGCTCCTCAACATCAACTAGTCTGGCAATACCCAGCTCCTCAACATCTACTAGTCTGGTAATACCAACCCTCAACATCAACCAGTCTGGCAAGTACCAGCCTCAACATCAACTAGTCTGCAGTACCAGTTCCTCAACATCAATCTGGTACCATGCCCCTCAACATGAACCAGTCTGGGTAATACCAGCCCTCAACATCAACTAGTCTGGCAATACCAGCTCCTCAACATCAACTAGTCTGGTAAAACCAGCTCCTCAACATCAACTAGTCTGGTAATACCAGCCCCTCAACATCTACTAGTCTGGTAGTACCAGTTCCTCAACATCAACTAGTCTGGTATTACCAGCTCCTCAACATCAACTAGTCTGGCAATTACCAGCCTCAACATCAACTAGTCTGGTAACACCAGCTCCTCAACATCTACTAGTCTGGCAATACCAGCCCCTCAACATCAACTAGTCTGGTAATACCAGCTCCCTCAACATCTACTAGTCTGGTAATACTGCATGCTGCCTCAACATCAATCCGGGTCTGGTAAAACCAGCCTCGACATCAACTAGTCTGTAATACCAGCTCCTCAACATGTTACTAGTCTGAAACCAGTTCACAACATCAACAGACCCAGGAAAAACCCACTAGACATACAATCTGGTAGTACCAGCTCCTCAACATCATACAGTTTGACAGTACCAGCTCCTAATGGAACTAGTGGTAAAAGCTCCTCAACATCAACCATTGTCTTTTTTTTAGTCCCAGCCCTCTGATACATCATAAAAAGTTCCTGTAACAACTTAGCTTGACATTTCACCAGGATGTGGACAATTTTTAGTGTTTGACAACATCTGACTAGTCTGGTAGTTAATTCTCCATTTTCATCCTTCCTTACCAGCTTCCCCCTCAAACTCATCCTCATTACCAGGACATTTCAACTGGTCTATGGTGCCCTTGGCTTTTGCAGGACATAGTCTGGTCTCTGGTGCCCTTAACACTAGCTTCTCTCCCTCCTCCGGATTTTTAACCCCAGAGACATCTATGATGTCCATAAAGGCTAGTCTGGTAACAATACCTACCCCAGCGACATTTTAAACTAGTTGTAACTTGATATAACGATGTCACTACCTTCCAATTCAGAGATTCTGAAAGGGCCATCGTAATCATCAAGTATACGCCAAGACTTGCAAAGCTATTGAATTGAATTGAACTCAGATCCCAGATTGTAGCTTTAATTTAAACGTCCAATCCCCTGTAATATATGATGTGCTGCTCTCTACAAGGACTAAGGAGTCAGTCAGTCAGAACATTAGGAACGGAGGGAGAAAAGAGGGAGGCAGAGAGGTAGAAGGAAAGGGAAGAAATTGAGAGAAAAATTAAGAGAGTTCTTGCAATAGAAGGAAATGAAAGGAAAACAGAAACAGAGAAATGAGAGGGAGAAAACAGCAGGTTGAACAGAGAGAAGTCATTATGTCCGCTGCTACTCCTCTCTCCCTTCATGTGAGACATTTATGCCCCAGTAGTATCAGCTGCTTTTTAACAGTTGATATAACGTGGTCACTACCTTTACAGAGCAAATAAAAGAGGCCTTCTGGGATAATTAAATCCAGCAGTATAAATCACATGCAAACAGACCATTGGTTACATCGATCCCAGATTGTAGCTTATAATTCTTACATGATCCAACTCCCTGTAGGATTCAGATCTGAGCACTGGAGAGGAGTCTGTTTCCTGACACTGATAGAGGGAGGGAGGGAGGGAGGGAGGAGGGAGGGAGGAGGGAGGGAGGGAGGGAGGAGGGAGGGAGGGAGAGGAGGGAGGGAGAGGGATTGAGGAGGGAGGGAGGGAGGGAGGGAGGGAGGAGGGAGAAATGGGGACAGCAGGGAGTGAGTCAGAGAGGGAGAGGAAAGATATAGGGGAGAGGGTGAACAAGTTTGTAGGAACGAGAAGGAGATAAGGAACCAAGTTCATAGCTTCAGTTGAATTTCACATGGCAAAAGTTCCCTCTCTCTCTGACCGGAAAGAGATATGCCCCTACACACTGGAAGCCTGTTTCTGGACAGGTTAGAGGTTAGGAAGAGGGTTAGGTTAGGTTAGGTTAGGTTAGGTTAGGTTAAAGGTTGAGGGAGGGTTAGGGAGGGAGGGTTAGGTTAGGGAGGAGGGAGGGTTAAGGTTAGGAGGTTAGGGTTCACAAGATTGGGGAACTCCATCCTTTGTTGCAGCTCTAATTGACTATGGAGGAAGAGGGAGGCAGAGAGCTGGTCCGCCTTTTTAATATCCTCCTTGGTTTAAAGAAGGCAGGAGAAGAGATAAGGAAAAGCCTCTGCTGTCAGTTGAATTTCCATGGCTATTAATTCTATCTCTGACCGGAAAGAGATATGCCACCTACCACTGATCTAGAGCTGCTGGAACGTGTGTAGCTGTGTGTGAGTGTGTGTGAGTGTGTGTGTGCGTGTGTAAGGGTGAGTGTTTGTGTGTGTGTTGTGTAAAAGGGTTAAGCAGCGTGTGCATGTGTGCGTTAATGTGTGTGTGCGTGTGTAAAAGGTGTGTGTGCCAGGTGTAGTGCGTTCAGAAAAGGTGTGTGTGGTACATGTGTGATTGTCTGTGTTGTGTGTGCTAGTGAAGAGAGAAGAGCGGGCCAATGTAACCATCAGAGTTCAGCATCATTAGACAGAGAAGGAAAAGCCTTTTCTTTCTCTTCCTTGATTTGATTGTAGGTCTCTCTCTCAATTCAATTCAAGGGGCATTATTGTGCATGGGAAATGTTAACATTGCCAAAGCAAGTGAAGTAGATAATATACAAAAGTGAAATAAACAATAAAATTACACAAGTCACAGAAGTAAAATAATATTTGAAGTGTGCAAATGTGTGTACAGTGTGTGCAAAGTGGTAAGGGCAAAATGTGTGGTACATGTGTGATTGTCTGTGTTTAAAGTGGTGTAAAATGTAACAGAATGTATGGGTTGTATTTACAAAGGTGTTGGTTCTCCCTGATTGATCACTGTTCTCTCTCTCAAATTCAATTCAGGTCATTATTGGTATACAGTGTTAAACAGCCAAAGCAAGTGAAGTAGATAACATACAAAAGTGAAATAAACAATAAAAATTCAACAGTAGATGGATTACACTCACAGAAGTTCGATAATAAAGACATTTGTGGATCAAATTATGTCTATATTATTATGAGGGAAATATTGTACACAAGCCATCTAATATTTGTATTTACCCAGTGTGGATTTGGTTTCTTGAATTCTTTGTGGATCTGTTCACAATACTTCAGCTGTAAAAGCCACACCTATGTGCTCACCTAGATGATCATTGGCATACAGTGTGATCCTGTGCACATAGCCTGTCTTTGGCTGAGTTCAGCCACTTGTTTGTGGGCAGTGTGCACATAGCCTGTCTTCTCCTGAGAGCCAGGTCTGCCTATGCTCACTGAGTCTGTACATAGTCAAAGCTTTCCCTAATTTTGTGTCAGTCACAGTGGTCAGTTATTCTGCCACTGTGTACTCTCTGTTTAGGGCCAAATAGCATTCTAGTTTGCTCTGTTTTTTGGTAAATTCTTTCCAATGTGTGAAATAATTATCTTTTTGTTTTCTCATGATTTTGTTGGGTCTAATTTAGTTGCTGTCCTGTGGCTCTGTGGGGACTGTTAGTGAACAGTGCCCCAGGACCAGCTTGCTTAGGGGACATCAGGTTCATCTCTCTGTAGGTGATGGCTTTGTTATGGAAGGTTTGGAAATCGCTTCCTTTTAGGTGGTTGTGGAATTTACCAGCTCTTTTCTGGATTTTGATAATTAGCGGGTATCGGCCTAATTCTGCTCTGCATGTATTATTTGGTGTTTTACGTTGTACACTGAGGATATTTTTGCAGAATTCTGCATTCAGTCTCATATTTGTGTTTTTCACATTTTGTGAACTCTCTCTCGCTCCCTCTCTCGCTCTCCCTGTCTCTCTCTCTCTCTCTCTCTCTCTCTCGCTCTCTCTCTCTGTCTTTCTTTCATTATTCCCTTCTCTCTCTCTATCACTCTCTCTCATCTGTTCTTAGACCACAGAGAGAGAGGGAGAGGGAGAGAGAGAGACAGAGAAGCCTGTTATGGTATAGAATATAATATTCAGCAGGAATGAATACAAAGCTCTGCATGGAATGTGATTTGATATGGAATTTAAATTGTATTGTTGGGTGCTTAGTGTGTTTCATATAAACAAATAGGTAGGCAAATGTTGATAGAGGAAGGGGGAGAGAGAGAGCGAGAGAGAGTGAGAGAGAGAGAGAAAGATTGCTGTCAGCATTGAGAATACAACATGCTTGTCATATTAGTTTAGGAAATCTGTATTTATGAGTCCAGACAGACAAGCATCGTCACAGTCGCTTTCTATCTAGAAAGGCAGATTGATGAATCACTTACTTTGCAAGGAAATGGGTGTTTGCTTACACACACACACACACACACACACACACACACACACACACACACACACACACACACACACACACACACACACACACACACACACAAACAGTGGATTCTTCTGCATACAAAGGAGTGATATATGAATCATGATTTTCCAGATAGAGGCCCCTATTCCCTGAGCCTAATGTTTGTGTCCCAAATGGCACCCTGTTCCCTACATAGTGCACTACTTCTGACCATGGCTCTATGAAGGTGGTGGTCAAAAGTAGTGTACTATGTAAGGAATAGGGTGCCTCTTTAATACCTCTCTATTTCTTCCAATACCTCTATCTAATCAACCCCTTCTCTCCACACCAGGGAAACCAGCACACCATTTTTCTATCAAAGCCCAAATCAAACGAGAGGGAAAAGAAGCGCCCCAAGGATACTATGTGCAATCTCATCATGTGAAATAGGTGCTCTGCCTGCTCTGGTCTCTAGTATGTAGTTAACTGAAAATCCCATTACTGCCTTGACAACCGAAATAACCAATACAACATCTTCCCTCCTTTATTTTCTCTTCCTTTCTTCCCTCTCTACTCCCTCCCTTTAAACATCTCTCTCTCCACTCCCTCCCTATAAACATCTCCCTCTCTACTCCCTCCCTTTAAACATCTCTCTCTCCACTCCCTCCCTATAAACATCTCTCTCTCTACTCCCTCCCTTTAAACATCTCCCTCTCTACTCCCTCCCTTTAAACATCTCTCTCTCCACTCCCTCCCTATAAACATCTCTCTCTCTACTCCCTCCCTTTAAACATCTCCCTCTCTACTCCCTCCCTTTTTAAAACATCTCTCTCTCTCCACTCCTCCCTATAAACATCTCTCTACTCCCTCCCTTTAAACATCTCTCTCTACTCCCTCCCTTTAAACATCTCTCTCTCCACTCCCTCCCTTTAAACATCTCTCTCTACTCCTCCCTTTAAACATCTCTCTCCACTCTCCCTTTAAACATCTCTCTCTACTCCCTCCCTTTAAACATCTCCCTCTCTACTCCCTACCTTTAAACATCTCTCTCTCTACTCCCTCCCTTTAAACATCTCCCTCTACTCCCTCTCCCTTTAAACATCTCTCTCCACTCCCTCCCTATAAACATCTCTCTCTCTACTCCCTCCCTTTAAACATCTCCCTCTCTACTCCCTACCTTTAAACAACTCCCCCTCTACTCTCTTCCTTTAAACATCTCTCTCTACTCTCTCCCTTCAAACATCTCTCTCTCTACTCCCTCCATGTAAACATCTCTCTCTCTCTACTCCCTCCCTTTAAACATATCTCTCTCTCTTTCTCTCTCTCTCGCTCTACTCCCTGCCTTTAAACATCTTTCTCTCTACTACCTCGCTTTAAACATATATCTCTCTCTCTCTCTCTCCACTCCCTCCCTTTAAACATCTCTCTCTCAAATTCAAATTCAAATTCAAGCTGCTTTATTGGCATGAAAAACATTGTGTCAATATTGCCAAAACAACAATGTATACAATATACAGTTGTAAATATAAAATTATAAACAATAACAAATAATAATATAAAATGGTAGTAAATAATAATACAAAATTATATACAAAAATAGTAACAATAAAATGGTAACAGTCAATAGTAGAAATGTAATAAATGTAAAAATATCTAAATAACGATAATCTACATCTGTACTACAACTACCATCATCATCACTACTACTGCTATCACCATCATCATTAAACTGCTATCATTACCATTACCACCCATACCACTACTACCATCATCATCACTACTACTGCTATCACCATCATCATTAAACTGCTATCATTACCATTACCACCCATACTAATTACTATAATACGGAATGATAAACAACAATAATAATAGTAGTAACAATAATAGTAATAACAATAACAGCAATAATAAGTAAGTTACTAAGCCTTACTATGCAGATGTTACTATTCAGTGTCCCTCAGGCTATGGCAGGCAAATACATATTTGGCTGCAAGAGGAGCCATTGCTCCTTCGCCCATAAAATGTGGAAGAAATGTAGTCATTTCTGTGAATAATGAATCTCTGTGGTGAGGAATATTTATCACAGTAAAGAAGAAAGTGCATCTCTGTTTCTACCTCCCCTGTCGTGCAGTGACCACATACACGCTCCTCTTTCTGTAGCCATGTCTTTTTATGTCTGCCGGTTTCTATTGCCAATCGGTGGTCACTCAGCCTGTACTTGGTAAGGATCTGTCTCTGCTTTGTATCTCTGACAGAGTAGAGATAATCAGCCAATTCATATTCTCTGTTTAGGGTCAGATAGCAATTTAGTCGGCTTTGGGATTTTGTTTTTGTTTTTCCAATGTTGTAAATATGAGTCTTTTGATTGGTTCATGATTTTGTTTATTGGAATTCTTTCTTTGAAGTAGTGCTGGTGTCAGCTTGGTTGGTTAGGTCCAACACCAGCTGACTGAGAGGGCTCATTTCTGGGCTCAGCTCTTGGGTTTGAAGTGCTTTAAATTGCAGACTTGAATTTGGACTTGAATTTAGATGTCCCAAAAATTTTTATGATATTTTCTGTATTTTCATTACTACTGGAAAGCGGCCCAATTCTGCCCTACATGCATTAGTTGGTGTATTTCTCTGGACTTTCATTTTTATTGCATACAATGCTCTGCTGGCTTTTTCTTTGAGTGCATTCACTGCCATATTAAAGTTTTCCGATGCAGATATGGTCAGACCAAGGTATGTGTAATTTTTAGTGTGTTCAATTATGGTGTTGTTCAGGGTGAATTTATATTTGTGTTTCTGACATCTGGGCTTTTTTGGGAAAATCATGATTTTCGTTTTTTTTTTATTAACTAACCAGGGCCCAATTATGGCAATATTGCTCTAGAATGTTAAGGTTCTGTTGAAGACCTTCTTTGGTTGGTGATAGAAGTACCAAGTCATCAGCATATAGCAGGTATTTTACCTCTGTGTCAAATAGTGTGAGTCCTGGGGCTGGAGAATGGTCCAACATGTCTGCTAATTCATTGATATAAATGTTGAAAAGATTTGGACTCAAACTGCAGCCTTGTCTCACACCTCGATGTTGTGAAAATAATTCTGTTCTTTGGTTTTTGATTTTTATTGCACACTTGTTTTCTGTGTACATACATTTTATTAAGTCATACACCTTACCACCAAGCTCACTTTGAAGAATTTTGTAGAATAGCCCTTCGTGCCCTCATTTTTTTGGTGGACGTGTTTATTAATTAGTGTGTGTAAGGTGTATATATGGTCAGTAGTGCAATGGTTAGGGAGAAAGCCAATTTGACATTTACTTATAAAAAAAAATATTGAAGAAAAGTTTGAACTCTTGAATTCAAAATGCTGCAGAAAACCTTTCAAAAGATGCTGTTTACGCAAATTCCCCTGTAATTATTGGGGTCTGATTTGTCTCCACTTTTGATATAGAGGTGATGAGCCCATGGTTCCAGACATCAGGGAAGCAGCCAGAAGTTAAAACCATGTTGAACAATTTAAGCACAGCATTTTGCAACTCAGGTGTGCTGTTTTTCAGCATTTCATTTCTGATGTTATCTAGACCACAAGCCTTCTTTGATTTTATAGATTTATAGATTAGATCTCTCTCTCTCTCTCTCTCTCTCTCTCTCTCTCTCTCTCCACTCCCTCCCTTTAAACGTCTCTCTCTCTCTCTACTCCCTCCCTTTAAACATCTCTCTCTCTCTACTCCCTCCCTTTAAACGTCTCTCTCTCTCTCCACTCCCTCCCTTTAAACATCTCTTTCTCTCTCTACTACCTCCCTTTAAACATCTCTCTCTCTCTCTCTCTCTACTACCTCCCTTTAAACATATCTCTCTCTCTCTCTCTCTCTGTGTTTTTCTCTCTCTCTCTCTGTCTTTCTCTCTCTCTCTCTATCCCTTCCTCCCTCTCTATCCCTCCCTCCCTCTGACTTTATCGCACTCTCTCTCTCTTTATCCCCTACCACTCCATCTTTCCACCCACACATTGCTCCCAGCAGTATAAAACCTTTCAACAACCTTTATTCCAACCAGTGCCATTTAGGGTGCAGACCAGGGCTCTATGAAGGTGGCGGTCAAAAGTAGTGTACTATATAGGGAATAGGGTGCCTCTCTAATACCTCTCTATTTCTCCCAATACCTCTATCTAATCAACCCCTTAACTCTCCACACCAGGGAAACCAGCACACTATTTTTCCTTTAAAGCCTTTAAAACCAGAGATTAACTTTCTTTAAAAAATCTCAAATGCAAACACTTCTGAGGTGCTTAAATCAAAAATACGTTTGAGGGACTTCCTGTATGGTTTTGGGTTGAAGTAAATGCAGGTTTTTCTCTGTTAGGTGGCTGTTGATGCTTGCATTGCTTAGTTCTTAGTCTTGCATAAGCAAAACCGAGTCGTTTATAGGTTGCATCCGAAATCGCACCCTATTCCCATTATTGTGCACTACTTTTGACTTGGTCCATAGGGCTCTCATCAATTGGCCCTGGATCAGATCAATGAGGTGTGTAGCTATAGTTCTGTTCCAGCCCGGCAGTAACACACCTGACTCCACTAGTCAAGCAGTACACCAGGCCCTGGATCAGATCAATGAGGTGTGTACCTATAGTTCTGGGATGTAAAACTGAATCAAGCTGCACTGGAGAGAAGAGTGAGGGACATTTATATCCTTTGAAAAACACATCTTGTGTTATAGGCTTATATTTTACAGCAGAAACTTTAACAGCCTAGTTATGACACTGGCATTAGATGGACCACATTAATTTCACCACTCTGTATGTTAATACAAAAGACTGTGTGTGTGTCTGTGAGCATGCGTGCATGCATGGTTGTATGTGTTTACGCGCTTGCGCACGCATACTTGTGTGTGTATGTGTGTGTGTGCATGCGTGTTTGTGTGTTGTGTGTGTGCATGTCCGTGCGTGTGTGTGTGTGCACGCGTGTGTGTTTTGGGGATTGTGTGTGCGCGTGCGTGCGTGCGTGCGTGTGGTTGTGTGCGCGTGTGCATGCTTGTGTGTGTGTGTGTGTTTTCATGAAGACCAGTGAGTAAGAGGTGTATATATTTGAAGATGTCCCTCCATTAATTGAATATTTAGGTCACTGAGAGCCCCTTGCGTGAAACATCCAGCTTGTGAAATTAAAACACCTTCAGTCTAAATAACAAGACAACAAGAATCAATTTAACTTTGTTCACGTCCCAAATGGCACAAATCTAGTACACTACTGTCACCAGAGCTATGAGTGCACTATTTAGGGAATAGGGTGTCATTTGGGACATACTGATATTTCTGGTTATATTCTTCCCCACGGTTTTATGTTGTCGTCCACTTCTTTTCCAGAGCGAGAGACTCCACTTGAGTATGTCCTTGATTACACCTGCTTTGGCTTGTCACAACTACAGGGTGTATTAAAAGTAATGTGTAAGCCGTGGAAAGGTTTGAGTGTGTGTGTGCGCACATGTGCACCATTGTGTGTGTGTGTGTGTGCACCCGTACACATGTGTAACTGTGAACATCTCCCTGTGTATGATTGTGTTTTTCATACAGCGTTTTAAACCAGTATCCTCCCATAGAATCACTCCTCTGCTGTGTCTAGCAGTAGGTGATTATTGTTTCATACAGCGTTTTAAACCAGTATCCTCCTATAGAATCACTCCTCTGCTGTGTCTAGCAGTAGGTGTTTACTGTTTCATACAGCGTTTTAAACCAGTATCCTCCTAAAGAATCGCAACTCTGTTGTGTCTAGCAGTAGGTGATTCATGGAGGTGTGGTAAACAGCCACACTAAGGATTCATTCTGGACCTGACAACTTTTTATGTATAGCCTTTAAATGACTAATTAACAAATTAAATTGGGCGTCAGGTAGTCTAGTGGTTAGAGCGTTGGGCCAGTAACAGAAAGGTCAAATCTCAGTGCTGACAAGGTAAAAATCTTGTTCTGCCCCTGAAAAGGCAGTTAACCCACTCTTCCCAGGTAGGCCGTCATTGTAAATAAGAATTTGTTCTTAACTGACTTGCCTAGTTAAATAAAGGTTACATTTAAATATAAAAATAAATTACTAGGTGCCTTGGTTTGAGTTCTAAATGGTATCATATTCCCTGTGTAGTGCACTACTTTTGACCAGAGCCCTGTGTTCCCTGTTCAACAGTAGTGCTCTACATAGGGAATAGAGTCCCATTTCCTCCAGAAAGCAGTACGTTTATTATGTATTACGGAATAGGCTGCTTCCTATTACATTGGTAATTACTGAGAGTGTAAAAGGGGGAGTGTGTGTGTGCCTGTGTGTGTGCAAGCGTGCAGTGACTGGGGATAAGAGTATGGGCCTGAAGGGGGTATGAGGGAGAACTGGGGTGGATAAGAGGAGTGAGGTTGAAGGGAGTATGAGGGAGAACTGGGGAGGATAGGAGGAGTGAGGTTGAAGGGGGTATGAGGGAGAACTGTGGAGGATAGGAGGAGTGAGGTTGAAGGGAGTATGAGGGAGAACAAGGAGGATAGGAAGAGTAAGGTTGAAGGGGGTATGAGGGAGAACAGGGAGGATAGGAGGAGTGAGGTTGAAGGGGGGGTATGAGGGAGAACTGGGGTGGATAAGAGGAATGGGCCTGAAGGGAGTATGAGGGAGAACAGGGAGGATAGGAGGAGTAAGGTTGAAGGGGGTATGAGGGAGAACTGTGGAGGATAGGAGGAGTGAGGTTGAAGGGGGTATGAGGGAGAACTGTGGAGGATAGGAGGAGTGAGGTTGAAGGGGGTATGAGGGAGAACTGTGGAGGATAGGAGGAGTGAGGTTGAAGGGGGTATGAGGGAGAACTGTGGAGGATAGGGAGGAGTGAGGTTGGAAGGGGTATGAGGGAGAACAGGGAGGATAGGAGGAGTGAGGTTGAAGGGGGGGTATGAGGGAGAATGGGGGAGGATAGGAGAAGTGAGGTTGATGGGGGTGTGAGGGAGAACAGGGAGGATAGGAGGAGTGGGGTTGATGGGGGTACGAGGGAGAACGGAGGAGGATTGGAGGAGTGGGGTTGATGGGTAGAAGGCTTGCCTTTGTAAATTTAAAACATGACACCGTGGTGGGTGATTTAGTGAGCTTTCCAACAGACTGCAGCCCAAGAAAGAAAGGAACAGCCTTGAGTTTAAAAGAGAAGAGAACAGAGGGAAGAAAGGAAGAGAGGCAGAGTGTTTTTAATTTTTCACCAAGGGGCCTTGCAGTTCTAATTGGTACTGTATAAGTGCTGCTTAATGCGTTTGGCCACGTCTCAAATGGCACCCCATTCCCTTTGTAGTGCACAACTTATAACCAGTAGTGCACTACAAAGAGAATAGGGTGCCATTTGGGACATAATTTTCCTGTATCTCAAGAGGTTATTATCAGTCAAGGTCTAAAGTACCTTAAAGTGGAACTGACAGATTTTTAACTACTTTGCAGATACAAAACAAACAGACAATCAGAATAACAGTCAAAATCTCTCATTCCCAGTTTATGCTACAAAACCAACTTCATAAGACGTTTTAAAAATAGGTTATATTTAACTCAACCTTTAATGACGTACAGTAAGGCATTGTTGGCAGAATACTGTAGATGGATGCAGTTCAATGCATGATTCATATAATACATTTAATACCAACACATTTCTTGGTTGTCCCAAAAATACTGCTATCAGGTTGTAAATCCCAGCTGGCCTGGTACATTGTTTGCTCCCTCCATTCGGGATGCACTGTTCAACGACTCAATATTTTGAACAAAAACGGACTAATGTAACTGAGGCTAAGAATGTCAATACAATCGAACAAGGCAATGAACAAGGCACAAATCACATGTGGCAAACAGGCTAGCGTATCAATTTACGCAGCGATTAATTTAGCAAGCTTAAAACACAGAGCCTAACGTTAGCTAGCTGCTGGGAGGACGTCATGTCATTTGGAGGAGTGGGTGAGCAACAGACTGTCACGTCCAGGCCTGAGAAGACAGGCTGGTGTGTTTAGTTTTGGTTTTGGTGTAGGGTTTTTTATGTTCTAGGTGTTATATTTCTATGTTGGGGTAATGGTTCCCAATTAGAGGCAGCTGTGTGTCGTTGTCTCTAATTGGGAACCATATATATGTTTGGGGTTTTCATATAGGTTTTGTGGGTTATTGTTTGAGCATAGCTTTGTGTTTCGTCTATGTTAATTGTTACGATCTTCGTTTTCGTTTCGTTTTGTTGTTTTGTCCCAGTTACGTTTGTAAATAAATCATGTATACTGGATGCCTCGCTGCGCCTTGGTCTGTCCCGTTTCCGAAGATCGTGACAGAATAACCCACCATTAAAAGACCAAGCAGCGAGAGACCCAGGAGTTCTGGACTTGGGAGGAGATTTTGGATGGAAAGGGGTCCTGGTCATGGGATGAGATTTTGGCTGGTAAGGGACCTTGGGAGAAGACGGCGGAGCATCGTCACCCCAGGGAGGAAAACGTAGCGGGGACTGAGCGGAGCAGGTGTGAGGAATATTACGGAGCATGGAGTCCAGAGAGAGAGAAGTTTGTTGGGACTCGCCTGGCTAGGAAGCCCGAAAGGCAGCCCCAAAAAACTTTTTTTGGGGGGGCACACGGGGAGTTTGGCCGGTTCAGGATGGACTCCTGAGCCAACTCCTCGTGCTCTCTGGAGGAGCGCCGGCGGAGCGTCGACTGGTAAGACGCTGTGCTATGCAGTTTTGCGCACGGTGTCTCCAGTGCGCGTTCACAGCCCGGTGCGAGAGATTCCAGCGCCACTCATCTGTCAGGGGAGGGTGAGTGTGCAGCCTGGAAGGGTGGTGCCGCCTCAGCGCTCCTGGTCTCCGGTGCGCCACCTTGGGCCAGGATATCCTGCACCGGTTCTGCGTGCAGTATCTCCGGTGCGTGTCCAGAGCCTGGTGCGTGAGATTCCAGCACCACTCATCTGTCAGGGGAGGGTGTGTGTGCTACCTGGAAGAGTGGTGCCGGCTCTGCGCGCTAGGTCTCCAGTACACCTTCTGGGACCAAGATATCCTGCACCGGTTCTGCGTGTGGGGTCTCCGGATCGCATCCATAGCCCAGTATGTGCTGTTCCAGGTTATTGGCAACCGCTCTAGAAAACATGAAGACAGCCATAACCAGCTCCGCTACGTAGGTTATTGGCTACCGCTCTAGAAAAAATGAAAACAGTCATAACCAGCTCCGCTACGTAGGTTAGTGGCTAACGCTCTAGATAACATGAAGACAGCCATAACCAGCTCCGCTACGTAAGTTAGTGGCTAACGCTCTAGATAACATGAAAACAGCCAAAACCAGCTCCGCTACCTAGGTTAGTGGCTAACGCTCTAGATAACATGAAGACAGCCATAACAAGCTCCGCTACGTAGGTTAGTGGCTAACGCTCTAGATAACATGAAGACAGCCATAACCAGCTCCGCGGGTTAGTGGCTAACGCTCTAGATAACATGAAAACAGCCATAACCAGCTCCGCCACGAGGTTAGTGGCTAACGCCTAGATAACATGAAGACAGCCATAACCAGCTCCGCTACGTAGGTTAGTGGCAAGCGATCTAGATAACATGAAGACAGCCATAACCAGCTCCGCTACGTAGGTTAGTGGCTAACGCTCTAGATAATATGAAGACAGCCATAACCAGCTCCGCTACGTAGGTTAGTGGCTAACGCTCTAGATAACATGAAGACAGCCATAACCAGCTCCGCCACGAGGTTAGTGGCTAACGCTCTAGATAACATGAAAACAGCCATAACCAGCTCCGCGCAGGTTAGTGGCTAACGCTCTAGATAACATGAAGACAGCCATAACCAGCTCCGCCACGTAGTTAGTGGCTAACGCCTAGATAACATGAAAACAGCCAAAACCAGCTCCGCCACGTAGGTTAGTGGCTAACGCTCTAGATAACATGAAGACAGCCATAACCAGCTCCGCTACGTGGGTTAGTGGCTAACGCCTAGATAACATGAAAACAGTCATAACCAGCTCCGCCACGAGGTTAGTGGCTAACTCTCTAGATAACATGAAGACAGCCATAACCAGCTCCGCCACGTAGGTTAGAAGCTAACGCCTAGATAACATGAAGACAGCCATAACCAGCTCCGCCACGTAGGTTAGTGGCTAACGCCTAGATAACATGAAAACAGCCATAACCAGCTCCGCGGAATGAGGTTAGTGGCTAACGCTCTAGATAACATGAAGACAGCCATAACCAGCTCCGCTACGTAGGTTAGTTGCTAACGCTCTAGATAACATGAAAACAGTCATAACCAGCTCCGCTACCTAGGTTAGTGGCTAACGCTCTAGATAACATGAAGACAGCCATAACCAGCTCCGCTACGTAGGTTAGTTGCTAACGCTCTAGATAACATGAAAACAGTCATAACCAGCTCCGCTACGTAGGTTATTGGCTACCGCTCTAGAAAAAATGAAAACAGTCATAACCAGCTCCGCTACGTAGGTTAGTTGCTAACGCTCTAGATAACATGAAAACAGTCATAACCAGCTCCGCTACGTAGGTTATTGGCTACCGCTCTAGAAAAAATGAAAACAGTCATAACCAGCTCCGCTACGTAGGTTAGTGGCTAACGCTCTAGATAACATGAAGACAGCCATATCCAGCTCCTCTACGTAGGTTAGTTGCTAACGCTGTAGATAACATGAAAACAGTCATAACCAGCTCCGCTACGTAGGTTATTGGCTACCGCTCTAGAAAAAATGAAAACAGTCATAACCAGCTCCGCTACGTAGGTTAGTGGCTAAAACTTTAGATAACATGAAGACAGCCATAACCAGCTCCTCTACGTAGGTTAGTGGCTAACTCTCTAGATAACATGAAGACAGCCATAACCAGCTCCGCTACGTAGGTTAGAAGCTAACGCTCTAGAAAACATGAAGACAGCCATGACCAGCTCCGCTACGTAGGTTAGTGGCTACCGCTCTGGATAAAATGAAAACAGCCATAACCAGCTCCGCTACGTAGGTTAGTGGCTACCGCTCTAGAAAAAATGAAAACAGTCATAACCAGCTCCGCTACATAGGTTAGTGGCTAACGCTCTAGATAACATGAAGACAGCCATAACCAGCTCCGCTACGTAGGTTAGTGGCAAACCCTCTAGATAACATGAAAACAGCCATAACCAGCTCCGCTACGTAGGTTAGTGGCTAACGCTCTAGAAAACATGAAGACAGCCATAACCAGCTCCGCTACGTAGGTTATTGGCTACCGTTCTAGAAAAAATGAAAACAGTCATAACCAGCTCCGCTACGTAGCTTAGTGGCTAACGCTCTAGATAACATGAAGACAGCCATAACCAGCTCCGCTACGTAGGTTAGTGGCTAACGATCTAGATAACATGAAGACAGCCATAACCAGCTCCGCAGGTTAGTGGCTAACGATCTAGATAACATGAAGACAGCCATAACCAGCTCCGCTACGTAGGTTAGTGGCTAACGCTCTAGATAACATGAAGACAGCCATAACCAGCTCCGCTTCGTAGGTTAGTTGCTAACGCTCTAGATAACATGAAGACAGCCATAACCAGCTCCGCTACATAGGTTAGTGGCTAACACTCTAGATAACATGAAGACAGCCATAACCAGCTCCGCTACGTAGGTTAGTGGTTAACGCTCTAGATAACATGAAAACAGCCATAACCAGCTCCGCAGGTTAGTGGCTAACGCTCTAGATAACATGAAGACAGCCATAACCAGCTCCGCTATGTAGGTTAGTGGCTAACGCTCTAGATAACACGAAGACAGCCATAACCAGCTCCGCTACGTAAGTTAGTGGCTAACACTCTAGATAACATGAAAACAGCCAAAACCAGCTCCGCTACCTAGGTTAGTGGCTAACGCTCTAGATAACATGAAGACAGCCATAACCAGCTCCGCTACGTAGGTTAGTGGCTAACGCTCTAGATAACATGAAGACAGCCATAACCAGCTCCGCTCAGAGGTTAGTTGCTAACGCCCAGATAACATGAAAACAGTCATAACCAGCTCCGCCACGAGGTTAGTGGCTAACGCTCTAGATAACATGAAGACAGCCATAACCAGCTCCGCTACGTAGGTTAGAGGCTAACGCTCTAGATAACATGAAGACAGCCATAACCAGCTCCGCTACGTAGGTTAGTGGCTAACGCTCTAGATAACATGAAAACAGCCATAACCAGCTCCGCTCGTGGGTTAGTGGCTAACGCTCTAGATAACATGAAGACAACCATAACCAGCTCCGCTCACGTGGGTTAGTGGCTAACGCTCTAGATAACATGAAAACAGCCATAACCAGCTCCGCTACGTAGGTTAGTGGCTAACGCTCTAGAAAACATGAAGACAGCCATAACCAGCTCCGCTACGTAGGTTATTGGCTACCGCTCTAGAAAAAATGAAAACAGTCATAACCAGCTCCGCTACGTAGGTTAGTGGCTAACGCTCTAGATAACATGAAAACAGCAATAACCAGCTCCGCAGGTCAGTGGCTAACGCTCTAGATAACATGAAGACAGCCATAACCAGCTCCGCTACGTAGGTTAGTGGCTAACGCTCTAGATAACATGAAGCTTGCCATAACCAGCTCCGCTACGTAGGTTAGTGGTTAACGCTCTAGATAACATGAAGACAGCCATAACCAGCTCCGCTACGTAGGTTAGTGGCTAACGCTCTAGATAACATGAAGCTTGCCATAACCAGCTCCGCTACGTAGGTTAGTGGTTAACGCTCTAGATAACATGAAGAAAGCCATAACCAGCTCCGCTACGTAGGTTAGTGGCAAGCGCTCTAGATAACATGAAGACAGCCATAACCAGCTCCGCCACGTAGGTTAGTGGCTAACGCTCTAGATAATATGAAGACAGCCATAACCAGCTCCGCTACGTGGGTTAGTGGCTAACGCCCAGATAACATGAAGACAGCCATAACCAGCTCCGCTCACGTATGTTAGTGGCTAACGCTCTAGATAACATGAAGACAGCCATTACCAGCTCCGCTACGTAGGTTAGTGGCTAACGCTCTAGATAACATGAAAACAGCCATAACCAGCTCCGCTACGTAGGTTAGTGGCTAACGCTCTAGATAACATGAAGACAGCCATAACCAGCTCCGCTAAATAGGTTAGTGGCTAACACTCTAGATAACATGAAGACAGCCATAACCAGCTCCGCTACGTAGGTTAGTGGTTAACGCTCTAGATAACATGAAAACAGCCATAACCAGCTCCGCAGGTTAGTGGCTAACGCTCTAGATAACATGAAGACAGCCATAACCAGATCCGCTACGTAGGTTAGTGGCTAACGCTCTAGATAACATGAAGACAGCCATAACCAGCTCCGCTACATAGGTTAGTGGCTAACACTCTAGATAACATGAAGACAGCCATAACCAGCTCCGCTACGTAGGTTAGTGGCTAAAGCTCTAGATAACATGAAAACAGCCATAACCAGCTCCGCAGGTTAGTGGCTAACGCTCTAGATAACATGAAGACAGCCATAACCAGCTCCGCCACGTAGTTAGTGGCTAACGCCTAGATAACATGAAAACAGCCAAAACCAGCTCCGCTACCTAGGTTAGTGGCTAACGCCTAGATAACATGAAGACAGCCATAACCAGCTCCGCCACGAGGTTAGTGGCTAACGCCCAGATAACATGAAGACAGCCATAACCAGCTCCGCCAGAGGTTAGTTGCTAACGCTCTAGATAACATGAAAACAGTCATAACCAGCTCCGCTATGTAGGTTAGTGGCTAACGCTCTAGATAACATGAAGACAGCCATAACAGGCTCCGCTACGTAGGTTAGAGGCTAACGCTCTAGATAACATGAAGACAGCCATAACCAGCTCCGCCACGTGGGTTAGTGGCTAACGCCTAGATAACATGAAAACAGCCAAAACCAGCTCCGCTACGTAGGTTAGTGGCTAACGCTCTAGATAACATGAAAACAGCCATAACCAGCTCCGCAGGTTAGTGGCTAACGCTCTAGATAACATGGAGACTGCCATAACCAGCTCCGCTACGTAGGTTAGTGGCTAACGCTCTAGATAACATGAAGACAGCCATAACCAGCTCCGCTACGTAGGTTAGTGGCTAACGCTCTAGATAACATGAAAACAGCCATAACCAGCTCCGCAGGTTAGTGGCTAACGCTCTAGATAACATGAAAACAGCCATAACCAGCTCCGCTACGTAGGTTAGTGGCTAACGCTCTAGATAACATGAAGACAGCCATAACCAGCTCCGCTTCGTTGGTTAGTTGCTAACGCTCTAGATAACATGAAAACAGTCATAACCAGCTCCGCTACGAGGTTAGTGGCTAACGCTCTAGATAAAATGAAGACAGCCATAACCAGCTCCGCTACGTAGGTTAGTGGCTAACGCTCTAGATAACATGAAAACAGCCATAACCAGCTCCGCTACGTAGGTTAGTGGCTGACGCTCTAGATAACATGAAGACAGCCATAACCAGCTCCGCTACGTAGGTTAGTGGCTTACGCTCTAGATAACATGAAGACAGCCATAACCAGCTCCGCTACGTAGGTTAGTGGCTAACGCTCTAGATAACATGAAGCTTGCCATAACCAGCTCCGCTACGTAGGTTAGTGGTTAACGCTCTAGATAACATGAAGACAGCCATAACCAGCTCCGCTACGTAGGTTAGTGGCTAACGCTCTAGATAACATGAAGCTTGCCATAACCAGCTCCGCTACGTAGGTTAGTGGTTAACGATCTAGATAACATGAAGACAGCCATAACCAGCTCCGCTATGTAGGTTAGTGGCAAGCGCTCTAGATAACATGAAGACAGCCATAACCAGCTCCGATACGTAGGTTAGTGGCTAACGCTCTAGATAATATGAAGACAGCCATAACCAGCTCCGCTACGTAGGTTAGTGGCTAACGCTCTAGATAAAATAAAGACAGCCATAACCAGCTCCGCTACGTAGGTTAGTGGCTAACGCTCTAGATAACATGAAGACAGCCATTACCAGCTCCGCCACGAGGTTAGTGGCTAACGCTCTAGATAACATGAAAACAGCCATAACCAGCTCCGCTACGTAGGTTAGTGGCTAACGCTCTAGATAACATGAAGACAGCCATAACCAGCTCCGCTACATAGGTTAGTGGCTAACACTCTAGATAACATGAAGACAGCCATAACCAGCTCCGCAGGTTAGTGGCTAACGCTCTAGATAACATGGAGACTGCCATAACCAGCTCCGCAGGTTAGTGGCTAACGCTCTAGATAACATGAAGACAGCCATAACGCCGTGGGTTGGTTAGTGGCTAACGCTCTAGATAACATGAAGACAGCCATAACCAGCTCCGCTAAACAGGTTAGTGGCTAACACTCTAGATAACATGAAGACAGCCATAACCAGCTCACTTAGGTTAGTGGTTAAAGCTCTAGATAACATGAAAACAGCCATAACCAGCTCCGCTACAGGTTAGTGGCTAACGGCTCTAGATAACATGAAGACAGCCATAACCAGCTCCACGTAGGTTGGTGGCTAACGCTTCTAGATAACATGAAAACAGCCCATAACCAGCTCCGCTACCTGGGTTAGTGGCTAACACTCTAGATAACATGAAGACAGCTCCAGCCAGCTAACGCTCAGATAACATCGGAAACCAGCTCACGTGGGTTGGTGGCTAAGCGCTCTAGATAACATGAAACAGCCATAACCAGCTCCGCTTCGTAGGTTGGTGGCTAACGCTCTAGATAACATGAAAACAGTCATAACCAGCTCCGCCATGTAGGTTAGTGGCTAACGCCTCAGATAACATGAAGACAGCCATAACAGGCTCCGCTACGTGAGGTTAGAGGCTAACGCTTCAGATAACATGAAGACAGCTACAACCAGCTCCGCTACGTAGGTTAGTGGCTAACGCCCAGATAACATGAAAACAGCCAAAACCAGCTCCGCCACGTAGGTTAGTGGCTAACGCCTAGATAACATGAAAACAGCCATAACCAGCTCCGAGGTTAGTGGCTAACGCCTAGATAACATGGAAGACAGCCATAACCAGCTCCGCTACAGGTTAGTGGCTAACACTCTAGATAACATGAAGACAGCCATAACCAGCTCCGCAGGTTAGTGGCTAACGCTCTAGATAACATGGAGACAGCCATAACCAGCTCCGCTCAAGAGGTTAGTGGCTAACGCCTAGATAACATGAAGACAGCCATAACCAGATCCGCTCGAGGTTAGTGGCTAACGCTCTAGATAACATGAAGACAGCCATAACCAGCTCCGCGTAAATAGGTTAGTGGCTAACACTCTAGATAACATGAAGACAGCCATAACCAGCTCCGCAGTGGTAGTGGCTAACGCCTAGATAACATGAAAACAGCCATAACCAGCTCCGCAGGTTAGTGGCTAACGCTCTAGATAACATGAAGACAGCCATAACCAGATCCAGCTCTATCCGCTAGTGGCTTAGTGGCTAAGATAACATGAAGACAGCCATAACCAGCTCCGCTACAGGTTAGTGGCTAACACTCTAGATAACATGAAGACAGCCATAACCAGCTCCGCTCGAGGTTAGTGGCTAAAGCTCTAGATAACATGAAAACAGCCATAACCAGCTCCGCAGGTTAGTGGCTCTAACGCTCTAGATAACATGAAGACAGCCATAACCAGCTCCGCTCGTAGTTAGTGGCTAACGCTCTAGATAACATGAAAACAGCCAAACCAGCTCCGCTACCTAGGTTAGTGGCTAACGCTCTAGATAACATGAAGACAGCCATAACCAGCTCCGCCACGAGGTTAGTGGCTAACGCTCTAGATAACATGAAGACAGCCATAACCAGCTCCGCTCAGAGGTTAGTGGCTAACGCTCTAGATAACATGAAAACAGCCATAACCAGCTCCGCTATGTAGGTTAGTGGCTAACGCTCTAGATAACATGAAGACAGCCATAACCAGCTCCGCTACGTAGGTTAGTGGCTAACGCTCTAGATAACATGAAGACAGCCAAAACCAGCTCCGCTACGTAGGTTAGTGGCTAACGCTCTAGATAACATGAAAACAGCCATAACCAGCTCCGCGGGTTAGTGGCTAACGCTCTAGATAACATGACAGCCATAACCAGCTCCGCAGTTCGGCTCTAGATAACATGAAGACAGCCATAACCAGCTCCGCTACGTAGGTTAGTGGCTAACGCTCTAGATAACATGAAGACAGCCATAACCAGCTCCGCTAGTGGTAACAGCTCTAGATAACATGAAGACAGCCATAACCAGCTCCGCCACGAGGTTAGTGGCTAACGCCAGATAACATGAAGACAGCCATAACCAGCTCCGCTCGTGGGTTAGTGGCTAACGCTCTAGATAACATGAAGACAGCCATAACCAGCTCCGCTCGAGGTTAGTGGCTAACGCTCTAGATAACATGAAAACAGCCATAACCAGCTCCGCAGGTTAGTGGCTAACGCTCTAGATAACATGAAAACAGCCATAACCAGCTCCTACGTAGGTTAGTGGCTAACGCTCTAGATAACATGAAGACAGCCATAACCAGCTCCGCTCGTTAGTTGCTAACGCCTAGATAACATGAAAACAGTCATAACCAGCTCCGCTAACGTAGGTTAGTGGCTAACGCCTAGATAAAATGAAGACAGCCATAACCAGCTCCTCTAACGTGAGGTTAGTGGCTAACGCTCTAGATAACATGAAACAGCCATACCAACTTGCTCCGCAACGTAGGTTAGTGGCTAACGCTCTAGATAACATGAAGACAACCATAACCAGCCTCCTACGGGTTAGTGGCGCTAACTCTCTAGATAACATGAAGACAGCCATAACCAGCTCTGCTACGTAGGTTAGTGGCTAACGCTCTAGATAACATGAAGCTTGCCATAATCCAGCTCCGCCACGTAGTTGGTGGCTAACGCCTAACCAGCTCCGCTAAGTAGGTTAGTGGCTAACGCTCTAGATAACATGAAGACAGCCATAACCAGCTCGCTCGTAGTGGTACTAGCTCCTCATAACATGAAGACAGCCATAACCAGCTCCGCTACATGGGTTAGTGGCTGACGCTCTAGATAACATGAAGACAGCCATAACCAGCTCCGCTCGTGGGTTAGTGGCTTAACGCTCTAGATAACATGAAGACAGCCATAACCAGCTCCGCTCGTGGGTTAGTGGCTAACGCTCTAGATAACATGAAGCTTGCCATAACCAGCTCCGCTAATGGGTTAGTGGCTGAGATAACATGAAGACAGCCATAACCAGCTCCGCCACGTAGGTTAGTGGCTAACGCTCTAGATAACATACAGTGGCTAACGCTCTAGATAACATGAAAACAGCCAAAACCAGCTCCGCTACGTAGGTTAGTGGCTAACGCTCTAGATAACATGAAAACAGCCATAACCAGCTCCGCAGGTTAGTGGCTAACGCTCTAGATAACATGGAGACAGCCATAACCAGCTCCGCTACATAGGTTAGTGGCTAACACTCTAGATAACATGAAGACAGCCATAACCAGCTCCGCAGGTTAGTGGCTAACGCTCTAGATAACATGGAGACTGCCATAACCAGCTCCGCAGGTTAGTGGCTAACGCTCTAGATAACATGAAGACAGCCATAACCAGATCCGCTACGTAGGTTAGTGGCTAACGCTCTAGATAACATGAAGACAGCCATAACCAGCTCCGCTAAATAGGTTAGTGGCTAACACTCTAGATAACATGAAGACAGCCATAACCAGCTCCGCTACGTAGGTTAGTGGTTAACGCTCTAGATAACATGAAAACAGCCATAACCAGCTCCGCGCTAACGCCTAGATAACATGAAGACAGCCTGGCTAACGCTCTAGATAACATGCGCAGCCATAACCAGATCCGCTCGTGGGTTAGTGGCTAACGCCTAGATAACATGAAGACAGCCATAACCAGCTCCGCTACATAGGTTAGTGGCTAACACTCTAGATAACATGAAGACAGCCATAACCAGCTCCGCAGGTTAGTGGCTAACGCTCTAGATAACATGAAAACAGCCATAACCAGCTCCGCTACATAGGTTAGTGGCTAACGCTCTAGATAACATGAAGACAGCCATAACCAGCTCCGCAGGTTAGTGGCTAACGCTCTAGATAACATGAAAACAGCCATAACCAGCTCCGCTACGTAGGTTAGTGGCTAACGCTCTAGATAACATGAAGACAGCCATAACCAGCTCCGCTACGTAGGTTAGTGGCTAACGCTCTAGATAACATGAAGACAGCCATAACCAGCTCCGCAGGTTAGTGGCTAACGCTCTAGATAACATGAAGACAGCCATAACCAGCTCCGCTCGTGGGTTAGTGGCTAACGCTCTAGATAACATGAAGACAGCCATAACCAGCTCCGCCGTGGGTTGGTTGCTAACGCTCTAGATAACATGAAAACAGCCATAACCAGCTCCGCTATGTAGGTTAGTGGCTAACGCTCTAGATAACATGAAGACAGCCATAACAGGCTCCGCTACGTAGGTTAGAGGCTAACGCTCTAGATAACATGAAGACAGCCATAACCAGCTCCGCTCGTGGGTTAGTGGCTAACGCTCTAGATAACATGAAGACAGCCAAAACCAGCTCCGCTCGTGGGTTAGTGGCTAACGCTCTAGATAACATGAAAACAGCCATAACCAGCTCCGCGGAGGTTAGTGGCTAACGCTCTAGATAACATGGAGACTGCCATAACCAGCTCCGCTACGTAGGTTAGTGGCTAACGCTCTAGATAACATGAAGACAGCCATAACCAGCTCCGCTTCGTTGGTTAGTTGCTAACGCTCTAGATAACATGAAAACAGCCATAACCAGCTCCGCCACGTAGGTTAGTGGCTAACGCCTAGATAACATGAAAACAGCCATAACCAGCTCCGCTCGTGGGTTAGTGGCTAACGCTCTAGATAACATGAAAACAGCCATAACCAGCTCCGCTACGTAGGTTAGTGGCTAACGCTCTAGATAACATGAAGACAGCCATAACCAGCTCCGCTTCGTTGGTTAGTTGCTAACGCTCTAGATAACATGAAAACAGTCATAACCAGCTCCGCTACGTAGGTTAGTGGCTAACGCTCTAGATAAAATGAAGACAGCCATAACCAGCTCCTCTACGTAGGTTAGTGGCTAACGCTCTAGATAACATGAAACAGCCATAACTTGCTCCGCAACGTAGGTTAGTGGCTAACGCTCTAGATAACATGAAGACAACCATAACCAGCTCCTCTACGTAGGTTAGTGGCTAACTCTCTAGATAACATGAAGACAGCCATAACCAGCTCTGCTACGTAGGTTAGTGGCTAACGCTCTAGATAACATGAAGCTTGCCATATCCAGCTCCGCTACGTAAGTTAGTGGCTAACGCTCTAGATAACATGAAAACAGCCATAACCAGCTCCGCTAAGTAGGTTAGTGGCTAACGCTCTAGATAACATGAAGACAGCCATAACCAGCTCCGCTACATAGGTTAGTGGCTAACGCTCTAGATAACATGAAAACAGCCATAACCAGCTCCGCTACGTAGGTTAGTGGCTGACGCTCTAGATAACATGAAGACAGCCATAACCAGCTCCGCTACGTAGGTTAGTGGCTTACGCTCTAGATAACATGAAGACAGCCATAACCAGCTCCGCTACGTAGGTTAGTGGCTAACGCTCTAGATAACATGAAGCTTGCCATAACCAGCTCCGCTACGTAGGTTAGTGGTTAACGCTCTAGATAACATGAAGACAGCCATAACCAGCTCCGCTCGTGGGTTAGTGGCTAACGCTCTAGATAACATGAAGCTTGCCATAACCAGCTCCGCTCGTGGGTTAGTGGTTAACGCTCTAGATAACATGAAGACAGCCATAACCAGCTCCGCTCGTGGGTTAGTGGCTAGCGCTCTAGATAACATGAAGACAGCCATAACCAGCTCCGCTACGTAGGTTAGTGGCTAACGCTCTAGATAATATGAAGACAGCCATAACCAGCTCCGCTACGTAGGTTAGTGGCTAACGCTCTAGATAAAATAAAGACAGCCATAACCAGCTCCGCTACGTAGGTTAGTGGCTAACGCTCTAGATAACATGAAGACAGCCATTACCAGCTCCGCTACGTAGGTTAGTGGCTAACGCTCTAGATAACATGAAAAAGCCATAACCAGCTCCGCTACGTAGGTTAGTGGCTAACGCTCTAGATAACATGAAGACAGCCATAACCAGCTCCGCTACATAGGTTAGTGGCTAACACTCTAGATAACATGAAGACAGCCATAACCAGCTCCGCAGGTTAGTGGCTAACGCTCTAGATAACATGGAGACTGCCATAACCAGCTCCGCTACGTAGGTTAGTGGCTAACGCTCTAGATAACATGAAGACAGCCATAACCAGCTCCGCTACGTAGGTTAGTGGCTAACGCTCTAGATAACATGAAAACAGCCATTACCAGCTCCGCAGGTTAGTGGCTAACGCTCTAGATAACATGAAAACAGCCATAACCAGCTCCGCTACGTGGGTTAGTGGCTAACGCGCTCTAGATAACGTGAAGACAGCCATAACCAGCTCCGCTTCGTTGGTTAGTTGCTAACGCTCTAGATAACATGAAAACAGTCATAACCAGCTCCGCTACGTAGGTTAGTGGCTAACGCTCTAGATAAAATGAAGACAGCCATAACCAGCTCCTCTACGTAGGTTAGTTGCTAACGCTCTAGATAACATGAAACAGCCATAACTTGCTCCGCAACGTAGGTTAGTGGCTAACGCTCTAGATAACATGAAGACAACCATAACCAGCTCCTCTACGTAGGTTAGTGGCTAACTCTCTAGATAACATGAAGACAGCCATAACCAGCTCCGCTACGTAGGTTAGTGGCTAACGCTCTAGATAACATGAAGACAGCCATAACCAGCTCCGCTACATAGGTTAGTGGCTAACGCTCAAAATAACATGAACACAGCCATAACCAGCTCCGCTACGTAGGTTAGTGGCTAACGCTCTAGATAACATGAAAACAGCCATAACCAGCTCCGCTACGTAGGTTAGTGGCTGACGCTCTAGATAACATGAAGACAGCCATAACCAGCTCCGCTACGTAGGTTAGTGGCTGACGCTCTAGATAACATGAAGACAGCCATAACCAGCTCCTTACGTAGGTTAGTGGCTAACGCTCTAGATAACATGAAAACAGGCAAAACCAGCTCCGCTACCTGGGTTAGTGGCTAACGTTAGATAACATGAAGACAGCCATAACCAGCTCCGCTACGTGGGTTAGTGGCTAACGCTCTAGATAACATGAAGACAGCCATAACCAGCTCCGCCGTGGGTTAGTTGCTAACGCTCTAGATAACATGAAAACAGTCATAACCAGCTCCGCTACGTAGGTTAGTGGCTAACGCTCTAGATAACATGAAGACAGCCATAACCAGCTCCGCTACGTAGGTTAGTGGCTAACGCTCTAGATAACATGAAGCTTGCCATAACCAGCTCCGCTACGTAAGTTAGTGGCTAACGCTCTAGATAACATGAAAACAGTCATAACCAGCTCCGCTACGTAGGTTAGTGGCTAACGCTCTAGATAACATGAAGACAGCCATAACCAGCTCCGCTACATAGGTTAGTGGCTAACGCTCAAAATAACATGAACACAGCCATAACCAGCTCCGCTACGTAGGTTAGTGGCTAACGCTCTAGATAACATGAAAACAGCCATAACCAGCTCCGCTACGTAGGTTAGTGGCTGACGCTCTAGATAACATGAAGACAGCCATAACCAGCTCCGCTACGTAGGTTAGTGGCTGACGCTCTAGATAACATGAAGACAGCCATAACCAGCTCCGCTACGTAGGTTAGTGGCTAACGCTCTAGATAACATGAAAACAGGCAAAACCAGCTCCGCTACCTAGGTTAGTGGCTAACGCATTAGATAACATGAAGACAGCCATAACCAGCTCCGCTACGTAGGTTAGTGGCTAACGCTCTAGATAACATGAAGACAGCCATAACCAGCTCCGCTTCGTAGGTTAGTTGCTAACGCTCTAGATAACATGAAAACAGTCATAACCAGCTCCGCTACGTAGGTTAGTGGCTAACGCTCTAGATAACATGAAGACAGCCATAACCAGCTCCGCTACGTAGGTTAGTGGCTACCGCTCTAGATAACATGAAGACAGCCATAACCAGCTCCGCTACGTGGGTTAGTGGCTAACGCTCTAGATAACATGAAGACAGCCATAACCAGCTCCGCTACGTATGTTAGTGGCTAACGCTCTAGATAACATGAAAACAGCCAAAACCAGCTCCGCTACCTAGGTTAGTGGCTACCGCTCTAGATAACATGAAGACAGCCATAACCAGCTCCGCCACGTGGGTTAGTGGCTAACGCTCTAGATAACATGAAGACAGCCATAACCAGCTCCGCCAGAGGTTAGTTGCTAACGCTCTAGATAACATGAAAACAGTCATAACCAGCTCCGCTACGTAGGTTAGTGGCTGGCGCTCTAGATAACATGAAGACAGCCATAACCAGCTCCGCTCGTGGGTTAGTGGCTGGCGCTCTAGATAACATGAAGACAGCCATAACCAGCTCCGCTCGTAGGTTAGTGGCTAACGCTCTAGATAACATGAAAACAGGCAAAACCAGCTCCGCTACCTGGGTTAGTGGCTAACGCTCTAGATAACATGAAGACAGCCATAACCAGCTCCGCTCACGTGGGTTAGTGGCTAACGCTCTAGATAACATGAAGACAGCCATAACCAGCTCCGCCGTGGGTTAGTTGCTAACGCTCTAGATAACATGAAAACAGTCATAACCAGCTCCGCTACGTAGGTTAGTGGCTAACGCTCTAGATAACATGAAGACAGCCATAACCAGCTCCGCTACGTAGGTTAGTGGCTACCGCTCTAGATAACATGAAGACAGCCATAACCAGCTCCGCCACGTGGGTTAGTGGCTAACGCTCTAGATAACATGAAGACAGCCATAACCAGCTCCGCTACGTAAGTTAGTGGCTAACGCTCTAGATAACATGAAAACAGCCAAAACCAGCTCCGCTACCTAGGTTAGTGGCTACCGCTCTAGATAACATGAAGACAGCCATTACCAGCTCCGCTCGTGGGTTAGTGGCTAACGCTCTAGATAACATGAAAACAGCCATAACCAGCTCCGCTACGTAGGTTAGTGGCTAACGCTCTAGATAACATGAAGACAGCCATAACCAGCTCCGCTACATAGGTTAGTGGCTAACACTCTAGACAACATGAAGACAGCCATAACCAGCTCCGCTTCGTAGGTTAGTTGCTAACGCTCTAGATAACATGAAAACAGTCATAACCAGCTCCGCTACGTAGGTTAGTGGCTAACGCTCTAGATAACATGAAGACAGCCATAACCAGCTCCGCTACGTAGGTTAGTGGCTACCGCTCTAGATAACATGAAGACAGCCATAACCAGCTCCGCTACGTAGGTTAGTGGCTAACGCTCTAGATAACATGAAGACAGCCATAACCAGCTCCGCTACGTAAGTTAGTGGCTAACGCTCTAGATAACATGAAAACAGCCAAAACCAGCTCCGCTACCTAGGTTAGTGGCTACCGCTCTAGATAACATGAAGACAGCCATAACCAGCTCCGCCACGTGGGTTAGTGGCTAACGCTCTAGATAACATGAAGACAGCCATAACCAGCTCCGCCGTGGGTTAGTTGCTAACGCTCTAGATAACATGAAAACAGTCATAACCAGCTCCGCTCGTGGGTTAGTGGCTGACGCTCTAGATAACATGAAGACAGCCATAACCAGCTCCGCTACATAGGTTAGTGGCTGACGCTCTAGATAACATGAAGACAGCCATAACCAGCTCCGCTACGTAGGTTAGTGGCTAACGCTCTAGATAACATGAAAACAGGCAAAACCAGCTCCGCTACCTAGGTTAGTGGCTAACGCTCTAGATAACATGAAGACAGCCATAACCAGCTCCGCTACGTAGGTTAGTGGCTAACGCTCTAGATAACATGAAGACAGCCATAACCAGCTCCGCTTCGTAGGTTAGTGGCTAACGCTCTAGATAAAATGAAGACAGCCATAACCAGCTCCTCTACGTAGGTTAGTTGCTAACGCTCTAGATAACATGAAACAGCCATAACTTGCTCCGCAACGTAGGTTAGTGGCTAACGCTCTAGATAACATGAAGACAACCATAACCAGCTCCTCTACGTAGGTTAGTGGCTAACTCTCTAGATAACATGAAGACAGCCATAACCAGCTCCGCTACGTAGGTTAGTGGCTAACGCTCTAGATAACATGAAGACAGCCATAACCAGCTCCGCTACATAGGTTAGTGGCTAACGCTCAAAATAACATGAACACAGCCATAACCAGCTCCGCTACGTAGGTTAGTGGCTAACGCTCTAGATAACATGAAGCTTGCCATAACCAGCTCCGCTACGTAAGTTAGTGGCTAACGCTCTAGATAACATGAAAACAGTCATAACCAGCTCCGCTACCTAGGTTAGTGGCTAACGCTCTAGATAACATGAAGACAGCCATAACCAGCTCCGCTACATAGGTTAGTGGCTAACGCTCAAAATAACATGAACACAGCCATAACCAGCTCCGCTACGTAGGTTAGTGGCTAACGCTCTAGATAACATGAAAACAGCCATAACCAGCTCCGCTCGTGGGTTAGTGGCTGGCGCTCTAGATAACATGAAGACAGCCATAACCAGCTCCGCTACGTAGGTTAGTGGCTGACGCTCTAGATAACATGAAGACAGCCATAACCAGCTCCGCTACGTAGGTTAGTGGCTAACGCTCTAGATAACATGAAAACAGGCAAAACCAGCTCCGCTACCTAGGTTAGTGGCTAACGCATTAGATAACATGAAGACAGCCATAACCAGCTCCGCTACGTAGGTTAGTGGCTAACGCTCTAGATAACATGAAGACAGCCATAACCAGCTCCGCTTCGTAGGTTAGTTGCTAACGCTCTAGATAACATGAAAACAGTCATAACCAGCTCCGCTACGTAGGTTAGTGGCTAACGCTCTAGATAACATGAAGACAGCCATAACCAGCTCCGCTACGTAGGTTAGTGGCTACCGCTCTAGATAACATGAAGACAGCCATAACCAGCTCCGCTACGTAGGTTAGTGGCTAACGCTCTAGATAACATGAAGACAGCCATAACCAGCTCCGCTACGTAGTTAGTGGCTAACGCTCTAGATAACATGAAAACAGCCAAAACCAGCTCCGCTACCTAGGTTAGTGGCTACCGCTCTAGATAACATGAAGACAGCCATAACCAGCTCCGCTACGTAGGTTAGTGGCTAACGCTCTAGATAACATGAAGAAAGCCATAACCAGCTCCGCTTCGGAGGTTAGTTGCTAACGCTCTAGATAACATGAAAACAGTCATAACCAGCTCCGCTACGTAGGTTAGTGGCTGACGCTCTAGATAACATGAAGACAGCCATAACCAGCTCCGCTACGTAGGTTAGTGGCTGACGCTCTAGATAACATGAAGACAGCCATAACCAGCTCCGCTACGTAGGTTAGTGGCTAACGCTCTAGATAACATGAAAACAGTCATAACCAGCTCCGCTACGTAGGTTAGTGGCTGGCGCTCTAGATAACATGAAGACAGCCATAACCAGCTCCGCTACGTAGGTTAGTGGCTGACGCTCTAGATAACATGAAGACAGCCATAACCAGCTCCGCTACGTAGGTTAGTGGCTAACGCTCTAGATAACATGAAAACAGGCAAAACCAGCTCCGCTACCTAGGTTAGTGGCTAACGCTCTAGATAACATGAAGACAGCCATAACCAGCTCCGCTACGTAGGTTAGTGGCTAACGCTCTAGATAACATGAAGACAGCCATAACCAGCTCCGCTTCGTAGGTTAGTTGCTAACGCTCTAGATAACATGAAAACAGTCATAACCAGCTCCGCTCGTGGGTTAGTGGCTAACGCTCTAGATAACATGAAGACAGCCATAACCAGCTCCGCTACGTAGGTTAGTGGCTACCGCTCTAGATAACATGAAGACAGCCATAACCAGCTCCGCTACGTAGGTTAGTGGCTAACGCTCTAGATAACATGAAGACAGCCATAACCAGCTCCGCTACGTAAGTTAGTGGCTAACGCTCTAGATAACATGAAAACAGCCAAAACCAGCTCCGCTACCTAGGTTAGTGGCTACCGCTCTAGATAACATGAAGACAGCCATTACCAGCTCCGCTACGTAGGTTAGTGGCTAACGCTCTAGATAACATGAAAACAGCCATAACCAGCTCCGCTACGTAGGTTAGTGGCTAACGCTCTAGATAACATGAAGACAGCCATAACCAGCTCCGCTACATAGGTTAGTGGCTAACACTCTAGACAACATGAAGACAGCCATAACCAGCTCCGCTTCGGAGGTTAGTTGCTAACGCTCTAGATAACATGAAAACAGTCATAACCAGCTCCGCTACGTAGGTTAGTGGCTAACGCTCTAGATAACATGAAGACAGCCATAACCAGCTCCGCTACGTAGGTTAGTGGCTACCGCTCTAGATAACATGAAGACAGCCATAACCAGCTCCGCTCGTGGGTTAGTGGCTAACGCTCTAGATAACATGAAGACAGCCATAACCAGCTCCGCTACGTAGTTAGTGGCTAACGCTCTAGATAACATGAAAACAGCCAAAACCAGCTCCGCTACCTAGGTTAGTGGCTACCGCTCTAGATAACATGAAGACAGCCATAACCAGCTCCGCTACGTAGGTTAGTGGCTAACGCTCTAGATAACATGAAGACAGCCATAACCAGCTCCGCTTCGTAGGTTAGTTGCTAACGCTCTAGATAACATGAAAACAGTCATAACCAGCTCCGCTACGTAGGTTAGTGGCTGACGCTCTAGATAACATGAAGACAGCCATAACCAGCTCCGCTACATAGGTTAGTGGCTGACGCTCTAGATAACATGAAGACAGCCATAACCAGCTCCGCTACGTAGGTTAGTGGCTAACGCTCTAGATAACATGAAAACAGGCAAAACCAGCTCCGCTACCTAGGTTAGTGGCTAACGCTCTAGATAACATGAAGACAGCCATAACCAGCTCCGCTACGTAGGTTAGTGGCTAACGCCTAGATAACATGAAGACAGCCATAACCAGCTCCGCTTGGAGGTTAGTGGCTAACGCTCTAGATAAAATGAAGACAGCCATAACCAGCTCCTCGTGGGTTAGTTGCTAACGCTCTAGATAACATGAAACAGCCATAACTTGCTCCCATACGTGGGTTAGTGGCTAACGCTCTAGATAACATGAAGACAGCCATAACCAGCTCCTACGTGGGTTAGTGGCTAACTCTCTAGATAACATGAAGACAGCCATAACCAGCTCCGCTACGTAGGTTAGTGGCTAACGCTCTAGATAACATGAAGACAGCCATAACCAGCTCCGCTACATAGGTTAGTGGCTAACGCTCTAGATAACATGAACACAGCCATAACCAGCTCCGCTACGTGGGTTAGTGGCTAACGCTCTAGATAACATGAAAACAGCCATAACCAGCTCCGCCACGTGGGTTAGTGGCTAACGCTCTAGATAACATGAAGACAGCCATAACCAGCTCCGCCACGTGGGTTAGTGGCTAACGCTCTAGATAACATGAAGACAGCCATAACCAGCTCCGCTACGTAGGTTAGTGGCTAACGCTCTAGATAACATGAAAACAGGCAAAACCAGCTCCGCTACGTAGGTTAGTGGCTAACGCTCTAGATAACATGAAAACAGCCATAACCAGCTCCGCTACGTAGGTTAGTGGCTAACGCTCTAGATAACATGAAGACAGCCATAACCAGCTCCGCTCGTGGGTTAGTGGCTAACGCTCTAGATAACATGAAGACAGCCATAACCAGCTCCGCTACGTGGGTTAGTGGCTAACGCTCTAGATAACATGAAAACAGCCATAACCAGCTCCGCTCGTGGGTTAGTGGCTAACGCTCTAGATAACATGAAGACAGCCATAACCAGCTCCGCTACGTAGGTTAGTGGCTAACGCTCTAGATAACATGAAAACAGCCAAAACCAGCTCCGCTACCTAGGTTAGTGGCTAACGCTCTAGATAACATGAAGACAGCCATAACCAGCTCCGCTACGTAGGTTAGTGGCTAACGCTCTAGATAACATGAAGACAGCCATAACCAGCTCCGCCAGTGGGTTAGTTGCTAACGCTCTAGATAACATGAAAACAGTCATAACCAGCTCCGCTACGTGGGTTAGTGGCTAACGCTCTAGATAACATGAAGACAGCCATAACCAGCTCCGCTACGTGGGTTAGTGGCTAACGCTCTAGATAACATGAAGACAGCCATAACCAGCTCCGCTCGTAGGTTAGTGGCTAACGCTCTAGATAACATGAAAACAGCCATAACCAGCTCCGCCACGTAGGTTAGTGGCTAACGCTCTAGATAACATGAAGACAGCCATAACCAGCTCCGCTACGTGGGTTAGTGGCTAACGCCCAGATAACATGAAGACAGCCATAACCAGCTCCGCTCGTGGGTTAGTGGCTAACGCTCTAGATAACATGAAAACAGTCATAACCAGCTCCGCTACGTAGGTTAGTGGCTAACGCTCTAGATAACATGAAAACAGCCATAACCAGCTCCGCAGGTTAGTGGCTAACGCTCTAGATAACATGAAAACAGTCATAACCAGCTCCGCTACGTAGGTTAGTGGCTAACGCTCTAGATAACATGAAGACAGCCATAACCAGCTCCGCTACGTAGGTTAGTGGCTAACGCTCTAGATAACATGAAACAGCCATAACCAGCTCCGCAACGTAGGTTAGTGGCTAACGCTCTAGATAACATGAAGACAGCCATAACCAGCTCCGCTACGTGGGTTAGTGGCTAACGCTCTAGATAACATGAAGACAGCCATAACCAGCTCCTCACGTGGGTTAGTGGCTAACGCTCTAGATAACATGAAGACAGCCATAACCAGCTCCATACGTAGGTTAGTGGCTAACGCTCTAGATAACATGAAGACAGCCATAACCAGCTCCGCTCACGTAGGTTAGTGGCTAACGCTCTAGATAACATGAAGACAGCCATAACCAGCTCCGCTACGTGGGTTAGTGGCTAACGCTCTAGATAACATGAAGACAGCCATAACCAGCTCCGCCACGTGGGTTAGTGGCTACCGCTCTAGATAACATGAAAACAGCCATAACCAGCTCCGCTACGTAGGTTAGTGGCTAACGCTCTAGATAACATGAAGACAGCCATAACCAGCTCCGCTACGTAGGTTAGTGGCTAACGCTCTAGATAACATGAAAACAGCCATAACCAGCTCCGCAGGTTAGTGGCTAACGCTCTAGATAACATGAAGACAGCCATAACCAGCTCCGCTACGTAGGTTAGTGGCTAACGCTCTAGATAACATGAAGACAGCCATAACCAGCTCCGCTACGTGGGTTAGTGGCTAACGCTCTAGATAACATGAAAACAGCCATAACCAGCTCCGCCACGTAGGTTAGTGGCTAACGCTCTAGATAACATGAAGACAGCCATAACCAGCTCCGCTACGTGGGTTAGTGGCTAACGCTCTAGATAACATGAAGACAGCCATAACCAGCTCCGCTACGTAGGTTAGTGGCTAACGCTCTAGATAACATGAAGACAGCCATAACCAGCTCCGCTCGTAGTTAGTGGCTAACGCTCTAGATAACATGAAAACAGCCATAACCAGCTCCGCTACGTGGGTTAGTGGCTAACGCTCTAGATAACATGAAGACAGCCATAACCAGCTCCGCTACGTGGGTTAGTGGCTAACGCTCTAGATAACATGAAGACAGCCATAACCAGCTCCGCTCGTAGGTTAGTGGCTAACGCTCTAGATAACATGAAGACTTGCCATAACCAGCTCCGCTTACGTAGGTTAGTGGCTAACGCTCTAGATAACATGAAAACAGCCATAACCAGCTCCGCTACCTAGGTTAGTGGCTAACGCTCTAGATAACATGAAGACAGCCATAACCAGCTCCGCTACGTAGGTTAGTTGCTAACGCTCTAGATAACATGAAGACAGCCATAACCAGCTCCGCCAGAGGTTAGTTGCTAACGCTCTAGATAACATGAAAACAGTCATAACCAGCTCCGCTACGTGGGTTAGTGGCTAACGCTCTAGATAACATGAAGACAGCCATAACCAGCTCCGCTCGTGGGTTAGTTGCTAACGCTCTAGATAACATGAAAACAGTCATAACCAGCTCCGCTACGTGGGTTAGTGGCTAACGCTCTAGATAACATGAAGACAGCCATAACCAGCTCCGCTACGTAGGTTAGTGGCTAACGCTCTAGATAACATGAAGACAGCCATAACCAGCTCCGCTACGTGGGTTAGTGGCTAACGCTCTAGATAACATGAAGACAGCCATAACCAGCTCCGCTACGTGGGTTAGTGGCTAACGCTCTAGATAACATGAAGACAGCCATAACCAGCTCCGCTCACGTAGGTTAGTGGCTAACGCTCTAGATAACATGAAGACAGCCATAACCAGCTCCGCTACGTGGGTTAGTGGCTAACGCTCTAGATAACATGAAGACAGCCATAACCAGCTCCGCTCGTGGGTTAGTGGCTAACGCTCTAGATAACATGAAGACAGCCATAACCAGCTCCGCTCACGTGGGTTAGTGGCTAACGCTCTAGATAACATGAAAACAGCCATAACCAGCTCCGCTACGTGGGTTAGTGGCTAACGCTCTAGATAACATGAAGACAGCCATAACCAGCTCCGCTCACGAGGTTAGTGGCTAACGCTCTAGATAACATGAAGACAGCCATAACCAGCTCCGCTACCTAGGTTAGTGGCTAACGCTCTAGATAACATGAAGACAGCCATAACCAGCTCCGCTACGTAGGTTAGTGGCTAACGCTCTAGATAACATGAAGACAGCCATAACCAGCTCCGCTACGTAGGTTAGTGGCTAACGCTCTAGATAACATGAAAACAGCCATAACCAGCTCCGCTCGTGGGTTAGTGGCTACCGCTCTAGATAACATGAAGACAGCCATAACCAGCTCCGCTACGTGGGTTAGTGGCTAACGCTCTAGATAACATGAAGACAGCCATAACCAGCTCCGCTACGTGGGTTAGTGGCTAACGCTCTAGATAACATGAAGACAGCCAAAACCAGCTCCGCTACCTGGGTTAGTGGCTAACGCTCTAGATAACATGAAGACAGCCATAACCAGCTCCGCTCGTGGGTTAGTGGCTAACGCTCTAGATAACATGAAAACAGCCATAACCAGCTCCGCTACGTGGGTTAGTGGCTAACGCTCTAGATAACATGAAGACAGCCATAACCAGCTCCGCTCGTGGGTTAGTGGCTAACGCTCTAGATAACATGAAGACAGCCATAACCAGCTCCGCTCGTAGGTTAGTGGCTAACGCTCTAGATAACATGAAGACAGCCATAACCAGCTCCGCTACGTAGGTTAGTGGCTAACGCTCTAGATAACATGAAGACAGCCATAACCAGCTCCGCTACGTAGGTTAGTGGCTAACGCTCTAGATAACATGAAGACAGCCATAACCAGCTCCGCTACGTAGGTTAGTGGCTAACGCCTCTAGATAACATGAAGACAGCCATAACCAGCTCCGCTACGTGGGTTAGTGGCTAACGCTCTAGATAACATGAAGACAGCCATAACCAGCTCCGCTACGTAGGTTAGTGGCTAACGCTCTAGATAACATGAAGACAGCCATAACCAGCTCCGCTCGTGGGTTAGTGGCTAACGCTCTAGATAACATGAAAACAGCCATAACCAGCTCCGCTACGTGGGTTAGTGGCTAACGCTCTAGATAACATGAAGACAGCCATAACCAGCTCCGCTACGAGGTTAGTGGCTAACGCTCTAGATAACATGAAGACAGCCATAACCAGCTCCGCCACGTGGGTTAGTGGCTAACGCTCTAGATAACATGAAGACAGCCATAACCAGCTCCGCCAGAGGTTAGTGGCTAACGCTCTAGATAACATGAAAACAGTCATAACCAGCTCCGCTACGAGGTTAGTGGCTGACGCTCTAGATAACATGAAGACAGCCATAACCAGCTCCGCTCGTGGGTTAGTGGCTAACGCTCTAGATAACATGAAGACAGCCATAACCAGCTCCGCTACGTAAGTTAGTGGCTAACGCTCTAGATAACATGAAAACAGCCAAAACCAGCTCCGCTACCTAGGTTAGTGGCTAACGCTCTAGATAACATGAAGACAGCCATAACCAGCTCCGCTACGTAGGTTAGTGGCTAACGCTCTAGATAACATGAAGACAGCCATAACCAGCTCCGCCGTAGGTTAGTTGCTAACGCTCTAGATAACATGAAAACAGCCATAACCAGCTCCGCTACGTAGGTTAGTGGCTAACGCTCTAGATAACATGAAGACAGCCATAACCAGCTCCGCTACGTAGGTTAGTGGCTAACGCTCTAGATAACATGAAAACAGTCATAACCAGCTCCGCTACGTAGGTTAGTGGCTAACGCTCTAGATAACATGAAGACAGCCATAACCAGCTCCGCTACGTGGGTTAGTGGCTAACGCTCTAGATAACATGAAGACAGCCATAACCAGCTCCGCTACGTGGGTTAGTGGCTAACGCTCTAGATAACATGAAGACAGCCATAACCAGCTCCGCAGGTTAGTGGCTAACGCTCTAGATAACATGAAGACAGCCATAACCAGCTCCGCTACGTAGGTTAGTGGCTAACGCTCTAGATAACATGAAGACAGCCATAACCAGCTCCGCCACGAGGTTAGTGGCTAACGCTCTAGATAACATGAAGACAGCCATAACCAGCTCCGCTACGTAGGTTAGTGGCTAACGCTCTAGATAACATGAAGACAGCCATAACCAGCTCCGCTACGTAGGTTAGTGGCTAACGCTCTAGATAACATGAAGACAGCCATAACCAGCTCCGCTACGTAGGTTAGTGGCTAACGCTCTAGATAACATGAAGACAGCCATAACCAGCTCCGCTACGTAGGTTAGTGGCTAACGCTCTAGATAACATGAAAACAGCCAAAACCAGCTCCGCTACCTAGGTTAGTGGCTAACGCTCTAGATAACATGAAGACAGCCATAACCAGCTCCGCTCGTGGGTTAGTGGCTAACGCTCTAGATAACATGAAGACAGCCATAACCAGCTCCGCTTCAGAGGTTAGTTGCTAACGCTCTAGATAACATGAAAACAGTCATAACCAGCTCCGCTACGTGGGTTAGTGGCTAACGCTCTAGATAACATGAAGACAGCCATAACCAGCTCCGCTCACGTAGGTTAGTGGCTAACGCTCTAGATAACATGAAGACAGCCATAACCAGCTCCGCTACGAGGTTAGTGGCTAACGCTCTAGATAACATGAAAACAGCCAAAACCAGCTCCGCTACCTAGGTTAGTGGCTAACGCTCTAGATAACATGAAGACAGCCATAACCAGCTCCGCTACGTAGGTTAGTGGCTAACGCTCTAGATAACATGAAAACAGCCATAACCAGCTCCGCTACGTAGGTTAGTGGCTAACGCTCTAGATAACATGAAGACAGCCATAACCAGCTCCGCTACACGTAGGTTAGTGGCTAACGCTCTAGATAACATGAAGACAGCCATAACCAGCTCCGCTACGTAGGTTAGTGGCTAACGCTCTAGATAACATGAAGACAGCCATAACCAGCTCCGCTACGTAGGTTAGTGGCTAACGCTCTAGATAACATGAAAACAGCCATAACCAGCTCCGCTACGTAGGTTAGTGGCTAACGCTCTAGATAACATGAAGACAGCCATAACCAGCTCCGCTACGTGGGTTAGTGGCTAACGCTCTAGATAACATGAAAACAGCCATAACCAGCTCCGCTACCTGGGTTAGTGGCTAACGCTCTAGATAACATGAAGACAGCCATAACCAGCTCCGCTCACGAGGTTAGTGGCTAACGCTCTAGATAACATGAAGACAGCCATAACCAGCTCCGCCAGAGGTTAGTGGCTAACGCTCTAGATAACATGAAAACAGTCATAACCAGCTCCGCTACGAGGTTAGTGGCTAACGCTCTAGATAACATGAAGACAGCCATAACCAGCTCCGCCACGTAGGTTAGTGGCTAACGCTCTAGATAACATGAAGACAGCCATAACCAGCTCCGCTACGTGGGTTAGTGGCTAACGCTCTAGATAACATGAAAACAGCCATAACCAGCTCCGCTACCTAGGTTAGTGGCTAACCGCTCTAGATAACATGAAGACAGCCATAACCAGCTCCGCTACGTGGGTTAGTGGCTAACGCTCTAGATAACATGAAGACAGCCATAACCAGCTCCGCTCGTGGGTTAGTGGCTAACGCTCTAGATAACATGAAGACAGCCATAACCAGCTCCGCTACATAGGTTAGTGGCTAACGCTCTAGATAACATGAAGACAGCCATAACCAGCTCCGCCACGAGGTTAGTGGCTAACGCTCTAGATAACATGAAAACAGCCATAACCAGCTCCGCCACGAGGTTAGTGGCTAACGCTCTAGATAACATGAAGACAGCCATAACCAGCTCCGCTCACGTAGGTTAGTGGCTAACGCTCTAGATAACATGAAGACAGCCATAACCAGCTCCGCTACCTGGGTTAGTGGCTAACGCTCTAGATAACATGAAGACAGCCATAACCAGCTCCGCCACGTGGGTTAGTGGCTAACGCTCTAGATAACATGAAGACAGCCATAACCAGCTCCGCTACGTGGGTTAGTGGCTAACGCTCTAGATAACATGAAAACAGCCATAACCAGCTCCGCTCGTGGGTTAGTGGCTAACGCTCTAGATAACATGAAGACAGCCATAACCAGCTCCGCCACGTAGGTTAGTGGCTAACGCTCTAGATAACATGAAGACAGCCATAACCAGCTCCGCCACGTAGGTTAGTGGCTAACGCTCTAGATAACATGAAAACAGCCATAACCAGCTCCGCTACGTGGGTTAGTGGCTAACGCTCTAGATAACATGAAGACAGCCATAACCAGCTCCGCTCGTGGGTTAGTGGCTAACGCTCTAGATAACATGAAGACAGCCATAACCAGCTCCGCTCGTAGGTTAGTGGCTAACGCTCTAGATAACATGAAAACAGCCATAACCAGCCCGCTCACGTGGGTTAGTGGCTAACGCCTAGATAACATGAAGACAGCCATAACCAGCTCCGCTACGTAGGTTAGTGGCTAACGCTCTAGATAACATGAAAACAGGCAAAACCAGCTCCGCTACCTAGGTTAGTGGCTAACGCTCTAGATAACATGAAGACAGCCATAACCAGCTCCGCTACGTAGGTTAGTGGCTAACGCTCTAGATAACATGAAGACAGCCATAACCAGCTCCGCTTCGTAGGTTAGTTGCTAACGCTCTAGATAACATGAAAACAGTCATAACCAGCTCCGCTACGTAGGTTAGTGGCTAACGCTCTAGATAACATGAAGACAGCCATAACCAGCTCCGCTACGTAGGTTAGTGGCTAACGCTCTAGATAACATGAAGACAGCCATAACCAGCTCCGCTACGTAGGTTAGTGGCTAACGCTCTAGATAACATGAAAACAGCCATAACCAGCTCCGCTACCTAGGTTAGTGGCTAACGCTCTAGATAACATGAAGACAGCCATAACCAGCTCCGCTCACGAGGTTAGTGGCTAACGCTCTAGATAACATGAAAACAGCCATAACCAGCTCCGCTCACGTGGGTTAGTGGCTAACGCTCTAGATAACATGAAACAGCCATAACCAGCTCGTAGGTTAGTGGCTAACGCTCTAGATAACATGAAGACAGCCATAACCAGCTCCGCTACGTAGGTTAGTGGCTAACGCTCTAGATAACATGAAGACAGCCATAACCAGCTCCGCTACGTAGGTTAGTGGCTAACGCTCTAGATAACATGAAAACAGCCATAACCAGCTCCGCTACGTAGGTTAGTGGCTAACGCTCTAGATAACATGAAGACAGCCATAACCAGCTCCGCTACGTAGGTTAGTGGCTAACGCTCTAGATAACATGAAAACAGGCAAAACCAGCTCCGCTACCTAGGTTAGTGGCTAACGCTCTAGATAACATGAAGACAGCCATAACCAGCTCCGCTACGTAGGTTAGTGGCTAACGCTCTAGATAACATGAAGACAGCCATAACCAGCTCCGCTTCGTAGGTTAGTTGCTAACGCTCTAGATAACATGAAAACAGTCATAACCAGCTCCGCTCGTGGGTTAGTGGCTAACGCTCTAGATAACATGAAGACAGCCATAACCAGCTCCGCTCGTGGGTTAGTGGCTAACGCTCTAGATAACATGAAGACAGCCATAACCAGCTCCGCTCGTGGTTAGTGGCTAACGCTCTAGATAACATGAAAACAGCCAAAACCAGCTCCGCTACCTAGGTTAGTGGCTAACGCTCTAGATAACATGAAGACAGCCATAACCAGCTCCGCTACGTAGGTTAGTGGCTAACGCTCTAGATAACATGAAAGACAGCCATAACCAGCTCCGCCGTGGGTTAGTGGCTAACGCTCCAGATAACATGAAGACAGCCATAACCAGCTCCGCTACATGGGTTAGTGGCTAACACTCTAGATAACATGAAGACAGCCATAACCAGCTCCGCTACGTGGGTTAGTGGCTAACGCTCTAGATAACATGAAAACAGCCATAACCAGCTCCGCCACGTGGGTTAGTGGCTAACGCCTCTAGATAACATGAAGACAGCCATAACCAGCTCCGCTACGTGGGTTAGTGGCTAACGCTCTAGATAACATGAAGACAGCCATAACCAGCTCCGCCAGAGGTTAGTTGCTAACGCTCTAGATAACATGAAAACAGTCATAACCAGTTCCCCTACGTAGGTTAGTGGCTAACGCTCTAGATAACATGAAGACAGCCATAACCAGCTCCGCTACGTAGGTTAGTGGCTAACGCTCTAGATAACATGAAGACAGCCATAACCAGCTCCGCTACGTAGGTTAGTGGCTAACGCTCTAGATAACATGAAAACAGCCATAACCAGCTCCGCTACGTAGGTTAGTGGCTAACGCTCTAGATAACATGAAAACAGCCATAACCAGCTCCGCTACGTAGGTTAGTGGCTAACGCTCTAGATAACATGAAAACAGCCATAACCAGCTCCGCAGGTTAGTGGCTAACGCTCTAGATAACATGAAAACAGTCATAACCAGCTCCGCTACGTAGGTTAGTGGCTAACGCTCTAGATAAAATGAAGACAGCCATAACCAGCTCCTCTATGTAGGTTAGTGGCTAATGCTCTAGATAACATGAAACAGCCATAACCATCTCCGCAACGTAGGTTAGTGGCTAACGCTCTAGATAACATGAAGACAACCATAACCAGCTCCTCTACGTAGGTTAGTGGCTAACTCTCTAGATAACATGAAGACAGCCATAACCAGCTCCGCTACGTAGGTTAGTGGCTAACGCTCTAGATAACATGAAGACAGCCATAACCAGCTCCGCTACGTAGGTTAGTGGCTAACGCTCTAGATAACATGAAGACAGCCATAACCAGCTCCGCTACGTAGGTTAGTGGCTAACTCTCTAGATAACATGAAGACAGCCATAACCAGCTCCGCTACGTAGGTTAGTGGCTAACGCTCTAGATAACATGAAGACAGCCATAACCAGCTCCGCCACGTAGGTTAGTGGCTAACGCTCTGGATAACATGAAAACAGTCATAACCAGCTCCGCTACGTGGGTTAGTGGCTAACGCTCTAGATCACACGAAGACAGCCAAAACCAGCTCCGCTACGTAGGTTAGTGGCTAACGCTCTAGATAACATGAAAACAGCCATAACCAGCTCCGCAGGTTAGTGGCTAACGCTCTAGATAACATGAAGACAGCCATAACCAGCTCCGCTACGTAGGTTAGTGGCTAACGCTCTAGATAACATGAAGACAGCCATAACCAGCTCCGCAGGTTAGTGGCTAACGCTCTAGATAACATGAAAACAGCCATAACCAGCTCCGCTACGTGGGTTAGTGGCTAACGCTCTAGATAACATGAAAACAGCCATAACCAGCTCCGCTACGTGGGTTAGTGGCTAACGCTCTAGATAACATGAAGACAGCCATAACCAGCTCCGCTCACTGGGTTAGTGGCTAACGCTCTAGATAACATGAAGCTTGCCATAACCAGCTCCGCTACGTGGTTAGTGGCTAACGCTCTAGATAACATGAAAACAGCCATAACCAGCTCCGCTCGTGGGTTAGTGGCTAACGCTCTAGATAACATGAAAACAGCCAAACCAGCTCCGCTGGTTAGTGGCTAACGCTCTAGATAACATGAAAACAGCCATAACCAGCTCCGCTACGTAGGTTAGTGGCTAACGCTCTAGATAACATGAAGACAGCCATAACCAGCTCCGCCACGTGGGTTAGTGGCTAACGCTCTAGATAACATGAAGACAGCCATAACCAGCTCCGCCACGTGGGTTAGTGGCTAACGCTCTAGATAACATGAAAACAGCCATAACCAGCTCCGCTACGTGGGTTAGTGGCTAACGCTCTAGATAACATGAAGACAGCCATAACCAGCTCCGCTACGTGGGTTAGTGGCTAACGCGCTCTAGATAACATGAAGACAGCCATAACCAGCTCCGCTACGTAGGTTAGTGGCTAACGCTCTAGATAACATGAAGACAGCCATAACCAGCTCCGCTACGTAGGTTAGTGGCTAACGCTCTAGATAACATGAAGACAGCCATAACCAGCTCCGCTACGGTTAGTGGCTAACGCTCTAGATAACATGAAGACAGCCATAACCAGCTCCGCTACGTAGGTTAGTGGCTAACGCTCTAGATAACATGAAGACAGCCATAACCAGCTCCGCAGGTTAGTGGCTAACGCTCTAGATAACATGAAGACAGCCATAACCAGCTCCGCTACGTAGGTTAGTGGCTAACGCTCTAGATAACATGAAGACAGCCATAACCAGCTCCGCTACGTAGGTTAGTGGCTAACGCTCTAGATAACATGAAAACAGCCAAAACCAGCTCCGCTACCTAGGTTAGTGGCTAACGCTCTAGATAACATGAAGACAGCCATAACCAGCTCCGCTACGTAGGTTAGTGGCTAACGCTCTAGATAACATGAAGACAGCCATAACCAGCTCCGCTTCGTAGGTTAGTTGCTAACGCTCTAGATAACATGAAAACAGTCATAACCAGCTCCGCTACGTAGGTTAGTGGCTAACGCTCTAGATAACATGAAGACAGCCATAACCAGCTCCGCTACGTAGGTTAGTGGCTAACGCTCTAGATAACATGAAGACAGCCATAACCAGCTCCGCTACGTAGGTTAGTGGCTAACGCTCTAGATAACATGAAGACAGCCATAACCAGCTCCGCTAGTAGGTTAGTGGCTAACGCTCTAGATAACATGAAGACAGCCATAACCAGCTCCGCTACGTGGGTTAGTGGCTAACGCTCTAGATAACATGAAGACAGCCATAACCAGCTCCGCTCACGTAGGTTAGTGGCTAACGCTCTAGATAACATGAAGACAGCCATAACCAGCTCCGCTACGTGGGTTAGTGGCTAACGCTCTAGATAACATGAAGACAGCCATAACCAGCTCCGCTCGTGGGTTAGTGGCTAACGCTCTAGATAACATGAAGACAGCCATAACCAGCTCCGCTCACGTGGGTTAGTGGCTAACGCTCTAGATAACATGAAGACAGCCATAACCAGCTCCGCTCATTAGGTTAGTGGCTAACGCTCTAGATAACATGAAGACAGCCATAACCAGCTCCGCTACGTGGGTTAGTGGCTAACGCTCTAGATAACATGAAGACAGCCATAACCAGCTCCGCTACGTGGGTTAGTGGCTAACGCTCTAGATAACATGAAAACAGCCATAACCAGCTCCGCTACGTAGGTTAGTGGCTAACGCTCTAGATAACATGAAGACAGCCATAACCAGCTCCGCTACGTAGGTTAGTGGCTAACGCTCTAGATAACATGAAGACAGCCATAACCAGCTCCGCTACGTGGGTTAGTGGCTAACGCTCTAGATAACATGAAAACAGCCATAACCAGCTCCGCTCGTGGGTTAGTGGCTAACGCTCTAGATAACATGAAGACAGCCATAACCAGCTCCGCTACGTGGGTTAGTGGCTAACGCTCTAGATAACATGAAAACAGCCATAACCAGCTCCGCTACGTGGGTTAGTGGCTAACGCTCTAGATAACATGAAGACAGCCATAACCAGCTCCGCTACGTGGGTTAGTGGCTAACGCTCTAGATAACATGAAGACAGCCATAACCAGCTCCGCTCGTGGGTTAGTGGCTAACGCTCTAGATAACATGAAGACAGCCATAACCAGCTCCGCTACGTGGGTTAGTGGCTAACGCTCTAGATAACATGAAGACAGCCATAACCAGCTCCGCTCGTGGGTTAGTGGCTAACGCTCTAGATAACATGAAGACAGCCATAACCAGCTCCGCACGTAGGTTAGTGGCTAACGCTCTAGATAACATGAAAACAGCCATAACCAGCTCCGCTACCTAGGTTAGTGGCTAACGCTCTAGATAACATGAAGACAGCCATAACCAGCTCCGCTACGTGGGTTAGTGGCTAACGCTCTAGATAACATGAAGACAGCCATAACCAGCTCCGCCACGTGGGTTAGTTGGCTAACGCTCTAGATAACATGAAAACAGTCATAACCAGCTCCGCTACGTGGGTTAGTGGCTAACGCTCTAGATAACATGAAGACAGCCATAACCAGCTCCGCTACGTGGGTTAGTGGCTAACGCTCTAGATAACATGAAGACAGCCATAACCAGCTCCGCTACGTGGGTTAGTGGCTAACGCTCTAGATAACATGAAGACAGCCATAACCAGCTCCGCTACGTGGGTTAGTGGCTAACGCTCTAGATAACATGAAGACAGCCATAACCAGCTCCGCTCGTGGGTTAGTGGCTAACGCTCTAGATAACATGAAGACAGCCATAACCAGCTCCGCTACGTAGGTTAGTGGCTAACGCTCTAGATAACATGAAGACAGCCATAACCAGCTCCGCTACGTGGGTTAGTGGCTAACGCTCTAGATAACATGAAAACAGCCATAACCAGCTCCGCTACGTGGGTTAGTGGCTAACGCTCTAGATAACATGAAGACAGCCATAACCAGCTCCGCTACGTGGGTTAGTGGCTAACGCTCTAGATAACATGAAGACAGCCATAACCAGCTCCGCTACGTGGGTTAGTGGCTAACGCTCTAGATAACATGAAGACAGCCATAACCAGCTCCGCTACGTGGGTTAGTGGCTAACGCTCTAGATAACATGAAGACAGCCATAACCAGCTCCGCTACGTGGGTTAGTGGCTAACGCTCTAGATAACATGAAGACAGCCATAACCAGCTCCGCTCGTGGGTTAGTGGCTAACGCTCTAGATAACATGAAGACAGCCATAACCAGCTCCGCTACGTAGGTTAGTGGCTAACGCTCTAGATAACATGAAGACAGCCATAACCAGCTCCGCTACGTGGGTTAGTGGCTAACGCTCTAGATAACATGAAAGACAGCCATAACCAGCTCCGCTACGTGGGTTAGTGGCTAACGCTCTAGATAACATGAAGACAGCCATAACCAGCTCCGCTACGTGGGTTAGTGGCTAACGCCTAGATAACATGAAGACAGCCATAACCAGCTCCGCTACGAGGTTAGTGGCTAACGCTCTAGATAACATGAAAACAGCCATAACCAGCTCCGCTACGTGGGTTAGTGGCTAACGCTCTAGATAACATGAAGACAGCCATAACCAGCTCCGCTCGTGGGTTAGTGGCTAACGCTCTAGATAACATGAAGACAGCCATAACCAGCTCCGCTACGTGGGTTAGTGGCTAACGCTCTAGATAACATGAAAACAGCCATAACCAGCTCCGCTCGTGAGGTTAGTGGCTAACGCTCTAGATAACATGAAGACAGCCATAACCAGCTCCGCTACGTGGGTTAGTGGCTAACGCTCTAGATAACATGAAGACAGCCATAACCAGCTCCGCTACGTGGGTTAGTGGCTAACGCTCTAGATAACATGAAGACAGCCATAACCAGCTCCGCTCGTGGGTTAGTGGCTAACGCTCTAGATAACATGAAAACAGCCATAACCAGCTCCGCTACGTGGGTTAGTGGCTAACGCTCTAGATAACATGAAGACAGCCATAACCAGCTCCGCTACGTAGGTTAGTGGCTAACGCTCTAGATAACATGAAGACAGCCATAACCAGCTCCGCTACGTAGGTTAGTGGCTAACGCTCTAGATAACATGAAAACAGCCATAACCAGCTCCGCTACGTAGGTTAGTGGCTAACGCTCTAGATAACATGAAAACAGCCATAACCAGCTCCGCAGGTTAGTGGCTAACGCTCTAGATAACATGAAAACAGCCATAACCAGCTCCGCTCGTGGGTTAGTGGCTAACGCTCTAGATAACATGAAGACAGCCATAACCAGCTCCGCTACGTGGGTTAGTGGCTAACGCTCTAGATAACATGAAGACAGCCATAACCAGCTCCGCTACGTGGGTTAGTGGCTAACGCTCTAGATAACATGAAGACAGCCATAACCAGCTCCGCTACGTGGGTTAGTGGCTAACGCTCTAGATAACATGAAGACAGCCATAACCAGCTCCGCTACGTGGGTTAGTGGCTAACGCTCTAGATAACATGAAGACAGCCATAACCAGCTCCGCTACGTGGGTTAGTGGCTAACGCTCTAGATAACATGAAGACAGCCATAACCAGCTCCGCTACGTAGGTTAGTGGCTAACGCTCTAGATAACATGAAGACAGCCATAACCAGCTCCGCTCGTGGGTTAGTGGCTAACGCTCTAGATAACATGAAAACAGCCATAACCAGCTCCGCTACAGTGGGTTAGTGGCTAACGCTCTAGATAACATGAAGACAGCCATAACCAGCTCCGCTACGTGGGTTAGTGGCTAACGCTCTAGATAACATGAAGACAGCCATAACCAGCTCCGCTACGAGGTTAGTGGCTAACGCTCTAGATAACATGAAAACAGCCATAACCAGCTCCGCTCGTGGGTTAGTGGCTAACGCTCTAGATAACATGAAAACAGCCATAACCAGCTCCGCCACGTGGGTTAGTGGCTAACGCTCTAGATAACATGAAGACAGCCATAACCAGCTCCGCTACGTAGGTTAGTGGCTAACGCTCTAGATAACATGAAGACAGCCATAACCAGCTCCGCTACGTGGGTTAGTGGCTAACGCTCTAGATAACATGAAGACAGCCATAACCAGCTCCGCTCATTAGGTTAGTGGCTAACGCTCTAGATAACATGAAGACAGCCATAACCAGCTCCGCTACGTGGGTTAGTGGCTAACGCTCTAGATAACATGAAGACAGCCATAACCAGCTCCGCTACGTGGGTTAGTGGCTAACGCTCTAGATAACATGAAGACAGCCATAACCAGCTCCGCTACGTGGGTTAGTGGCTAACGCTCTAGATAACATGAAGACAGCCATAACCAGCTCCGCTACGTGGGTTAGTGGCTAACGCTCTAGATAACATGAAGACAGCCATAACCAGCTCCGCTACGTGGGTTAGTGGCTAACGCTCTAGATAACATGAAGACAGCCATAACCAGCTCCGCTACGTGGGTTAGTGGCTAACGCTCTAGATAACATGAAGACAGCCATAACCAGCTCCGCTCACGTGGGTTAGTGGCTAACGCTCTAGATAACATGAAGACAGCCATAACCAGCTCCGCTACGTGGGTTAGTGGCTAACGCTCTAGATAACATGAAGACAGCCATAACCAGCTCCGCTACGTGGGTTAGTGGCTAACGCTCTAGATAACATGAAGACAGCCATAACCAGCTCCGCTACGTGAGGTTAGTGGCTAACGCTCTAGATAACATGAAGACAGCCATAACCAGCTCCGCTACGTGGGTTAGTGGCTAACGCTCTAGATAACATGAAAACAGCCATAACCAGCTCCGCCACGTGGGTTAGTGGCTAACGCTCTAGATAACATGAAGACAGCCATAACCAGCTCCGCTCACGTGGGTTAGTGGCTAACGCTCTAGATAACATGAAGACAGCCATAACCAGCTCCGCTACGTGGGTTAGTGGCTAACGCTCTAGATAACATGAAAACAGCCATAACCAGCTCCGCTACGTGGGTTAGTGGCTAACGCTCTAGATAACATGAAGACAGCCATAACCAGCTCCGCTACGTGGGTTAGTGGCTAACGCTCTAGATAACATGAAAACAGCCATAACCAGCTCCGCTCGTGGGTTAGTGGCTAACGCTCTAGATAACATGAAGACAGCCATAACCAGCTCCGCTCGTGGGTTAGTGGCTAACGCTCTAGATAACATGAAGACAGCCATAACCAGCTCCGCTCGTGGGTTAGTGGCTAACGCTCTAGATAACATGAAGCTTGCCATAACCAGCTCCGCTCGTGGGTTAGTGGCTAACGCTCTAGATAACATGAAAACAGCCATAACCAGCTCCGCTACGTGGGTTAGTGGCTAACGCTCTAGATAACATGAAGACAGCCATAACCAGCTCCGCTACATAGGTTAGTGGCTAACGCTCTAGATAACATGAAGACAGCCATAACCAGCTCCGCTCGTGGGTTAGTGGCTAACGCTCTAGATAACATGAAAACAGCCATAACCAGCTCCGCTCGTGGGTTAGTGGCTAACGCTCTAGATAACATGAAGACAGCCATAACCAGCTCCGCTCGTGGGTTAGTGGCTAACGCTCTAGATAACATGAAGACAGCCATAACCAGCTCCGCTACGTGGGTTAGTGGCTAACGCTCTAGATAACATGAAGACAGCCATAACCAGCTCCGCTACGTGGGTTAGTGGCTAACGCTCTAGATAACATGAAGACAGCCATAACCAGCTCCGCTCGTGGGTTAGTGGCTAACGCTCTAGATAACATGAAGACAGCCATAACCAGCTCCGCTACGTAGGTTAGTGGCTAACGCTCTAGATAACATGAAGACAGCCATAACCAGCTCCGCTACGTGGGTTAGTGGCTAACGCTCTAGATAACATGAAGACAGCCATAACCAGCTCCGCTACGTGGGTTAGTGGCTAACGCTCTAGATAACATGAAGACAGCCATAACCAGCTCCGCTACGTGGGTTAGTGGCTAACGCTCTAGATAACATGAAGACAGCCATAACCAGCTCCGCTACGTAGGTTAGTGGCTAACGCTCTAGATAACATGAAGACAGCCATAACCAGCTCCGCTACGTAGGTTAGTGGCTAACGCTCTAGATAACATGAAAACAGCCATAACCAGCTCCGCTACGTAGGTTAGTGGCTAACGCTCTAGATAACATGAAGACAGCCATAACCAGCTCCGCTACGTAGGTTAGTGGCTAACGCTCTAGATAACATGAAGACAGCCATAACCAGCTCCGCTCGTGGGTTAGTGGCTAACGCTCTAGATAACATGAAGACAGCCATAACCAGCTCCGCTACGTGGGTTAGTGGCTAACGCTCTAGATAACATGAAGACAGCCATAACCAGCTCCGCTACGTAGGTTAGTGGCTAACGCTCTAGATAACATGAAGACAGCCATAACCAGCTCCGCTATGTAGGTTAGTGGCTAACGCTCTAGATAACATGAAGACAGCCATAACCAGCTCCGCTACGTAGGTTAGTGGCTAACGCTCTAGATAACATGAAGACAGCCATAACCAGCTCCGCTACGTAGGTTAGTGGCTAACGCTCTAGATAACATGAAAACAGCCATAACCAGCTCCGCTACGTAGGTTAGTGGCTAACGCTCTAGATAACATGAAGACAGCCATAACCAGCTCCGCTACGTGGGTTAGTGGCTAACGCTCTAGATAACATGAAGACAGCCATAACCAGCTCCGCCACGTAGGTTAGTGGCTAACGCTCTAGATAACATGAAGACAGCCATAACCAGCTCCGCTACGTAGGTTAGTGGCTAACGCTCTAGATAACATGAAGACAGCCATAACCAGCTCCGCTACGTAGGTTAGTGGCTAACGCTCTAGATAACATGAAGACAGCCATAACCAGCTCCGCAGGTTAGTGGCTAACGCTCTAGATAACATGAAAACAGCCATAACCAGCTCCGCTACGTGGGTTAGTGGCTAACGCTCTAGATAACATGAAGACAGCCATAACCAGCTCCGCCGTAGGTTAGTTGCTAACGCTCTAGATAACATGAAAACAGTCATAACCAGCTCCGCTCGTAGGTTAGTGGCTAACGCTCTAGATAACATGAAGACAGCCATAACCAGCTCCGCTCACGAGGTTAGTGGCTAACGCTCTAGATAACATGAAGACAGCCATAACCAGCTCCGCTACGTGGGTTAGTGGCTAACGCTCTAGATAACATGAAGACAGCCATAACCAGCTCCGCTACGTGGGTTAGTGGCTAACGCTCTAGATAACATGAAGACAGCCATAACCAGCTCCGCTACGTAGGTTAGTGGCTAACGCTCTAGATAACATGAAGACAGCCATAACCAGCTCCGCTACGTAGGTTAGTGGCTAACGCTCTAGATAACATGAAAACAGTCATAACCAGCTCCGCTACGTGGGTTAGTGGCTAACGCTCTAGATAACATGAAGACAGCCATAACCAGCTCCGCTACATGGGTTAGTGGCTAACGCTCTAGATAACATGAAGACAGCCATAACCAGCTCCGCTACGTGGGTTAGTGGCTAACGCTCTAGATAACATGAAAACAGCCATAACCAGCTCCGCTCGTGGGTTAGTGGCTAACGCTCTAGATAACATGAAGACAGCCATAACCAGCTCCGCTCGTGGGTTAGTGGCTAACGCTCTAGATAACATGAAAACAGCCAAAACCAGCTCCGCTACCTAGGTTAGTGGCTAACGCTCTAGATAACATGAAGACAGCCATAACCAGCTCCGCTACGTAGGTTAGTGGCTAACGCTCTAGATAACATGAAGACAGCCATAACCAGCTCCGCCGTGGGTTAGTTGCTAACGCTCTAGATAACATGAAAACAGCCATAACCAGCTCCGCTCGTGGGTTAGTGGCTAACGCTCTAGATAACATGAAGACAGCCATAACCAGCTCCGCTACGTGGGTTAGTGGCTAACGCTCTAGATAACATGAAGACAGCCATAACCAGCTCCGCTCGTGGGTTAGTGGCTAACGCTCTAGATAACATGAAGACAGCCATAACCAGCTCCGCTACGTGGGTTAGTGGCTAACGCTCTAGATAACATGAAGACAGCCATAACCAGCTCCGCTACGTGGGTTAGTGGCTAACGCTCTAGATAACATGAAGACAGCCATAACCAGCTCCGCTACGTGGGTTAGTGGCTAACTCTAGATAACATGAAGACAGCCATAACCAGCTCCGCTCGTGGGTTAGTGGCTAACGCTCTAGATAACATGAAAGACAGCCATAACCAGCTCCGCTACGTGGGTTAGTGGCTGACGCTCTAGATAACATGAAGACAGCCATAACCAGCTCCGCTACGTGGGTTAGTGGCTAACGCTCTAGATAACATGAAGACAGCCATAACCAGCTCCGCTACGTGGGTTAGTGGCTAACGCTCTAGATAACATGAAGACAGCCATAACCAGCTCCGCTACGTGGGTTAGTGGCTAACGCTCTAGATAACATGAAGACAGCCATAACCAGCTCCGCTACGTGGGTTAGTGGCTAACGCTCTAGATAACATGAAGACAGCCATAACCAGCTCCGCTCGTGGGTTAGTGGCTAACGCTCTAGATAACATGAAGACAGCCATAACCAGCTCCGCTCGTGGGTTAGTGGCTAACGCTCTAGATAACATGAAGACAGCCATAACCAGCTCCGCTACGTAGGTTAGTGGCTAACGCTCTAGATAACATGAAGACAGCCATAACCAGCTCCGCTACGTAGGTTAGTGGCTAACGCTCTAGATAACATGAAGACAGCCATAACCAGCTCCGCTACGTGGGTTAGTGGCTAACGCTCTAGATAACATGAAGACAGCCATAACCAGCTCCGCTACGTGGGTTAGTGGCTAACGCTCTAGATAACATGAAAACAGCCATAACCAGCTCCGCTACGTGGGTTAGTGGCTAACGCTCTAGATAACATGAAGACAGCCATAACCAGCTCCGCTACGTGGGTTAGTGGCTAACGCTCTAGATAACATGAAGACAGCCATAACCAGCTCCGCTCACGTAGGTTAGTGGCTAACGCTCTAGATAACATGAAGACAGCCATAACCAGCTCCGCTCGTGGGTTAGTGGCTAACGCTCTAGATAACATGAAAACAGCCATAACCAGCTCCGCTACGTGGGTTAGTGGCTAACGCTCTAGATAACATGAAGACAGCCATAACCAGCTCCGCTACGTGGGTTAGTGGCTAACGCTCTAGATAACATGAAGACAGCCATAACCAGCTCCGCTCGTAGGTTAGTGGCTAACGCTCTAGATAACATGAAAACAGCCATAACCAGCTCCGCTCGTGGGTTAGTGGCTAACGCTCTAGATAACATGAAGACAGCCATAACCAGCTCCGCTACGTGGGTTAGTGGCTAACGCTCTAGATAACATGAAGACAGCCATAACCAGCTCCGCTCGTGGGTTAGTGGCTAACGCTCTAGATAACATGAAGACAGCCATAACCAGCTCCGCTACGTGGGTTAGTGGCTAACGCTCTAGATAACATGAAAACAGCCATAACCAGCTCCGCTACGTAGGTTAGTGGCTAACGCTCTAAATAACATGAAAACAGCCATAACCAGCTCCGCTACGTAGGTTAGTGGCTAACGCTCTAGATAACATGAAAACAGCCATAACCAGCTCCGCTACGTAGGTTAGTGGCTGACGCTCTAGATAACATGAAGACAGCCATAACCAGCTCCGCTTGTGGGTTAGTGGCTAACGCTCTAGATAACATGAAAACAGCCATAACCAGCTCCGCTACGTGGGTTAGTGGCTAACGCTCTAGATAACATGAAGAGTGCCATAACCAGCTCCGCTACGTAGGTTAGTGGCTAACGCTCTAGATAACATGAAAACAGCCATAACCAGCTCCGCTACGTAGGTTAGTGGCTAACGCTCTAGATAACATGAAGACAGCCATAACCAGCTCCGCTACGTAGGTTAGTGGCTAACGCTCTAGATAACATGAAGACAGCCATAACCAGCTCCGCTACGTAGGTTAGTGGCTAACGCTCTAGATAACATGAAGCTTGCCATAACCAGCTCCGCTACGTAAGTTAGTGGCTAACGCTCTAGATAACATGAAAACAGCCATAACCAGCTCCGCTACGTAGGTTAGTGGCTAACGCTCTAGATAACATGAAGACAGCCATAACCAGCTCCGCTACGTGGGTTAGTGGCTAACGCTCTAGATAACATGAAGACAGCCATAACCAGCTCCGCTACGTGGGTTAGTGGCTAACGCTCTAGATAACATGAAGACAGCCATAACCAGCTCCGCTACGTGGGTTAGTGGCTAACGCTCTAGATAACATGAAGACAGCCATAACCAGCTCCGCTACGTGGGTTAGTGGCTAACGCTCTAGATAACATGAAAACAGCCATAACCAGCTCCGCTACGTGGGTTAGTGGCTAACGCTCTAGATAACATGAAGACAGCCATAACCAGCTCCGCTTGTGGGTTAGTGGCTAACGCTCTAGATAACATGAAGACAGCCATAACCAGCTCCGCTACGTGGGTTAGTGGCTAACGCTCTAGATAACATGAAAACAGCCATAACCAGCTCCGCTCGTGGGTTAGTGGCTAACGCTCTAGATAACATGAAGACAGCCATAACCAGCTCCGCTCGTGGGTTAGTGGCTAACGCTCTAGATAACATGAAGACAGCCATAACCAGCTCCGCTACGTAGGTTAGTGGCTAACGCTCTAGATAACATGAAGACAGCCATAACCAGCTCCGCTCGTGGGTTAGTGGCTAACGCTCTAGATAACATGAAAACAGCCATAACCAGCTCCGCTACGTGGGTTAGTGGCTAACGCTCTAGATAACATGAAGACAGCCATAACCAGCTCCGCTCGTGGGTTAGTGGCTAACGCTCTAGATAACATGAAGACAGCCATAACCAGCTCCGCTCGTAGGTTAGTGGCTAACGCTCTAGATAACATGAAAGACAGCCATAACCAGCTCCGCTACGTGGGTTAGTGGCTAACGCTCTAGATAACATGAAGACAGCCATAACCAGCTCCGCTACGTGGGTTAGTGGCTAACGCTCTAGATAACATGAAGACAGCCATAACCAGCTCCGCTACGTGGGTTAGTGGCTAACGCTCTAGATAACATGAAGACAGCCATAACCAGCTCCGCTACGTGGGTTAGTGGCTAACGCTCTAGATAACATGAAAACAGCCATAACCAGCTCCGCTACGTGGGTTAGTGGCTAACGCTCTAGATAACATGAAGACAGCCATAACCAGCTCCGCTCGTGGGTTAGTGGCTAACGCTCTAGATAACATGAAAACAGCCATAACCAGCTCCGCTACGTAGGTTAGTGGCTAACGCTCTAGATAACATGAAGACAGCCATAACCAGCTCCGCTGTGGGTTAGTGGCTAACGCTCTAGATAACATGAAGACAGCCATAACCAGCTCCGCCGTGGGTTAGTGGCTAACGCTCTAGATAACATGAAAACAGCCATAACCAGCTCCGCTACGTGGGTTAGTGGCTAACGCTCTAGATAACATGAAGACAGCCATAACCAGCTCCGCTACGTGGGTTAGTGGCTAACGCTCTAGATAACATGAAGACAGCCATAACCAGCTCCGCTACGTGGGTTAGTGGCTAACGCTCTAGATAACATGAAGACAGCCATAACCAGCTCCGCTCGTGGGTTAGTGGCTAACGCTCTAGATAACATGAAGACAGCCATAACCAGCTCCGCCTCGTGGGTTAGTGGCTAACGCTCTAGATAACATGAAAAGCTTAGCCATAACCAGCTCCGCTACGTAGTTAGTGGCTAACGCTCTAGATAACATGAAAACAGCCATAACCAGCTCCGCTACGTGGGTTAGTGGCTAACGCTCTAGATAACATGAAGACAGCCATAACCAGCTCCGCTCGTGGGTTAGTGGCTAACGCTCTAGATAACATGAAAACAGCCATAACCAGCTCCGCTCGTGGGTTAGTGGCTAACGCTCTAGATAACATGAAGACAGCCATAACCAGCTCCGCTACGTGGGTTAGTGGCTAACGCTCTAGATAACATGAAGACAGCCATAACCAGCTCCGCTACGTGGGTTAGTGGCTAACGCTCTAGATAACATGAAAACAGCCATAACCAGCTCCGCTACGTGGGTTAGTGGCTAACGCTCTAGATAACATGAAAACAGCCATAACCAGCTCCGCTCACGAGGTTAGTGGCTAACGCTCTAGATAACATGAAGACAGCCATAACCAGCTCCGCTCGTGGGTTAGTGGCTAACGCTCTAGATAACATGAAAACAGCCATAACCAGCTCCGCTACCTGGGTTAGTGGCTAACGCTCTAGATAACATGAAGACAGCCATAACCAGCTCCGCTACGTGGGTTAGTGGCTAACGCTCTAGATAACATGAAGACAGCCATAACCAGCTCCGCTCGTGGGTTAGTGGCTAACGCTCTAGATAACATGAAAACAGCCATAACCAGCTCCGCTACGTAGGTTAGTGGCTAACGCTCTAGATAACATGAAGACAGCCATAACCAGCTCCGCTACGTAGGTTAGTGGCTAACGCTCTAGATAACATGAAAACAGCCATAACCAGCTCCGCTACCTAGGTTAGTGGCTAACGCTCTAGATAACATGAAGACAGCCATAACCAGCTCCGCTCGTGGGTTAGTGGCTGCGCTCTAGATAACATGAAGACAGCCATAACCAGCTCCGCTACGTGGGTTAGTGGCTAACGCTCTAGATAACATGAAAACAGCCATAACCAGCTCCGCTACGTGGGTTAGTGGCTAACGCTCTAGATAACATGAAGACAGCCATAACCAGCTCCGCTACGTGGGTTAGTGGCTAACGCTCTAGATAACATGAAGACAGCCATAACCAGCTCCGCTACGTGGGTTAGTGGCTAACGCTCTAGATAACATGAAGACAGCCATAACCAGCTCCGCTACGTGGGTTAGTGGCTGCGCTCTAGATAACATGAAGACAGCCATAACCAGCTCCGCTCGTGGGTTAGTGGCTAACGCTCTAGATAACATGAAAACAGCCATAACCAGCTCCGCTCGTGGGTTAGTGGCTAACGCTCTAGATAACATGAAGACAGCCATAACCAGCTCCGCTACGTGGGTTAGTGGCTAACGCTCTAGATAACATGAAGACAGCCATAACCAGCTCCGCTACGTGGGTTAGTGGCTAACGCTCTAGATAACATGAAAACAGCCATAACCAGCTCCGCTCGTGGGTTAGTGGCTAACGCTCTAGATAACATGAAAACAGCCATAACCAGCTCCGCTCGTGGGTTAGTGGCTAACGCTCTAGATAACATGAAGACAGCCATAACCAGCTCCGCTACGTGGGTTAGTGGCTAACGCTCTAGATAACATGAAAACAGCCATAACCAGCTCCGCTCGTGGGTTAGTGGCTAACGCTCTAGATAACATGAAAACAGCCATAACCAGCTCCGCTCGTGGGTTAGTGGCTAACGCTCTAGATAACATGAAAACAGCCATAACCAGCTCCGCTCACGTAGGTTAGTGGCTAACGCTCTAGATAACATGAAGACAGCCATAACCAGCTCCGCACGTGGGTTAGTGGCTAACGCTCTAGATAACATGAAGACAGCCATAACCAGCTCCGCTACGTAGGTTAGTGGCTAACGCTCTAGATAACATGAAGACAGCCATAACCAGCTCCGCTACGTGGGTTAGTGGCTAACGCTCTAGATAACATGAAGACAGCCATAACCAGCTCCGCTCGTGGGTTAGTGGCTAACGCTCTAGATAACATGAAGACAGCCATAACCAGCTCCACGTAGGTTAGTGGCTAACGCTCTAGATAACATGAAGACAGCCATAACCAGCTCCGCTACGTAGGTTAGTGGCTAACGCTCTAGATAACATGAAGACAGCCATAACCAGCTCCGCTACGTGAGGTTAGTGGCTAACGCTCTAGATAACATGAAGACAGCCATAACCAGCTCCGCTACGTGGGTTAGTGGCTAACGCTCTAGATAACATGAAAACAGCCATAACCAGCTCCGCTACGTGGGTTAGTGGCTAACGCTCTAGATAACATGAAGACAGCCATAACCAGCTCCGCTCGTGGGTTAGTGGCTAACGCTCTAGATAACATGAAGACAGCCATAACCAGCTCCGCTACGTGGGTTAGTGGCTAACGCTCTAGATAACATGAAAACAGCCAAAACCAGCTCCGCTACCTGGGTTAGTGGCTAACGCTCTAGATAACATGAAGACAGCCATAACCAGCTCCGCTCGTGGGTTAGTGGCTAACGCTCTAGATAACATGAAGACAGCCATAACCAGCTCCGCTACGTGGGTTAGTGGCTAACGCTCTAGATAACATGAAAACAGCCATAACCAGCTCCGCTACGTGGGTTAGTGGCTAACGCTCTAGATAACATGAAGACAGCCATAACCAGCTCCGCTCGTGGGTTAGTGGCTAACGCTCTAGATAACATGAAGACAGCCATAACCAGCTCCGCTACGTAGGTTAGTGGCTAACGCTCTAGATAACATGAAGACAGCCATAACCAGCTCCGCTCGTGGGTTAGTGGCTAACGCTCTAAATAACATGAAAACAGCCATAACCAGCTCCGCTACATAGGTTAGTGGCTAACGCTCTAAATAACATGAAAACAGCCATAACCAGCTCCGCTACGTAGGTTAGTGGCTAACGCTCTAGATAACATGAAAACAGCCATAACCAGCTCCGCTCGTGGGTTAGTGGCTGCGCTCTAGATAACATGAAGACAGCCATAACCAGCTCCGCTACGTGGGTTAGTGGCTAACGCTCTAGATAACATGAAGACAGCCATAACCAGCTCCGCTAGTAGGTTAGTGGCTAACGCTCTAGATAACATGAAGACAGCCATAACCAGCTCCGCTCGTGGGTTAGTGGCTAACGCTCTAGATAACATGAAGACAGCCATAACCAGCTCCGCTCGTGGGTTAGTGGCTAACGCTCTAGATAACATGAAGCTTGCCATAACCAGCTCCGCTCGTGGGTTAGTGGCTAACGCTCTAGATAACATGAAAACAGCCATAACCAGCTCCGCTACGTGGGTTAGTGGCTAACGCTCTAGATAACATGAAGACAGCCATAACCAGCTCCGCTCGTGGGTTAGTGGCTAACGCTCTAGATAACATGAAGACAGCCATAACCAGCTCCGCTACGTGGGTTAGTGGCTAACGCTCTAGATAACATGAAGACAGCCATAACCAGCTCCGCTCGTGGGTTAGTGGCTAACGCTCTAGATAACATGAAGACAGCCATAACCAGCTCCGCCGTGGGTTAGTTGCTAACGCTCTAGATAACATGAAAACAGTCATAACCAGCTCCGCTCGTGGGTTAGTGGCTAACGCTCTAGATAACATGAAGACAGCCATAACCAGCTCCGCTCGTGGGTTAGTGGCTAACGCTCTAGATAACATGAAGACAGCCATAACCAGCTCCGCTCGTGGGTTAGTGGCTAACGCTCTAGATAACATGAAGACAGCCATAACCAGCTCCGCTCGTGGGTTAGTGGCTAACGCTCTAGATAACATGAAGACAGCCATAACCAGCTCCGCTACGTGGGTTAGTGGCTAACGCTCTAGATAACATGAAAACAGCCATAACCAGCTCCGCCTACGTGGGTTAGTGGCTAACGCTCTAGATAACATGAAGACAGCCATAACCAGCTCCGCTACGTAGGTTAGTGGCTAACGCTCTAGATAACATGAAGACAGCCATAACCAGCTCCGCTACGTGGGTTAGTGGCTAACGCTCTAGATAACATGAAGACAGCCATAACCAGCTCCGCTCGTAGGTTAGTGGCTAACGCTCTAGATAACATGAAAACAGTCATAACCAGCTCCGCTACGTGGGTTAGTGGCTAACGCTCTAGATAACATGAAGACAGCCATAACCAGCTCCGCTACGTGGGTTAGTGGCTAACGCTCTAGATAACATGAAGACAGCCATAACCAGCTCCGCTACGTGGGTTAGTGGCTAACGCTCTAGATAACATGAAGACAGCCATAACCAGCTCCGCTCAGTGGGTTGGTTAGTGCCGCTCTAGATAACATGAAAACAGCCATAACCAGCTCCGCTCGTAGGTTAGTGGCTAACGCTCTAGATAACATGAAGACAGCCATAACCAGCTCCGCTACGTGGGTTAGTGGCTAACGCTCTAGATAACATGAAGACAGCCATAACCAGCTCCGCTCGTGGGTTAGTGGCTAACGCTCTAGATAACATGAAGACAGCCATAACCAGCTCCGCTTACGTGGGTTAGTGGCTAACGCTCTAGATAACATGAAAACAGCCATAACCAGCTCCGCCTACGTGGGTTAGTGGCTAACGCTCTAGATAACATGAAGACAGCCATAACCAGCTCCGCTCGTGGGTTAGTGGCTAACGCTCTAGATAACATGAAGACAGCCATAACCAGCTCCGCTCATTGGGTTAGTGGCTAACGCTCTAGATAACATGAAGACAGCCATAACCAGCTCCGCTCGTGGGTTAGTGGCTAACGCTCTAGATAACATGAAAACAGCCATAACCAGCTCCGCTCACGTGGGTTAGTGGCTAACGCTCTAGATAACATGAAGACAGCCATAACCAGCTCCGCTCGTGGGTTAGTGGCTAACGCTCTAGATAACATGAAGACAGCCATAACCAGCTCCGCTACGTGGGTTAGTGGCTAACGCTCTAGATAACATGAAGACAGCCATAACCAGCTCCGCTCGTGGGTTAGTGGCTAACGCTCTAGATAACATGAAAACAGCCATAACCAGCTCCGCTACGTAGGTTAGTGGCTAACGCTCTAGATAACATGAAGACAGCCATAACCAGCTCCGCTACGTGGGTTAGTGGCTAACGCTCTAGATAACATGAAGACAGCCATAACCAGCTCCGCTTACGTAGGTTAGTGGCTAACGCTCTAGATAACATGAAAACAGCCATAACCAGCTCCGCTCGTGGGTTAGTGGCTAACGCTCTAGATAACATGAAGACAGCCATAACCAGCTCCGCTCGCAGATAACATAGTGCGTGGGTTGGTGGCTAACGCTCTAGATAACATGAAAACAGCCATAACCAGCTCCGCTACGTAGGTTAGTGGCTAACGCTCTAGATAACATGAAGACAGCCATAACCAGCTCCGCTCGTAGGTTAGTGGCTAACGCTCTAGATAACATGAAGACAGCCATAACCAGCCCGCTTAAGTAGGTTAGTTGGCCAACGCTCTAGATAACATGAAAACAGTCATAACCAGCCCGCTACGCAGGTTAGTGGCTAACGCCAGATAACATGAAGACAGCCATAACCAGCCCGCCACGTAGGTTAGTTGCTAACGCTCAGATAACATGAAAACAGTCATAACCAGCTCCGCTCACGTAGGTTAGTGGCTAACGCCCAGATAACATGAAAACAGCTACATAACCAGCTCCGCTACGTATAGGTTAGTGGCTAACGCCCAGATAACATGAAGACAGCTACAACCAGCTCCGCCATTGCAGGTTAGTGGCTAACGCCTAGATAACATGAAGACAGCCAGCAACCAGCTCCGCCCGAGAGGTTAGTTGCTGAACGCTCTAGATAACATGAAGACAGCCATTACCAGCTCCGCCACGTGAGGTTAGTGGCTAAAGCTCTAGATAACATTGAAAACAGCTACACCAGCTCGCTACGTAGGTTAGAAGACTAACGCCTAGATAACATGCGAAGACAGCCACACCAGCTCCGCTAACGTAGGTTAGTGGATACGCCTTCAGATAAATATGAAGACAGCCACACCAGCTCCGCTAAGCACGTGTTAGGTTAGTGGCTAAACGCTTCTCTCTAGATAACATGAAAACAGCATAACCAGCTCCGCCACTCGTAGCTTGGTTAGTGGCTACCGCCTAGAAAACATGAAGACAGCCATAACCAGCTCCGCTTACGTAGTTTATTGGCTACCGCCCAGGGATAAAAATGAAAACAGTCATAACCAAATTCCGCTCACGTGGGTTAGTGGCTAACGCTCTAGATAACATGAAGACAGCTACAACCAGCTCCGCCACGTAAAGTTAGTGGCTGAGCAGTTTCTAGATAACATGAAAACAGCCATAACCAGCTCCGCTACGTGAGGTTAGTGGCTGACGCTCTAGATATCACATGAAGACAGCCACAACCAGCTCCGCTACACGTAGGTTAGTGGCTGACGCTCTAGATAACAGAGACAGCCAGCAACCAGCTCCGCTCACGTAGGTTAGTGGGTACCGCTCATAGATAACATGAAGACAGCCATAACCAGCCCGCTACGTAGGTTAGTGGCTAACGCTCTAGATAACATGAAGACAGCCTATAACCAGCTCCGCCACGTAAGTTGGTGGCTAACGCTTTAGATAAATAACATGAAGCTTGCCATAACCAGCTCCGCTACCTAGGTTAGTGGCTAACGCCTAGATAACAACATGAAAACAGCCAAAACCAGCTCCTCGCTACCTAGGTTAGTGGCTAACGCTTCTAGATAACATGAAGACAGCCATAACCAGCTCCCGCTACAGAGGGTTAGTGGCTAACGCTCTAGATAACATGAAGACAGCGCTACACCAGCCCGTCACGCAGGTTAGTTGCTAACGTCAGATAACATGAAAACAGTCATAACCAGCTCCGTCATGTAGGTTAGTGGCTAACGCCCCTAGATAACATGAAGACAGCTGGCATAACCAGCTCCGGCCCGTGGGTTAGTTGGCTACCGCCTAGATAACATGAAAACAGTCATAACCAGCGCTCCGCCACGTAGGTTAGTGGCTAACCGCTCTAGATAACATGAAGACAGCTAGCAACCAGCTCCGCTACGTAGGTTAGTGGCTCAACGCCTAGATAACATGAAGACAGCCACAACCAGCCTCGCCACGTAGGTTAGTGGCTAACGCTCTTCAGATAACATGAAGACAGCCATAACCAGCTCCGCTACGTAGGTTAGTGGCTAACGCTCTAGATAACATGAAGACAGCCATTGCAAGCTCAAGCTCCGCCACGAGGTTAGTGGCCTAAAGCCCTAGATAACATGAAAACAGCTATAACCAGCTCCGCTAATGTAGGTTAGTGGCTAGCGCTCTAGATAACATGAAGACAGCTGCAACTTGCAGCTCCACGCTACATAGGTTAGTGGCTAACGCCTCTAGATAACATGAAGACAGCTATAACCAGCTCCCGCCTACGTGAGGTTGAAGCTAACGCTCTAGATAACATGAAGACAGCCATAACCAGCTCCGCTCGTGGAGGTTAGTGGCTAGCGCTCTAGATAACATGAAGACAGCCATAACCAGCTCCGGGCTTAATGAGAGGTTAGTAGCTAACGCCTAGATAAACATGAAAACAGCCATAACCAGCTCCGCTCGTAGGTTAGTGGCTGCGCTCTAGAAAACATGAAGACAGCCATAACCAGCTCCGCCACGAGGTTATTAGCTAACCGCTTCCTAGATAAAATGAAAACAGTCATAACCAGCTCCGCTACGTAGGGTTAGTGGCTACCGCTCTAGATAACATGAAGACAGCTATAACCGAAGCTCCGCTACGTGGAGGTTAGTGGCTACCGCCTAGATAACATGAAGACAGCCATAACCAGCTCCGCACGTAGGTTAGTGGCTAACGCCTAGATAACATGAAGACAGCCATAACCAGCTCCGCCATTTAATCCCTTAGTGGCTGCGCCCAGATAACATGAAGACTTTTAAAAACAGCCAAAACCAGCCCGCTACTTCAGGGGTTAGTGCGGGCTACCGCCTAGATAATATGAAGACAGCCATAACCAGCCGCCGCTAATGTAGGTTAGTGGCTAACGCTCTAGATAACATGAAGACAGTCATGCAACCAGCTCCGGCCGTGGGTTAGTGGCTACCGTTTCTAGATAACATGAAAACAGTCAATAACCAGCTCCGCTCACGATAAGGTTAGTGGCTAACCGCTCTAGATAACATGAAGACAGCTAGTAACCAGCTCCGCTACGTAAGTTAGTGGCAAGCACGCCTAGATAACATGAAGACAGCCGCCATAACCAGCTCCGCTACGTGGAGGTTAGTTGGCTAACGCTCCAGATAACATGAAGACAGTCACAACCAGCTCCTACGTAGGTTAGTTAACGCTAACGCTCTAGATAACATGAAAACAGTCATAACCAGCTCCGCCACGAGGTTAGTGGCTAACGCTCCAGATAACATGAAGACAGCTATAACCAGCTCCGCTCACGTAGGTTAGAGGCTAACGCTCAGATAACATGAAGACAGCGCCACAACCAGCCCGCTCGTAAGGTTAGTGGCTAACGCTCCAGATAACATGAAACAGCCATAACCAGCTCCGCTACGAGGTTAGTGGCTAACGCTTCAGATAACATGAAAACAGCTACAACCAGCTCCACGAGGTTAGTGGCTAACGCTCAGAAAACATGAAGACAGCTACAACCAGCTCCGCTCGTGCAGGTTATTGGCCAACGCTCCTAGAAAAAAATGAAAACAGTCATAACCAGCTCCGCCACGCGAGGTTAGTGGCTAACGTCCTAGATAACATGAGACAGCTACAACATAACCAGCTCCGCACGTAGGTTAGTGGCTACCGCTCTAGATAACATGAAGACAGCCTGTAACCAGCTCCGCTTACGTGAGGTTAGTGGCTAACGCCCAGATAACATGAAGACAGCTATAACCAGCTCCGCTGACGTAGCACTTAGTGGCTAACGCCCAGATAACATGAAAACAGCCAAAACCAGCTCCGCTACCTAGGTTAGTGGCTACTGCCGCTTCTAGATAACATGAAGACAGCCATAACCAGCCCCGCTACGTGAGGTTAGTGGCTAACGCTCTAGATAACATGAAGACAGCCACCATAACCAGCCCGTCAGAGGGTTAGTGGCTAACGCTTCTAGATAACATGAAAACAGTCATAACCAGCCTCGCTACGTGCAGGTTAGTGGCTACCGCTCTAGATAACATGAAGACAGCCATAACCAACTCCGCTTACGTAGAGGTTAGTAGCCTAACGCTCTAGATAACATGAAGACAGCCATTACCAGCTCCCGCTTACGCGGAGGTTAGTGGCTAACGCTCTCAGATAACATGAAGACAGCCATTACCAGCTGCGCTACGAGGTTAGTGGCTAACGCCCTAGATAACATGAAACAGCTAGCATAACCAGCTCCACGCCACGTGAGGTTAGTGGCTAACGCTCTAGATAACATGAAGACAGCCACAACCAGCTCCGCTTACATAGGTTAGTGGCTAACACTCTAGACAACATGAAGACAGCCATAACCAGCTCCGCTTAATGTGAGGTTAGTGGCTAACGCTTCAGATAACATGAAAACAGCCATAACCAGCTCCAAGAGGTTAGTGGCTAACGCCTAGATAACATGAAGACAGGCATAACCAGCTCACTGATTTAAGTTGAGAAGTAGCTGCGCTCTAGATAACGCATGAAAACAGCCAAAAACCAGCTCCGCTACCTAGGTTAGTGGCTAACGCCTAGATAACATGAAGACAGCCATAACCAGCTCCGCCACGAGGCTTACGTAGCAAGTGGCTAACGCCCCAGATAACATGAAGACAGCTATAACCAGCTCCGCCCGTAGGGTTAGTTGCCAACGCTTAGATAACATGAAAACAGTCACAACCAGCCCGCTCACGTAGGTTAGTGGCCCCTAACGCCTAGATAACATGAAGACAGCCATAACCAGCTCCGCTATCGTAGGTTGAAGCTAACGCTCTAGATAATATGAAGACAGCCGCAACCAGCTCCACTACGTGGAAGGTTGATGGCTAACGCTTCTAGAAAACATGACAGACAGCCGCATAACCAGGCCCGCTCGTAGGTTATTGGCTACCGCTTCTAGAAAAATGAAAACAGTCATAACCAGCTCCGCCACGTAGGTTAGTGGCTAACGCTCTCCAGATAACATGAAAACAGCCATAACCAGCTCCGCGAGGTTAGTGGCCTACGCTCCTAGATAACATGAAAACAGTCACTTAACCAGCCCGCTTTCAGCCCAGGCTTAGTGGCTAACGCTCTAGATAAAATGAAGACAGCCATAACCAGCTCCTCTACGTAGGTTAGTGGCTAATGCTCTAGATTACATGAAACAGCCATAACCAGCTCCGCAACGTAGGTTAGTGGCTAACGCTCTAGATAACATGAAGACAGCCATTACCAGCTCCGCTACGTAGGTTAGTGGCTAACTCTCTAGATAACATGAAGACAGCCATAACCAGCTCCTCTACGTAGGTTAGTGGCTAACGCTCTAGATAACATGAAACAGCCATAACCAGCTCCGCAACGTAGGTTAGTGGCTAACGCTCTAGATAACATGAAGACAACCATAACCAGCTCCTCTACGTAGGTTAGTGGCTAACTCTCTAGATAACATGAAGACAGCCATAACCAGCTCCACTACGTAGGTTAGTGGCTAACGCTCTAGAAAACATGAAGACAGCCATAACCAGCTCCGCCACGAGGTTAGCGGCTACCGCTCTGGATAACATGAAAACAGTCATAACCAGCTCCGCTACACGAGGTTAGTGGCTAACGCCCAGATCACACGAAGACAGCCAAAACCAGCTCCGCTACGTAGGTTAGTGGCTAACGCTCTAGATAACATGAAGACAGCCATAACCAGCTCCGCTACGTAGGTTAGTGGCTAACGCTCTAGATAACATGAAAACAGCCATAACCAGCTCCGCAGGTTAGTGGCTAACGCTCTAGATAACATGAAAACAGCCATAACCAGCTCCGCTACGTAGGTTAGTGGCTAACACTCTAGATAACTTGAAGACAGCCATAACCAGCTCCGCTACGTAGGTTAGTGGCTAACGCTCTAGATAACATGAAGCTTGCCATAACCAGCTCCGCTACGTAAGTTAGTGGCTAACGCTCTAAATAACATGAAAACAGCCATAACCAGCTCCGCTACGTAGGTTAGTGGCTAACGCTCTAAATAACATGAAAACAGCCATAACCAGCTCCGCTACGTAGGTTAGTGGCTGACGCTCTAGATAACATGAAGACAGCCATAACCAGCTCCGCTACGTAGGTTAGTGGCTGACGCTCTAGATAACATGAAGACAGCCATAACCAGCTCCGCTACGTAAGTTAGTGGCTAACGCTCTAGATAACATGAAAACAGCCAAAACCAGCTCCGCTACCTAGGTTAGTGGCTAACGCTCTAGATAACATGAAGACAGCCATAACCAGCTCCGCTACGTAGGTTAGTGGCTAACGCTCTAGATAACATGAAGCTTGCCATAACCAGCTCCGCTCCGTAAGTTAGTGGCTAACGCTCTAGATAACATGAAAACAGCCAAAACCAGCTCCGCTACCTAGGTTAGTGGCTAACGCTCTAGATAACATGAAGACAGCCATAACCAGCTCCGCTACGTAGGTTAGTGGCTAACGCTCTAGATAACATGAAGACAGCCATAACCAGCTCCGCTCAGAGGTTAGTTGCTAACGCTCTAGATAACATGAAAACAGTCATAACCAGCTCCGCTCACGTGGGTTAGTGGCTAACGCTCTAGATAACATGAAGACAGCCATAACCAGCTCCGCTTCAGAGGTTAGTTGCTAACGCTCTAGATAACATGAAAACAGTCATAACCAGCTCCGCTCGTGGGTTAGTGGCTAACGCTCTAGATAACATGAAGACAGCCATAACCAGCTCCGCTCGTAGGTTAGTGGCTGACGCTCTAGATAACATGAAGACAGCCATAACCAGCTCCGCTTACGTAGGTTAGTGGCTGACGCTCTAGATAACATGAAGACAGCTACAACCAGCTCCGCTAACGTAGTTAGTGGCTAACGCTCTAGATAACATGAAAACAGCCAAAACCAGCTCCGCTACCTAGGTTAGTGGCTAACGCTCTAGATAACATGAAGACAGCCATAACCAGCTCCGCTCGTGGGTTAGTGGCTAACGCTCTAGATAACATGAAGCTTGCCATAACCAGCTCCGGCCGTGAGTTAGTGGCTAACGCTCTAGATAACATGAAAACAGCCAAATCCAGCTCCGCTACCTAGGTTAGTGGCTAACGCTCTAGATAACATGAAGACAGCCATAACCAGCTCCGCTCGTGGGTTAGTGGCTAACGCTCTAGATAACATGAAGACAGCCATAACCAGCTCCGCCAGAGGTTAGTTGCTAACGCTCTAGATAACATGAAAACAGTCATAACCAGCTCCGCTACGTAGGTTAGTGGCTAACGCTCTAGATAACATGAAGACAGCCATAACCAGCCCGCCGTGGGTTAGTTGCTAACGCTCTAGATAACATGAAAACAGTCATAACCAGCTCCGCTACGAGGTTAGTGGCTAACGCTCTAGATAACATGAAGACAGCCATAACCAGCTCCGCTTAACGTGGGTTAGTGGCTAACGCTCTAGATAACATGAAGACAGCCATAACCAGCTCCGCTCACGTGGGTTAGTGGCTAACGCTCTAGATAACATGAAGACAGCCATAACCAGCTCCGCTACGTAGGTTAGTGGCTAACGCTCTAGATAACATGAAGACAGCCATTACCAGCTCCGCTACGTAGGTTAGTGGCTAAAGCTCTAGATAACATGAAAACAGCCATAACCAGCTCCGCTACGTAGGTTAGTGGCTAACGCTCTAGATAACATGAAGACAGCCATAACCAGCTCCGCTACATAGGTTAGTGGCTAACACTCTAGATAACATGAAGACAGCCATAACCAGCTCCGCTACGTAGGTTAGTGGCTAACGCTCTAGATAACATGAAGACAGCCATAACCAGCTCCACTTCGTAGGTTAGTTGCTAACGCTCTAGATAACATGAAAACAGTCATAACCAGCTCCGCTACGTAGGTTAGTGGCTAACGCTCTAGATAACATGAAAACAGCCATAACCAGCTCCGCTACGTAAGTTAGTGGCTAACGCTCTAGATAACATGAAGACAGCCATAACCAGCTCCGCTACGTAGGTTAGTGGCTAACGCTCTAGATAACATGAAGACAGCCATAACCAGCTCCGCCCAGAGGTTAGTTGCTAACGCTCTAGATAACATGAAAACAGTCATAACCAGCTCCGCTCGTGGGTTAGTGGCTAACGCTCTAGATAACATGAAGACAGCCATAACCAGCTCCGCTACAGTGGGTTAGAAGCTAACGCTCTAGATAACATGAAGACAGCCATAACCAGCTCCGCTCGTGGGTTAGTGGCTAACGCTCTAGATAACATGAAAACAGCCATAACCAGCTCCGCCTCGTGGGTTAGTGGCTAACGCTCTAGATAACATGAAAACAGCCATAACAAGCTCCGCTACGTAGGTTAGTGGCTAACGCTCTAGAAAACATGAAGACAGCCATAACCAGCTCCGCTACGTAGGTTATTGGCTACCGCTCTAGAAAAAATGAAAACAGTCATAACCAGCTCCGCTACGTAGGTTAGTGGCTAACTCTTTAGATAACATGAAGACAGCCATAACCAGCTCCGCTACGTAGGTTAGTGGCAAGCGCTCTAGATAACATGAAGACAGCCATAACCAGCTCCGCTACGTAGGTTAGTGGCTAACGCTCTAGATAACATGAAAACAGCCATAACCAGCTCCGCAGGTTAGTGGCTAACGCTCTAGATAACATGAAAACAGTCATAACCAGCTCCGCTACGTAGGTTAGTGGCTAACGCTCTAGATGAAATGAAGACAGCCATAACCAGCTCCTCTACGTAGGTTAGTGGCTAATGCTCTAGATTACATGAAACAGCCATAACCAGCTCCGCAACGTAGGTTAGTGGCTAACGCTCTAGATAACATGAAGACAGCCATTACCAGCTCCGCTACGTAGGTTAGTGGCTAACTCTCTAGATAACATGAAGACAGCCATAACCAGCTCCTCTACGTAGGTTAGTGGCTAACGCTCTAGATAACATGAAACAGCCATAACCAGCTCCGCAACGTAGGTTAGTGGCTAACGCTCTAGATAACATGAAGACAACCATAACCAGCTCCTCTACGTAGGTTAGTGGCTAACTCTCTAGATAACATGAAGACAGCCATAACCAGCTCCACTACGTAGGTTAGTGGCTAACGCTCTAGAAAACATGAAGACAGCCATAACCAGCTCCGCTACGTAGGTTAGTGGCTACCGCTCTGGATAACATGAAAACAGTCATAACCAGCTCCGCTACGTAGGTTAGTGGCTAACGCTCTAGATCACACGAAGACAGCCAAAACCAGCTCCGCTACGTAGGTTAGTGGCTAACGCTCTAGATAACATGAAGACAGCCATAACCAGCTCCGCTACGAGGTTAGTGGCTAACGCTCTAGATAACATGAAAACAGCCATAACCAGCTCCGCAGGTTAGTGGCTAACGCTCTAGATAACATGAAAACAGCCATAACCAGCTCCGCTACGTAGGTTAGTGGCTAACACTCTAGATAACTTGAAGACAGCCATAACCAGCTCCGCTACGTAGGTTAGTGGCTAACGCTCTAGATAACATGAAGCTTGCCATAACCAGCTCCGCTACGTAAGTTAGTGGCTAACGCTCTAAATAACATGAAAACAGCCATAACCAGCTCCGCTACGTAGGTTAGTGGCTAACGCTCTAAATAACATGAAAACAGCCATAACCAGCTCCGCTCGAGGTTAGTGGCTGACGCTCTAGATAACATGAAGACAGCCATAACCAGCTCCGCTACGTAGGTTAGTGGCTGACGCTCTAGATAACATGAAGACAGCCATAACCAGCTCCGCTACGTAAGTTAGTGGCTAACGCTCTAGATAACATGAAAACAGCCAAAACCAGCTCCGCTACCTAGGTTAGTGGCTAACGCTCTAGATAACATGAAGACAGCCATAACCAGCTCCGCTACGTAGGTTAGTGGCTAACGCTCTAGATAACATGAAGCTTGCCATAACCAGCTCCGCTTCGTAAGTTAGTGGCTAACGCTCTAGATAACATGAAAACAGCCAAAACCAGCTCCGCTACCTAGGTTAGTGGCTAACGCTCTAGATAACATGAAGACAGCCATAACCAGCTCCGCTACGTAGGTTAGTGGCTAACGCTCTAGATAACATGAAGACAGCCATAACCAGCTCCGTCCGAGGTTAGTTGCTAACGCTCTAGATAACATGAAAACAGTCATAACCAGCTCCGCTACGTGGGTTAGTGGCTAACGCTCTAGATAACATGAAGACAGCCATAACCAGCTCCGCCAGAGGTTAGTTGCTAACGCTCTAGATAACATGAAAACAGTCATAACCAGCTCCGCCACGAGGTTAGTGGCTAACGCTCTAGATAACATGAAGACAGCCATAACCAGCTCCGCTCGTGGGTTAGTGGCTGACGCTCTAGATAACATGAAGACAGCCATAACCAGCTCCGCCTCGTGGGTTAGTGGCTGACGCTCTAGATAACATGAAGACAGCCATAACCAGCTCCGCTCACGTAAGTTAGTGGCTAACGCCTAGATAACATGAAAACAGCCAAAACCAGCTCCGCTACCTAGGTTAGTGGCTAACGCTCTAGATAACATGAAGACAGCCATAACCAGCTCCGCTACGTGGGTTAGTGGCTAACGCCTAGATAACATGAAGCTTGCCATAACCAGCTCCGCCAGAAGTTAGTGGCTAACGCTCTAGATAACATGAAAACAGCCAAATCCAGCTCCGCTACCTAGGTTAGTGGCTAACGCTCTAGATAACATGAAGACAGCCATAACCAGCTCCGCCTCGTGGGTTAGTGGCTAACGCTCTAGATAACATGAAGACAGCCATAACCAGCTCCGCGTAGGTTAGTTGCTAACGCTCTAGATAACATGAAAACAGTCATAACCAGCTCCGCCACGAGGTTAGTGGCTAACGCTCTAGATAACATGAAGACAGCCATAACCAGCTCCGTCAGAGGTTAGTTGCTAACGCCTAGATAACATGAAAACAGTCATAACCAGCTCCGCCTCGTGGGTTAGTGGCTAACGCTCTAGATAACATGAAGACAGCCATAACCAGCTCCGCTCGTGGGTTAGTGGCTAACGCTCTAGATAACATGAAGACAGCCATAACCAGCTCCGCTCGTGGGTTAGTGGCTAACGCTCTAGATAACATGAAGACAGCCATAACCAGCTCCGCTACGTGGGTTAGTGGCTAACGCTCTAGATAACATGAAGACAGCCATTACCAGCTCCGCTACGTGGGTTAGTGGCTAAAGCTCTAGATAACATGAAAACAGCCATAACCAGCTCCGCTCGTGGGTTAGTGGCTAACGCTCTAGATAACATGAAGACAGCCATAACCAGCTCCGCTACATAGGTTAGTGGCTAACACTCTAGATAACATGAAGACAGCCATAACCAGCTCCGCTACGTAGGTTAGTGGCTAACGCTCTAGATAACATGAAGACAGCCATAACCAGCTCCACTTCAGAGGTTAGTTGCTAACGCTCTAGATAACATGAAAACAGTCATAACCAGCTCCGCTCACGTGGAGGTTAGTGGCTAACGCCTAGATAACATGAAAACAGCCATAACCAGCTCCGCCACGTAGTAGTGGCTAACGCTCTAGATAACATGAAGACAGCCATAACCAGCTCCGCTACGTGGGTTAGTGGCTAACGCTCTAGATAACATGAAGACAGCCATAACCAGCTCCGCTCAGAGGTTAGTTGCTAACGCTCTAGATAACATGAAAACAGTCATAACCAGCTCCGCTCGTGGGTTAGTGGCTAACGCTCTAGATAACATGAAGACAGCCATAACCAGCTCCGCTCGTGGGTTAGAAGCTAACGCTCTAGATAACATGAAGACAGCCATAACCAGCTCCGCTCGTGGGTTAGTGGCTAACGCTCTAGATAACATGAAAACAGCCATAACCAGCTCCGCTACGTAGGTTAGTGGCTAACGCTCTAGATAACATGAAAACAGCCATAACAAGCTCCGCTACGTAGGTTAGTGGCTAACGCTCTAGAAAACATGAAGACAGCCATAACCAGCTCCGCTACGTAGGTTATTGGCTACCGCTCTAGAAAAAATGAAAACAGTCATAACCAGCTCCGCTCACGTGGGTTAGTGGCTAACTCTTTAGATAACATGAAGACAGCCATAACCAGCTCCGCTACGTAGGTTAGTGGCAAGCGCTCTAGATAACATGAAGACAGCCATAACCAGCTCCGCTACGTAGGTTAGTGGCTAACGCTCTAGATAATATGAAGACAGCCATAACCAGCTCCGCTACGTAGGTTAGTGGCTAACGCTCTAGATAACATGAAGACAGCCATAACCAGCTCCGCTACGTAGGTTAGTGGCTAACGCTCTAGATAACATGAAGACAGCCATTACCAGCTCCGCTCGTGGGTTAGTGGCTAACGCTCTAGATAACATGAAAACAGCCATAACCAGCTCCGCTACGTAGGTTAGTGGCTAACGCTCTAGATAACATGAAGACAGCCATAACCAGCTCCGCTACATAGGTTAGTGGCTAACACTCTAGATAACATGAAGACAGCCATAACCAGCTCCGCTACGTAGGTTAGTGGCTAACGCTCTAGATAACATGAAAACAGCCATAACCAGCTCTGCAGGTTAGTGGCTAACGCTCTAGATAACATGAAGACAGCCATAACCAGCTCCGCTACGTAAGTTAGTGGCTAACGCTCTAGATAACATGAAAACAGCCAAAACCAGCTCCGCTACCTAGGTTAGTGGCTACCGCTCTAGATAACATGAAGACAGCCATAACCAGCTCCGCTACGTAGGTTAGTGGCTACCGCTCTAGATAACATGAAGACAGCCATAACCAGCTCCGCTACGTAGGTTAGTGGCTAACGCTCTAGATAACATGAAAACAGCCATAACCAGCTCCGCTACGTAGGTTAGTGGCTAACGCTCTAGATAACATGAAAACAGCCATAACCAGCTCCGCTACGTAGGTTAGTGGCTAACGCTCTAGAAAACATGAAGACAGCCATAACCAGCTCCGCTACGTAGGTTATTGGCTACCGCTCTAGAAAAAATGAAAACAGTCATAACCAGCTCCGCTACGTAGGTTAGTGGCTAACTCTTTAGATAACATGAAGACAGCCATAACCAACTCCTCTACGTAGGTTAGTGGCTAACTCTCTAGATAACATGAAGACAGCCATAACCAGCTCCGCTACGTAGGTTAGTGGCTAACTCTCTAGATAACATGAAGACAGCCATAACCAGCTCCGCTCGTGGGTTAGTGGCAAGCGCTCTAGATAACATGAAGACAGCCATAACCAGCTCCGCTACGTGGGTTAGTGGCTAACGCTCTAGATAATATGAAGACAGCCATAACCAGCTCCGCTCGTGGGTTAGTGGCTAACGCTCTAGATAACATGAAGACAGCCATAACCAGCTCCGCTACGTGGGTTAGTGGCTAACGCTCTAGATAACATGAAGACAGCCATTACCAGCTCCGCTACGTAGGTTAGTGGCTAACGCTCTAGAAAACATGAAGACAGCCATAACCAGCTCCGCTACGTAGGTTATTGGCTACCGCTCTAGAAAAAATGAAAACAGTCATATCCAGCTCCGCTACGTAGGTTAGTGGCTAACGATCTAGATAACATGAAAACAGCCATAACCAGCTCCGCTACGTAAGTTAGTGGCTAACGCTCTAGATAACATGAAGACAGCCATAACCAGCTCCGCTTCGTAGGTTAGTTGCTAACGCTCTAGATAACATGAAAACAGTCATAACCAGCTCCGCTCGAGGTTAGTGGCTAACGCTCTAGATAAAATGAAGACAGCCATAACCAGCTCCTCTACGTAGGTTAGTGGCTAACGCTCTAGATAACATGAAACAGCCATAACAAGCTCCGCAACGTAGGTTAGTGGCTAACGCTCTAGATAACATGAAGACAGCCATAACCAGCTCCACTACGTAGGTTAGTGGCTAACGCTCTAGAAAACATGAAGACAGCCATAACCAGCTCCGCTACGTAGGTTTGTGGCTAACGCTCTAGATCACACGAAGACAGCCAAAACCAGCTCCGCTACGTAGGTTAGTGGCTAACGCTCTAGATAACATGAAAACAGCCATAACCAGCTCCGCAGGTTAGTGGCTAACGCTCTAGATAACATGAAAACAGCCATAACCAGCTCCGCTACGTAGGTTAGTGGCTAAGGCTCTAGATAACTTGAAGACAGCCATAACCAGCTCCGCTACGTAGGTTAGTGGTTAACGCTCTAGATAACATGAAGACAGCCATCACCAGCTCCGCTACGTAGGTTAGTGGCTAACGCTCTAGATAACATGAAGCTTGCCATAACCAGCTCCGCTACGTAGGTTAGTGGTTAACGCTCTAGATAACATGAAGACAGCCATAACCAGCTCCGCTACGTAGGTTAGTGGCTAACGCTCTAGATAATATGAAGACAGCCATAACCAGCTCCGCTCGTGGGTTAGTGGCTAACGCTCTAGATAACATGAAGACAGCCATAACCAGCTCCGCTCACGTGGGTTAGTGGCTAACGCTCTAGATAACATGAAGACAGCCATTACCAGCTCCGCTCGTGGGTTAGTGGTTAACGCTCTAGATAACATGAAAACAGCCATAACCAGCTCCGCCGTGGGTTAGTGGCTAACGCTCTAGATAACATGAAGACAGCCATAACCAGCTCCGCTCGTGGGTTAGTGGCTAACGCTCTAGATAACATGAAGACAGCCATAACCAGCTCCGCCACGTGGGTTAGTGGCTAACGCTCTAGATAACATGAAGACAGCCATAACCAGCTCCGCTCGTGGGTTAGTGGCTAACGCTCTAGATAACATGAAGACAGCCATAACCAGCTCCGCTCACGTGGGTTAGTGGCTAACGCTCTAGATAACATGAAGACAGCCATAACCAGCTCCGCTCGTGGGTTAGTGGCTAACGCTCTAGATAACATGAAGACAGCCATAACCAGCTCCGCTCTGTGGGTTAGTGGCTACCGCTCTAGATAACATGAAGACAGCCATAACCAGCTCCGCTACGTGGGTTAGTGGTTAACGCTCTAGATAACATGAAAACAGCCATAACCAGCTCCGCTCGTGGGTTAGTGGCTAGCTAACGCTCTAGATAACATGAAGACAGCCATAACCAGCTCCGCTCGTGGGTTAGTGGCTAACGCTCTAGATAACATGAAGACAGCCATAACCAGCTCCGCTCGTAGGTTAGTGGCTAACGCTCTAGATAACATGAAGACAGCCATAACCAGCTCCGCTACGTGGGTTAGTGGCTAACGCTCTAGATAACATGAAGACAGCCATAACCAGCTCCGCTACGTAGGTTAGTGGTTAACGCTCTAGATAACATGAAAACAGCCATAACCAGCTCCGCTACGTAGGTTAGTGGCTAACGCTCTAGATAACATGAAGACAGCCATAACCAGCTCCGCTATGTAGGTTAGTGGCTAACGCTCTAGATAACATGAAGACAGCCATAACCAGCTCCGCTACGTAGGTTAGTGGCTAACGCTCTAGATAACATGAAGACAGCCATAACCAGCTCCGCTCGTGGGTTAGTGGCTAACGCTCTAGATAACATGAAGACAGCCATTACCAGCTCCGCTCGTGGGTTAGTGGTTAACGCTCTAGATAACATGAAAACAGCCATAACCAGCTCCGCTTCGTAGGTTAGTGGCTAACGCTCTAGATAACATGAAGACAGCCATAACCAGCTCCGCTACGTAGGTTTGTGGCTAACGCTCTAGATCACACGAAGACAGCCAAAACCAGCTCCGCTACGTAGGTTAGTGGCTAACGCTCTAGATAACATGAAAACAGCCATAACCAGCTCCGCAGGTTAGTGGCTAACGCTCTAGATAACATGAAAACAGCCATATCCAGCTCCGCTACGTAGGTTAGTGGCTAACGCTCTAGATAACTTGAAGACAGCCATAACCAGCTCCGCTACGTAGGTTAGTGGCTAACGCTCTAGATAACATGAAGATTGCCATTACCAGCTCCGCTACGTAGGTTAGTGGTTAACGCTCTAGATAACATGAAGACAGCCATCACCAGCTCCGCTACGTAGGTTAGTGGCTAACGCTCTAGATAACATGAAGCTTGCCATAACCAGCTCCGCTACGTAGGTTAGTGGTTAACGCTCTAGATAACATGAAGACAGCCATAACCAGCTCCGCTACGTAGGTTAGTGGCTAACGCTCTAGATAATATGAAGACAGCCATAACCAGCTCCGCTCGTGGGTTAGTGGCTAACGCTCTAGATAACATGAAGACAGCCATAACCAGCTCCGCTACGTGGGTTAGTGGCTAACGCTCTAGATAACATGAAGACAGCCATTACCAGCTCCGCCACGTGGGTTAGTGGTTAACGCTCTAGATAACATGAAAACAGCCATAACCAGCTCCGCCAGAGGTTAGTGGCTAACGCTCTAGATAACATGAAGACAGCCATAACCAGCTCCGCTCGTAGGTTAGTGGCTAACGCTCTAGATAACATGAAGACAGCCATAACCAGCTCCGCTCGTGGGTTAGTGGCTAACGCTCTAGATAACATGAAGACAGCCATAACCAGCTCCGCTACGTGGGTTAGTGGCTAACGCTCTAGATAACATGAAGACAGCCATAACCAGCTCCGCCTCGTGGGTTAGTGGTTAACGCTCTAGATAACATGAAGACAGCCATAACCAGCTCCGCTACGTGGGTTAGTGGTTAACGCTCTAGATAACATGAAAACAGCCATAACCAGCTCCGCTACGTGGGTTAGTGGCTAACGCTCTAGATAACATGAAGACAGCCATAACCAGCTCCGCTCGTGGGTTAGTGGCTAACGCTCTAGATAACATGAAGACAGCCATAACCAGCTCCGCTCGTGGGTTAGTGGCTAACGCTCTAGATAACATGAAGACAGCCATAACCAGCTCCGCTACTTAGGTTAGTGGTTAACGCTCTAGATAACATGAAGACAGCCATAACCAGCTCCGCAACGTAGGTTAGTGGTTAACGCTCTAGATAACATGAAAACAGCCATAACCAGCTCCACTACGTAGGTTAGTGGCTAACGCTCTAGATAACATGAAGACAGCCATAACCAGCTCCGCTATGTAGGTTAGTGGCTAACGCTCTAGATAACATGAAGACAGCCATAACCAGCTCCGCTACGTAGGTTAGTGGCTAACGCTCTAGATAACATGAAGACAGCCATAACCAGCTCCGCTACGTTGGTTAGTGGCTAACGCTCTAGATAACATGAAGACAGCCATAACCAGCTCCGCTACGTAGGTTAGTGGCTAACGCTCTAGAAAACATGAAGACAGCCATAACCAGCTCCGCTACGTAGGTTATTGGCTACCGCTCTAGAAAAAATGAAAACAGTCATAACCAGCTCCGCTACGTAGGTTAGTGGCTAACTCTTTACATAACATGAAGACAGCCATAACCAGCTCCTCTACGTAGGTTAGTGGCTAACTCTTTACATAACATGAAGACAGCCATAACCAGCTCCTCTACGTAGGTTAGTGGCTAACTCTCTAGATAACATGAAGACAGCCATAACCAGCTCCGCTACGTAGGTTAGTGGCTAACGCTCTAGATAACATGAAGACAGCCATAACCAGCTCCGCTACGTAGGTTATTGGCTACCGCTCTAGAAAAAATTAAAACAGTCATAACCAGCTCCGCTACGTAGGTTAGTGGCTAACTCTTTACATAACATGAAGACAGCCATAACCAGCTCCTCTACGTAGGTTAGTGGCTAACTCTCTAGATAACATGAAGACAGCCATAACCAGCTCCGCTACGTAGGTTAGTGGCTAACGCTCTAGATAACATGAAGACAGCCATAACCAGCTCCGCCACGAGGTTAGTGGCTAACGCTCTAGATAACATGAAGACAGCCATAACCAGCTCCGCTCGTGGGTTATTGGCTACCGCTCTAGAAAAATGAAAACAGTCATAACCAGCTCCGCCTCGTGGGTTAGTGGCTAACTCTTTACATAACATGAAGACAGCCATAACCAGCTCCTCTCGTGGGTTAGTGGCTAACTCTCTAGATAACATGAAGACAGCCATAACCAGCTCCGCTACGTAGGTTAGTGGCTAACGCTCTAGATAACATGAAGACAGCCATAACCAGCTCCGCTACGTAGGTTAGTGGCTAACGCTCTAGATAACATGAAGACAGCCATAACCAGCTCCGCTACGTAGGTTATTGGCTACCGCTCTAGAAAAAATGAAAACAGTCATAACCAGCTCCGCTACGTAGGTTAGTGGCTAACTCTTTACATAACATGAAGACAGCCATAACCAGCTCCTCTACGTAGGTTAGTGGCTAACTCTCTAGATAACATGAAGACAGCCATAACCAGCTCCGCTACGTAGGGTAGTGGCTAACGCTCTAGATAACATGAAGACAGCCATAACCAGCTCCGCTACGTAGGTTAGTGGCTAACGCTCTAGATAACATGAAGACAGCCATAACCAGCTCCGCAGGTTAGTGGCTAACGCTCTAGATAACATGAAGACAGCCATAACCAGCTCCGCTACGTAGGTTAGTGGTTAACGCTCTAGATAACATGAAGACAGCCATAACCAGCTCCGCTACGTAGGTTAAGTAAAAAGGTCAGAGTGAGGTGTTCTGTCTGGAAGTAGCTCACAAGCTAGCCAACTTTAGCCAGTTAGCTTGGTTGTTTGACTGACGTTGTTTGGAACATTTGGATCAAGCCTACTCCTCGGCCTGAGCCGAAATGCTCTGAATTTATGAAAGGACAATCTGACAAAGCTCTGAATCAAATGGGTGGACAGGAGAGTTACCATTCAGTTGTCAAAACGTAGGTTGGTTGGGAAAGCATGGATTTGCAGGCAAGCTGCAGTATACCCCATCGTTTATCAGTTCCATTTTGACAGCCAGCTAGCTGGGGTTTATCTAATGTTCCCTCGTTAGATTTCAGCTCATCTCACTCTGGCTAGCATTAGTTGTTGATCTTGTTGTTGTTGATCTGCATAGGCAACTCAGGGAGAGAGAGCCTACCTGTTCATGGTTGTTTGATCAATAGGACTGTAAAGTTCCCAAAGGTAAGAGGACGCCTGCAGTATTTACATTTAGCATTACTGAATGTGTTCTATATGTTCTGCTTCCTGGAAACACACAGTCCAGTTCATAGTGAATGATGGCAGGCCCTACTGCCTGGAAACACACAGTCCAGTTCATAGTGAATGATGGCACGCCCTACTGCCTGGAAACACACAGTCCAGTTCATAGTGAATGATGGAAAGCCCTACTGCCTGGAAACACACAGTCCAGTTCATAGTGAATGATAAAAGGCCCAACTGCCTGGAAACACACAGTCCAGTTCATAGTGAATGATGGAAAGCCCTACTGCCTGGAAACACACAGTCCAGTTCATAGTGAATGATGGCAGGCCCTACTGCCTGGAAACACACAGTCCAGTTCTTAGTGAATGATGGAAGGCCCTACTGCCTGGAAACACACAGTCCAGTTCATAGTGAATGATGGCACGCCCTACTGCCTGGAAACACACAGTCCAGTTCATAGTGAATGATGGAAAGCCCTACTGCCTGGAAACACACAGTCCAGTTCATAGTGAATGATGTAAGGCCCAACTGCCTGGAAACACACAGTCCAGTTCATAGTGAATGATGGAAAGCCCTACTGCCTGGAAACACACAGTCCAGTTCATAGTGAATGATGGCACGCCCTACTGCCTGGAAACACACAGTCCAGTTCATAGTGAATGATGGAAGGCCCTACTGCCTGGAAACACACAGTCCAGTTCATAGTGAATGATGGCAGGCCTGCGAGGTAAATAGCTTATTTGCATATAGGCCTACAGTAGCTCTGATTGGCTATGGCGCACCGGTCTGTGTAGACTCTGGTCCTGGATGAGACAGATGTTTTTATTGGGTTTTATTTACTGCAGTGTCTATTAATTGTCCAAACGCACGGCCGCTTTCCCACTCTATGTTGCTATAGAATTTTCACAAATGTCTTACTACACGTAATTCCCAAATGGTCTATGAAGTTAGGAAAATGTGAAAATGACATATCTAAGTGCTCGCTTGTCAGAAAATGTAAAAAAAAAACAACATGAAATATTCTTCATTGGGGACAGATTAGGAAGATTTCATGTTACTGGAACGCTGTCAGTTCCACTTTGAAGTTGCACTATGCAGAAAACGCTCCGCCATTTTCTGGATGCTAAAATTCAAATGGTTATTTACAGTTGATGTGACAAATCAAGCAAGTGTAGTGTAGAAATTCATTGTACCATCTAAACCGCTGTGAAATATATGTTCTATAACCATAAATGTTGTATTTTCAGCTGTTTGAAGCCGGTGTACAAAACCCAGAGTAAAAGTAGGCAAAAACAAAACTTAATAACAGGAAGCATAGAAATAGTGCACATAAAACACTGACAATGACAGATCTATTAACACACATTTCTATGTGAATTTGGTCGAGTCGCCTCATAGCAGCTTCATAACACTTAAGTATCAGCCTTCACAGCACCTGTATGAGCCTTCATAAAGCAAACACCATGCATGAGGCTATAAATGTAGTTTAGTGACTATTTAACAGCCTGATATATGCAGGCCCATGTCCGTCACTACCCCTCTGCTCCGCATAAAGCAGTCAGTTAGGAGACAGAGCAGTGCTAATGGAAGATGATATGATGTAAATCTCCCTTTGTGTGTGTGCGGGCGTGTGTCTGTGCGTGTGTGTGTGTGTGCGTGTGTGTGTGTGTGTGTGTGTGTGTGTGTGTGTGCATATAATGGGAGCGATGATATGATATGATATGAACCGGCCGTTCGCCCGCTGTCACTAAAACTAATTAACCCCCATGTCCTCACTCACTCATTGATGGGGTACGCACACACACACACAAACCACGGCTCTGAATGTGTGTGTACCCATGTGTACCCATGTGTGTATGAATCCCATGGTGAAGCCACGGTTCACTGACAGCCGTCGTAACAGCGATAAGAGCATAGTTTGTATGCTGATGACGGAAATTGATGTCCTTGGAAGAACTCCACTCAACATAGATCAGAGATAGCATAGATATACATTAACTAGAATAGACCCGCTTCATTTAGATCTATAGCCTGCTAACCAGATCCAGTTTCGCACGTTTTCCAAATCTATGGCATGAGAAGGCCTTGATTATCTGTTCAGTTTAAACTCTTGGTTTGCAAAGTACCAAATTCCAACTGACAGCGCTATTGGGAAGATATCATGAAGAGTCGTTGACTCATTCTCTTTGAGTGACAGTGACATTTTCAGTTAAGGATACAGTGTGTTTTTGATTGATAATATACGATAACCAGCATATCTGACATTCAAAAAAGTGTATTTTATGCATTTTGATTAATTCTCTTTGAGTGACAGTGACATTTTCAGTTAAGGACACAGTGTGTTTCTGATTGATAATATAAGATAACCAGCATATCTGACATTCGAAAAAGTGTATTTTATGCATGTTGTTAAATATATCCTCATACACTGTAGAGAGCAGTCCCTACATTTCCCAGTCCATTGGTCCATTGTCTTGGGGTGAGCACGGCCCATTTGACACCATTCATCTTTCAGCAGCCTGATATCATAAAGAACAACGAGGCCTAATAAGTTAAACCAATAATGAAGGAGACGAAAGCTCAACAGTCTTAAATCATCCTCTTTAATAATCCTCTTTCTTTCTGAAGAAATCCATGTCGGCATCACAAATGGCACCCTATTCCCTTTATAGTGCACTAGAGCTCTGTACGGGCCCAATGGGCCCTGGTCAAGTCTAGTGCACTATGAAGGGAATATAATGCCATTTGGAACGTAAGCCATAATAACACCTCCTACTAGATATGACTCAGCTGTATTGTGTTTCATTACAGAAATGAGGAGCAACAAGAAAGAATGAATGAAAGAAAGAAAGAAAGAAAGAAAGAAAGAAAGAAAGAAAGAAAGAAAGAAAGAAAGAAAGAAAGAATGAATGAAAGAGGGTGGAGAAAAAGAGCGAGAGTGAAAACGAAGAAGAAGAAAATCCATTCCAATTAAACAAGGGTATGAAGAATGGAATGGTTTTTAGTCTGCATTCATTCTTGGCGAGTTCACTACTCTCTAAAGAAGCTGTGTGTGTGTGTGTGTGTGTGTGTGAGGTCATTAGAAGCGTGCATGAAGTGAATTTCAACCATACCGTTATTCAATATGACCAATGTTTAATAGCGTCATTATAACACATTTCATGGCTCTCTGGTGGAAACTGTAATGTGCTGCAGTTTTCTGCTTCAAGATCCACTCCTGATTCAAGATGATGTTTGTTGGGTTATATTGACAAATGTCACAAATGCCACCCTATTCCCTAAATAGTGCACTACTTTAGTCCTGTATGAGCACTGGTCAGAAGTAATGCACTGTATAGGGAATAGGCTGTTATTTGGAACACTATATTATTGTTATTTGTTATTTGGAACACTTTGAGTACATCTGTTGAAATGATATATAAATGAAAAAAGATTTCAGACAAGATGGACAATTATTTGATTGTTATGACAAGAAATGACAGAGTACAGCTGTTCAACGTGTTATTGCACTCAACTCTGCATCGGACAACGTTTTGCCTACACTGTTGTTCATTTCATAGCCATGTGTACACCAATCACAGGATCCTTTAACTGAAAACATAAGTGTCACTGACAACGAATCAATCACTAAACCACAAATACACTTTTTCTGAAAAGCGTGGTCAATGTATTCTTTAAGAATCAATGGCTGTATAATTATTTCTGGAAGTCCACAAATGGATGTACCAATCCCAGATTGCACCTATAATGCAATTTTCTCTGCTGTTGATAATTACAGGTTGTTTCCTTCCCTCACACCTGTGTGTCCATAGATCAACAGATGGCATGGAGTAGAGTACGGAGATGGAGTAGAGTACGGAGATGGAGTAGAGTACCGAGATGAAGTAGAGTAGCGAGACGGAGAGGAATGAGATGGAAAGTACCGAGATGGAGTAGAGTACCGAGATGGAGAGGAACGAGATGGAGAGGAACGAGATGGAGAGGATTGTTTAGCTGTGGTGAAAATGATAGACAAACACGGGCTGATCCACATCCACTCTGTTGTTAGCAGTGTTGTTAGACCAGGTAGATTCACATCCTCTCTGTTGTTAGACCAGGTAGATTCACATCCTCTCTGTTGTTAGACCAGGTAGATTCACATCCACTCTGTTGTTAGACCAGGTAGATTCACATCCACTCTGTTGTTAGCAGTGTTGTTAGACCAGGTAGCTACTCTTGTACTTGGCTTCTATGGCTTCTATACTGAAAGACACTCTGCCATCATCCTACATAGCCATTAGGTTCCTGGAATGCCTTCAGTACCTCCAATCAAGTCATATACAGTCGAAGTAGGAAGTTTACATACACCTTAGCCAAATACATTTAAACTCAGTTTTTCACATTTCCTGACATTTAATCCTAGTAAAAATTCCCTGTCTTAGGTCAGTTAGGATCACCACTTTATTTTAAGAATGTGAAATGTCAGAATAATGGTAGAGAGAATTATTTATTTCAGTTTTTATTTCTTTCATCACATTCCCAGTTGGTCAGAAGTTTACATACACTCAATTAGCATTTGGTAGCACTGCCTTTAAATTGTTTAACTTGGGTCAAACATTTTGGGTCGCCTCCCACAAGCTTCCCACAATAATTTTGGGGAATTTTGTCCCATTCCTCCTGACAGAGCTGGTGTAACTGAGTCAGGTTTGTAGGCCTCCTTACTCGCACATGCTTTTTCAGTTCTGCCCACAAATTTTCAATAGGATTGAGGTCGGGGCTTTGTGATGGCTACTTCAATACCTTGACTTTGTTGTCCTTAATAGGGATTAGTGGGGCGCAACATCCGGTAAAACCCAGAGCGCCAGATTCAAATTACAAAAATAGTAATATTAAACATGAAAATACAAGTGTTGCACACCATTCAAAAGCTTAGAATCTTGTTAATCTTATTTCAAAAAGGCTTTACGGAAAAGCATAGCATTTGACTGTCTGAGGACAGCGCCCCACATACATATTCAATTAGCGTAATAACATAACCAGCACGGGTGTCACAAAACTAAAAAATAGCGATAAAATAAATTGCTCACCTTTGAAGATCTTCCTCTTATGGTAATCCAAAGGGTCCCAGCTACACAATAAATGGTCCTTTTGTTCAATAAAGTCCCTCTTTATATCCCAAAAGCTTTGTTTGGTTGGCGCGTTTTGTTCAGTAATCCACTTTTCCACTCGTTCAATATACATGACATAGAAAACGTAAAAAAGTTACCTATAAACTTTGCCCAAACAACTCAAACAACATTTATAATCAATCCTCAGGTCCCCTATTATGTATATAAACAATAATATTTCAGACGGAAAATAACCTCCTCAATAGAAAAGTAAAAAACCGAAGCGTGCGCACTCTGTCACGCACGCAAATCAGTACAGGTCACCGTTTGATCCACTTGGAAAAACAGCTCTTACTCGTTGCTTTTTCAAAAAACAAGCCTGAAATCTTGTCAAAAGACTGTTGACATCTAGTGGAAGCCATAGGAACTGCAATCTGGGAGTTAAATCCCCCTGATTTGAATAGCATGTCAAAAGAAAATGTTTGTCATCACAAAATCACATTTTCCGGACGGATTTTCCTCTGGTTTTCGCCTACCAAATCAGTTCTGTTATACTCACAGACATTATTGTAACAGATTTAAAAACTTCAGAGTGTTTTCTATTCAATACTACCAATTATATGCATATCCTATCTTCTGGGCCTGAGTAACAGGCAGTTTACTTTGGGCATGCCAGACTCTCCGTACTTCCGAATTCTGCCCCGGAGCCTAACTTGCCACAACTTTGGAAGTATGCTTGGGGTCATTGTCCATTTGGAAGACCCATTTGCGACCAAGCTTTAACTTCCTGACTGTGGTCTTTAAATGTTGCTTCAATATATACTATTATACCTGTGGGACATTATACGTCTAGCCTAGTTTTATAAAACATTGTATGTATCAACTATCCCCTTCTGTACTATACAGCGAGTCCAGAGAAAACATTTACAGCTGATACATGATGTCTGTGTGTGTGTGTGTGTGTGTGTGTGTGTGTGTTGTGCACCAATGTGCTGAATGCTAGGATGTATATGCAGCTGTGTCTGTGTGTGCTCATACATCCAGTGTGTGTGTATATGCTAATACCAGTTTGTGAGCCAGTATAAGTAGTGTGTGTGTGTGTGTGTGTGTGTGTGTGTGTGTGTGTGTGTGTGTGTGTGTGTGTGTGTGTGTGTGTGTGTGTGTGTGTGTGTTTTAAATGTGTGCATGCATGCATCGGCATGTTTGTTTATGTGTGTGTGTGTTAATGTGTGTGTGTACGTGCATTTACATGGGTATGTGAGGCACATCAGCACTCTGAATGGACATCTGATAACTAGAGAGAGACAGGACAATAGTACGCAACAAGAGCTCGTACTTTCCCTTCGAAATTAGACGTATTATGGTGGAAGATCTATTTTGATGGATTAATTCCCTGTGGTTACAGGTTTACAACATAAATAACTCAAAGGTTAACAGTTTAGGCATTCATTCTTAGTGGTTAAGGTCAAGGCTTTGTTTTGGGGAAGTATTGAAACAAAATAATATAAAACGAAACATCATTACCATCAACTATAATCAGTTTTCTCGTGTTTTGCTAGAGCATTTTGAAGTGGCGTAGTGCAGTGGTCTGAGCAGCACGTTTCGGCTCCGAGCATTACGAGTTTGTGCCCAGTGCTGGACAATCGTATTTTTGGGGGAGTGTCAATGAAGGAATATATTGATGTTTTTATGACCTTTTCAAACGTTCGAAAACGCTGTCTATTTATAGTGACCAGCCTGGTGCAAGCATCTCTCTGTATTCACATCCTAGAGTGACAAACACACACAGACCCTATTCACTTTGTAGGAGTGAGGTACATGGACACCACCAATCCCATAGCACAGAGTTTATTGGAGTGTGTGTGTGTTCGTGTGTGTTTTTGCGTACACATGTCAGTGTGTGTGTCTGCCGGAATTCACGTGGGTATGAGGTCTATTCACCTACTCTGAATAGACCTCTGATGATTTAAACAGGACAATGGTATCTCCCTTTTACATCCTAGTGAGATAAAAACACACAACGCACACACGCACACACACACACACGTACAAATCATACAAATCCTATCCTTTTTGTTAGATTGAGGTACACCACCAATCCAATAGCCCAGTAATCCTAAGTGCATTGTGTCAGGTGTATGGTAATTATAACTACTATATTCATACTGACGGGAGAGTGCTAATATTATACATATTTCTGTATGTGTGTTTTATTCCTTAAGAGTGGGACCTCCATTGTAAGGCATAAAAGAGACACACTCAATCACTCTCTAGCTCACACACACAGACACACACACACAGGCACACAAAGAAACATACACATACACTGGCACACATACACAGGCCTTGCTTCGCCTCAGCGCTCTGATCAAGCGAACGCAAGCAGGATGAGAGTGATGGAGAGCTGTGCTTTTGTATAATGACACAGAGAAAACTCATCGTACAAAGACACACACACACACACACACAAAGACACAGGCACACACATAAACATTAATACTTTCTCTCTCACACACATTTCCAGGTGAGGCTCCGGCAGATGATTGATAGCAGCAGATGAATAGATTGGAATATGTTGTCATTGGCATCCCATAGACTTGTGTGAGAGCATTATAAGATGTAATGAATGCATGTTCTACAGATATATACTGTTTAATTCATCTTTACTGTGATCTGGGTCCAGATATATACTCTTTAAATCATCTTCAGTGTGAGCTGGGTCCAGATATATACTGTTTAAATAATCTTTACTGTGATCTGGGTCCAGATATATACTGTTTAAATCATCTTCAGGGTGATCTGGGTCCATATATATACTGTTTAAATCATCTTTACTGTGATCTGGATCCAGATATATACTGTTTAATGCATCTTTACTGTGATCTGGGTCCAGATATATACTGTTTAAATCATCTTCAGTGTGATCTGGGTCCAGATATATACTGTTTAATTCATCCTTACTGTGATCTGGGTCCAGATATATACTGTTTAAATCATCTTCAGTGTGATCTGGGTCCAGATATATACTGTTTAAATCATCTTTACTGTGATCTGGGTCCAGATATATACTGTTTAAATCATCTTTACTGTTATCTGGGTCCAGATATATACTGTTTAATTCATCTTTACTGTGATCTAGGTCCAGATATATACTGTTTAACACCATCCTCCATCTATAGCTGTAGGTTATAGCAGAGTTCTCTGTTTGTTAACACCATCATCCATCTATAGCTGTAGGTTATAGTAGAGTTCTCTGTATGTTAACACTATCATCCATCTATAGCTGTATCTGTAGGTTATTGTAGAGTTCTCTGTTTGTTAACACCATCCTCCATCTATAGCTGTAGGTTATAGTATAGTTCTCTGTAGGTTAACACCATCCTCCATCTATAGCTGTAGGTTATAGTAGAGTTATCTGTAGGTTAACACCATCCTCCATCTATAGCTGTAGGTTATAGTAGAGTTCTCTGTTTGTTAACACCATCATCCATCTATAGCTGTAGGTCATAGTAGAGTACTCTGTAGGTTAACACCATCATCCATCTATAGCTGTATCTGTAGATTATAGTAGAGTTTTCTGTTTGTTAACACCATCCTCCAACTATAGCTGTAGGTTATAGTAGAGTTATCTGTAGGTTAACACCACCATCCATCTATAGCTGTAGGTTATAGTAGAGTTCTCTGTAGGTTAACACCATCATCCATCTATAGCTGTAGGTTATAGTAGAGTTATCTGTAGGTTAACACATCCTCCATCTATAGCTGTAGGTTATAGTTGAGTTCTCTGTTTGTTAACACCATCCTCCATCTATAGCTGTAGGTTATAGTAGAGTTCTCTGTATGTTAACACCATCATCCATCTATAGCTGTATCTGTAGGTTATAGTAGAGTTCTCTGTATGTTAACACCATCATCCATCTATAGCTGTATCTGTAGGTTATAGTAGAGTTCTCTGTAGGTTAACACCATCATCCATCTATAGCTGTAGGTTATAGTTGAGTTCTCTGTTTGTTAACACCATCCTCCATCTATAGCTGTAGGTTATAGTATAGTTCTCTGTAGGTTAACACCATCCTCCATCTATAGCTGTAGGTTATAGTAGAGTTCTCTGTTTGTTAACACCATCATCCATCTATAGCTGTATCTGTAGGTTATAGTAGAGTTCTCTGTTTGTTAACAACATCCTCCATCTATAGCTGTAGATTATAGTAGAGTTCTCTGTAGGTTAACACCATCATCCATCTATAGCTGTAGGTTATAGTAGAGTTCTCTGTAGGTTAACACCATCATCCATCTATAGCTGTAGGTTATAGTAGAGTTCTCTGTAGGTTAACACCATCATATATCTATAGCTGTAGGTTATAGTAGAGTTCTCTGTAGGTTAACACCATCATATATCTATAGCTGTAGGTTATAGTAGAGTTCTCTGTAGGTTAACACCATCCTCCATCTATAGCTGTATCTGTAGATTATAGTAGAGTTCTCTGTTTGTTAACACCATCCTCCATCTATAAATGTAGGTTATAGTATAGTTCTCTGTAGGTTAACACCATCCTCCATCTATAGCTGTAGGTTATAGTAGAGTTCTCTGTTTGTTAACACCATCATCCATCTATAGCTGTATCTGTAGGTTATAGTAGAGTTCTCTGTTTGTTAACAACATCCTCCATCTATAGCTGTAGGTTATAGTAGAGTTCTCTGTAGGTTAACACCATCATCCATCTATAGCTGTAGGTTATAGTAGAGTTATCTGTAGGTTAACACCATCATATATCTATAGCTGTAGGTTATAGTAGAGTTCTCTGTAAGTTAACACCATCCTCCATCTATAGCTGTAGGTTATAGTAGAGTTCTCTGTAGGTTAACACCATCATCCATCTATAGCTGTAGGTCATAGTAGAGTACTCTGTAGGTTAACACCATCATCCATCTATAGCTGTATCTGTAGATTATAGTAGAGTTTTCTGTTTGTTAACACCATCCTCCAACTATAGCTGTAGGTTATAGTAGAGTTATCTGTAGGTTAACACCACCATCCATCTATAGCTGTAGGTTATAGTAGAGTTCTCTGTAGGTTAACACCATCATCCATCTATAGCTGTAGGTTATAGTAGAGTTATCTGTAGGTTAACACATCCTCCATCTATAGCTGTAGGTTATAGTTGAGTTCTCTGTTTGTTAACACCATCCTCCATCTATAGCTGTAGGTTATAGTATAGTTCTCTGTAGGTTAACACCATCCTCCATCTATAGCTGTAGGTTATAGTAGAGTTCTCTGTAGGTTAACACCATCCTCCATCTATAGCTGTAGGTTATAGTAGAGTTCTCTGTTTGTTAACACCATCATCCATCTATAGCTGTATCTGTAGGTTATAGTAGAGTTCTCTGTTTGTTAACAACATCCTCCATCTATAGCTGTAGGTTATAGTAGAGTTCTCTGTAGAGTTAACACCATCATCCATCTATAGCTGTAGGTTATAGTAGAGTTATCTGTAGGTTAACACCATCATCCATCTATAGCTGTAGGTTATAGTAAAGTTCTCTGTTTGTTAACACCATCCTCCATCTATAGCTGTAGGTTATAGTAGAGTTCTCTGTATGTTAACACCATCATCCATCTATAGCTGTATCTGTAGGTTATAGTAGAGTTCTCTGTATGTTAACACCATCATCCATCTATAGCTGTAGGTTATAGTAGAGTTATCTGTAGGTTAACACCATCATCCATCTATAGCTGTAGGTTATTGTTGAGTTCTCTGTTTGTTAACACCATCCTCCATCTATAGCTGTAGGTTATAGTATAGTTCTCTGTAGGTTAACACCATCCTCCATCTATAGCTGTAGGTTATAGTAGAGTTCTCTGTTTGTTAACACCATCATCCATCTATAGCTGTATCTGTAGGTTATAGTAGAGTTCTCTGTTTGTTAACAACATCCTCCATCTATAGCTGTAGATTATAGTAGAGTTCTCTGTAGGTTAACACCATCATCCATCTATAGCTGTAGGTTATAGTAGAGTTCTCTGTAGGTTAACACCATCATCCATCTATAGCTGTAGGTTATAGTAGAGTTCTCTGTAGGTTAACACCATCATATATCTATAGCTGTAGGTTATAGTAGAGTTCTCTGTAGGTTAACACCATCATATATCTATAGCTGTAGGTTATAGTAGAGTTCTCTGTAGGTTAACACCATCCTCCATCTATAGCTGTATCTGTAGATTATAGTAGAGTTCTCTGTTTGTTAACACCATCCTCCATCTATAGATGTAGGTTATAGTATAGTTCTCTGTAGAGTTAACACCATCCTCCATCTATAGCTGTAGGTTATAGTAGAGTTCTCTGTTTGTTAACACCATCATCCATCTATAGCTGTATCTGTAGGTTATAGTAGAGTTCTCTGTTTGTTAACAACATCCTCCATCTATAGCTGTAGGTTATAGTAGAGTTCTCTGTAGGTTAACACCATCATCCATCTATAGCTGTAGGTTATAGTAGAGTTATCTGTAGGTTAACACCATCATATATCTATAGCTGTAGGTTATAGTAGAGTTCTCTGTAAGTTAACACCATCTTCCATCTATAGCTGTAGATTATAGTAGAGTACTCTGTTTGTTAACACCATCCTCCATCTATAGCTGTAGATTATAGTAGAGTTCTCTGTATGTTAACACCATTATCCATCTATAGCTGTATCTGTAGGTTATAGTATAGTTCTCTGTTTGTTAACACCATCCTCCATCTATAGCTGTAGGTTATAGTAGAGTTCTCTGTAGGTTAACACCATCATCCATCTATAGCTGTATCTGTAGGTTATAGTAGAGTTCTCTGTTTGTTAACACCATCCTCCATCTATAGCTGTAGGTTATAGTAGAGTTCTCTGTAGGTTAACACCATCATCCATCTATAGCTGTAGGTTATAGTAGAGTTCTCTGTATGTTAACACTATCATCCATCTATAGCTGTAGGTTATAGTAGAGTTCTCTGTATGTTAACACCATCATCCATCTATAGCTGTATCTGTAGGTTATAGTAGAGTTCTCTGTATGTTAACACCATCATCCATCTATAGCTGTATCTGTAGGTTATAGTAGAGTTCTCTGTAGGTTAACACCATCATCCATCTATAGCTGTAGGTTATAGTTGAGTTCTCTGTTTGTTAACACCATCCTCCATCTATAGCTGTAGGTTATAGTATAGTTCTCTGTAGGTTAACACCATCCTCCATCTATAGCTGTAGGTTATAGTAGAGTTCTCTGTTTGTTAACACCATCATCCATCTATAGCTGTATCTGTAGGTTATAGTAGAGTTCTCTGTTTGTTAACAACATCCTCCATCTATAGCTGTAGATTATAGTAGAGTTCTCTGTAGGTTAACACCATCATCCATCTATAGCTGTAGGTTATAGTAGAGTTCTCTGTAGGTTAACACCATCATCCATCTATAGCTGTAGGTTATAGTAGAGTTCTCTGTAGGTTAACACCATCATATATCTATAGCTGTAGGTTATAGTAGAGTTCTCTGTAGGTTAACACCATCATATATCTATAGCTGTAGGTTATAGTAGAGTTCTCTGTAGGTTAACACCATCCTCCATCTATAGCTGTATCTGTAGATTATAGTAGAGTTCTCTGTTTGTTAACACCATCCTCCATCTATAGATGTAGGTTATAGTATAGTTCTCTGTAGGTTAACACCATCCTCCATCTATAGCTGTAGGTTATAGTAGAGTTCTCTGTTTGTTAACACCATCATCCATCTATAGCTGTATCTGTAGGTTATAGTAGAGTTCTCTGTTTGTTAACAACATCCTCCATCTATAGCTGTAGGTTATAGTAGAGTTCTCTGTAGGTTAACACCATCATCCATCTATAGCTGTAGGTTATAGTAGAGTTATCTGTAGGTTAACACCATCATATATCTATAGCTGTAGGTTATAGTAGAGTTCTCTGTAAGTTAACACCATCCTCCATCTATAGCTGTAGGTTATAGTAGAGTTCTCTGTAGGTTAACACCATCATCCATCTATAGCTGTAGGTCATAGTAGAGTACTCTGTAGGTTAACACCATCATCCATCTATAGCTGTATCTGTAGATTATAGTAGAGTTTTCTGTTTGTTAACACCATCCTCCAACTATAGCTGTAGGTTATAGTAGAGTTATCTGTAGGTTAACACCACCATCCATCTATAGCTGTAGGTTATAGTAGAGTTCTCTGTAGGTTAACACCATCATCCATCTATAGCTGTAGGTTATAGTAGAGTTATCTGTAGGTTAACACATCCTCCATCTATAGCTGTAGGTTATAGTTGAGTTCTCTGTTTGTTAACACCATCCTCCATCTATAGCTGTAGGTTATAGTATAGTTCTCTGTAGGTTAACACCATCCTCCATCTATAGCTGTAGGTTATAGTAGAGTTCTCTGTAGGTTAACACCATCCTCCATCTATAGCTGTAGGTTATAGTAGAGTTCTCTGTTTGTTAACACCATCATCCATCTATAGCTGTATCTGTAGGTTATAGTAGAGTTCTCTGTTTGTTAACAACATCCTCCATCTATAGCTGTAGGTTATAGTAGAGTTCTCTGTAGGTTAACACCATCATCCATCTATAGCTGTAGGTTATAGTAGAGTTATCTGTAGGTTAACACCATCATCCATCTATAGCTGTAGGTTATAGTAAAGTTCTCTGTTTGTTAACACCATCCTCCATCTATAGCTGTAGGTTATAGTAGAGTTCTCTGTATGTTAACACCATCATCCATCTATAGCTGTATCTGTAGGTTATAGTAGAGTTCTCTGTATGTTAACACCATCATCCATCTATAGCTGTAGGTTATAGTAGAGTTATCTGTAGGTTAACACCATCATCCATCTATAGCTGTAGGTTATTGTTGAGTTCTCTGTTTGTTAACACCATCCTCCATCTATAGCTGTAGGTTATAGTATAGTTCTCTGTAGGTTAACACCATCCTCCATCTATAGCTGTAGGTTATAGTAGAGTTCTCTGTTTGTTAACACCATCATCCATCTATAGCTGTATCTGTAGGTTATAGTAGAGTTCTCTGTTTGTTAACAACATCCTCCATCTATAGCTGTAGATTATAGTAGAGTTCTCTGTAGGTTAACACCATCATCCATCTATAGCTGTAGGTTATAGTAGAGTTCTCTGTAGGTTAACACCATCATCCATCTATAGCTGTAGGTTATAGTAGAGTTCTCTGTAGGTTAACACCATCATATATCTATAGCTGTAGGTTATAGTAGAGTTCTCTGTAGGTTAACACCATCATATATCTATAGCTGTAGGTTATAGTAGAGTTCTCTGTAGGTTAACACCATCCTCCATCTATAGCTGTATCTGTAGATTATAGTAGAGTTCTCTGTTTGTTAACACCATCCTCCATCTATAGATGTAGGTTATAGTATAGTTCTCTGTAGGTTAACACCATCCTCCATCTATAGCTGTAGGTTATAGTAGAGTTCTCTGTTTGTTAACACCATCATCCATCTATAGCTGTATCTGTAGGTTATAGTAGAGTTCTCTGTTTGTTAACAACATCCTCCATCTATAGCTGTAGGTTATAGTAGAGTTCTCTGTAGGTTAACACCATCATCCATCTATAGCTGTAGGTTATAGTAGAGTTATCTGTAGGTTAACACCATCATATATCTATAGCTGTAGGTTATAGTAGAGTTCTCTGTAAGTTAACACCATCTTCCATCTATAGCTGTAGATTATAGTAGAGTACTCTGTTTGTTAACACCATCCTCCATCTATAGCTGTAGATTATAGTAGAGTTCTCTGTATGTTAACACCATTATCCATCTATAGCTGTATCTGTAGGTTATAGTATAGTTCTCTGTTTGTTAACACCATCCTCCATCTATAGCTGTAGGTTATAGTAGAGTTCTCTGTAGGTTAACACCATCATCCATCTATAGCTGTATCTGTAGGTTATAGTAGAGTTCTCTGTTTGTTAACACCATCCTCCATCTATAGCTGTAGGTTATAGTAGAGTTCTCTGTAGGTTAACACCATCATCCATCTATAGCTGTAGGTTATAGTAGAGTTCTCTGTATGTTAACACTATCATCCATCTATAGCTGTAGGTTATAGTAGAGTTCTCTGTATGTTAACACCATCATCCATCTATAGCTGTATCTGTAGGTTATAGTAAAGTTCTCTGTTTGTTAACACCATCCTCCATCTATAGCTGTAGGTTATAGTAGAGTTCTCTGTTTGTTAACACCATCCTCCATCTATAGCTGTAGGTTATAGTAGAGTTCTCTGTAGGTTAACACCATCCTCCATCTATAGCTGTAGGTTATAGTAGAGTTCTCTGTAGGTTAACACCATCATCCATCTATAGCTGTATCTGTAGATTATAGTAGAGTACTCTGTTTGTTAACACCATCATCCATCTATAGCTGTATCTGTAGGTTATAGTAGAGTTCTCTGTTTGTTAACACCATCCTCCATCTATAGCTGTAGGTTATAGTAGAGTTCTCTGTAGGTTAACACCATTATCCATCTATAGCTGTATCTGTAGATTATAGTAGAGTACTCTGTTTGTTAACACCATCCTCCATCTATAGCTGTATCTGTAGATTATAGTAGAGTTCTCTGTAGGTTAACACCATCCTCCATCTATGGCTGTTGATACCATTCTTCTTACTGTTTCAGGAGTTCAGACTTTCTCGTATCACCCACACTCACTCTTTGCCTTTCAGAAAATCTCAACAAAAGTTCTCATCCAGCTTTTCCAGTGATCATCTGCCAGTGAACATCGTCAGATTGACAGTTTAGTCGCATTACTATAGGCGCAGTAGTGTTGTCATTTTTGAACATGCATGGCGGGTAGCTGTGCTCCAAAATAGATCAGGAACCTTTGACACGGTGGCACCCTTTTGCTGCAACTGCTACTTAGAGCAACACCTGGTCTCCGGCTTCCAGTCTGCCAGCTAGGAGGAGGAAAGAGGCTGCCATCCAAATGGATCCTTATTCCCTATACATAGCCTTATGGGCCCTGGTCAACAGTAGTACTCTATATAGGGAATACAGGCCCATTTGGGATGGAGAGAGAAGTTAATTACAGACAATTTAGCCTGCTAAGGCAATCAATACAAAACCATGCAATTAGCTTAGCCCGCGGCATTGTGCTTCGCTAGGCTATACACGGCTAGCAGAGCCAAGACAAGGAAACGCTGCTCGTTTTTCAACCACTCCACACATTTCTTGTTAACAAACTAGAGTTTTGGCAAGTTGGTTAGGACATCTACTTTGTGCATGACACAAGTTATTTTTCCAACAATTGTTTACAGACAGATTATTTCACTTATAATTCACTGTATCACAATTCCAGTGAGTCAGAAGTTTATGTACACTGACTGTGCCTTTTAAACTGCTAGGAAAATTCCAGAAAATGATGTCATGACTTTAGATGCTTCTGACATCATTTGAGTCAATTCCTGTAGATGTATTTCAATGCCTATCTTCAAACTCATGGGAAAATCATGGGAAAATCAAAAGAAATCATCCAAGACCTCCACAAGTCTGGTTTATCCTTGGGAGCAATTTCCAAACTCCTGAAGTTACCACGTTCATCTGTACAAACAATAGTTCTCAAGTATAAACACCATGAGACCACACAGCCGTCATACCGCTCAGGAAGGAGACGCGTTCTGTATCCTAGAGATGAACTTATTTTTTCAGTCAGGAAGTTAAAGCTTGGTCGCAAATGGGTCTTCCAAATGGACAATGACCCCCAAGCATACTTCCAAAGTTGTGGCAAAATGGCTTAAGGACAACAAAGTCAAGGTATTGGAGTGGCCATCACAAAACCCTGACCTCAATCCTAATGAAAATGTGTGGGCAGAACTGAAAAGGCGTGTGCGAGTAAGGAGGCCTACAAACCTGTCTCAGTTACACCAGCTCTGTCAGGAAGAATGGGCCAAAATTCACCCAACTTATTGTGGGAAGCTTGTGGAAGGCTCCCCGAAACGTTTGACCCAAGTTAAACAATGTAAAGGCAATGCTACCAAATACTAATTGAGTGTATGTAAACTTCTGACCCACTGGGAATGTGATGAAAGAAATTAAAGCTGAAATAAATCCTTCTCTCAACTATGTTTCTGACATTTCACATTCTTAAAAAAAGTGGTGATCCTAACTGACCTAAGACAGGACATTTTTACTACGATTTAATATCAGGAATTGTGAAAAACTGAGTTTAAATGTATTTGGCTAAGGTGTAAGTAAACGTCCGACTTCAACTGTATGTGTCGTCTCTGATTTTGAAATTGACTTGGTCTGCGTGGAATATTATTCCCTACACAGTGCACTACTTTTGACCAGGGCCCATAGTGCACTACTTTTGACCAGGGCCCATAGTGCACTACTTTTGACCAGTGCCCATAGTGCACTACTTTTGACCAGGACCCATAGTGCATGAGATATTGAGCCATTTAGGACACAGACATAGAAGATGTACAGGTATGTTTTATGTGTGGGTAACAATACGTAAGAAGTGAATCAGAAAAATGTGAAGAGATTTTGTGTGGAAAAATGTACGATTTTTTTTTTTTCTTCCTCCACCAAATGACATGTTTTGAGTGGACTGTTGAGATCTCTTTGCATTTTGAACAGGGGGCTGCGGAAGTGGAAGAGTGGAACAATTCACAGTCGCTAAGGTTCATTTATTTATATTGTGTTGATTGATGGGTGAAAAAGCTGTTTGTTTTTTCTTCTATAATTATAGAAGTGAATCGTGGAAGAGAAAGAATGTTTCTGAACTGTAATTTTGAAAAGGCTTTCTGCAAAGTTGGATGAGAAGAATGGTTTGAAATAGCTGATTGGTACTGCTGGTCTTTGTCCTTGTCTATATAATAACTCAGTGTGATTGGCTATTATGGTCAATTATGCTCCATTTATTTCCCCTTTTTTCTCTCTCTCTCTCTCTCTCTCTCTCTCTCTCTCTCTCTCTCTCTCTCTCTCTCTCTCTCTCTCTCTCTCTCTCTCTCTCTCTGACTCTGTCTCTCTCTCTCTCTCTCTCTCTCCCTCCACAGGGCAGGCTGACAGGGGGTATGTCTGTGTGCAGATGGTTGGATGGAGGCCTGTAGCCAACAAAAGGAGATGGCAACATGGGCAGTGTGGACTGTGACAGAAAACACTTACAGTGCTGATACACACACACACAGACACACACACACACACACACACTGGCTCACAAACCGGTATTAGCATATACACACACACTGGATGTATGAGCACACACAGACACAGCTGCATATACATCCTAGCATTCAGCACATTGGTGCACAACACACACACACACACACACACACATGGTTCATCCAGTGGCATTTCAGAGCGTGCTACAGGGACCTCTCAGAGGGTTGGCACTGGTCTGACTGTCTGTCTGTAGGCCTGAGATAACATACTGTCAAGTCTCTGGATACGCACACACACACACACACACACACAACACACACACACGCACACAGACACACACACACACAGACACGCTTTGCAATTAAACCATCTATTTCTCCTCTCTATCACAGCCCTCAATTAAACTAAACTATTCACAGTCTTAGTGTTTCTGTCTTTGCCAATATGTCCTTTGTTAAGTTTAACTGTATTGACTGTGAATGGAGACGTAGTTAATGTGTTGTTTTAACTGAATGTGAATAGAGATGGAGCTGGTTTAATGTGTTGTTGTAACTGGACAGACTGAATAGAGATGGAGCAGGTATAATGTGTTGTTGTAACTGAATGTGAATGGAGATGGAGCTGGTTTAATGTGTTGTTGTAACTGGACAGACTGTGAATATAGATGGAGCAGGTATAATGTGTTGTTGTAACTGGACAGACTGTGAATAGAGATGGAGCTGGTATAATGTGTTGTTGTAACTGAATGTGAATAGAGATGGAACAGGTATAATGTGTTGTTGTAACTGAATGTGAATAGAGATGGAGCTGGTATAATGTGTTGTTTTAACTGACTGTGAATAAAGATGGAGATGGTTTAATGTGTTGTTGTAACTGTGCTAAGTGTGAATAGAGATGGAGGTGGTTTAATGTGTTGTTTAACTGAATGTGAATAGAGATGGAGCTGGCTAGGGGACAGTGTTTGGAAGTTTGGAGAGTCTGCCGTGCCCAAAGTAAAATGCCTGATATGGAAAATTGCTTTTTTGAGCATGTATTTGGTATGGTTTCCTATTGCACAATGACAAGAATAGCTCCCAGATTGCACTACCTATGACTTCCACTGGATGTCAACAGTCTTTAGACAAGGTTTCAGGCTTGTTCTTTGAGAAATGAACAAGTAGCTGTAGTTGGTTTCCTCCTTGGGTCTGTAGTCCTGTGGCGCGTGACTGAGGGCATGCTCGTTGTTATTTATCTCCGGTATTGAACATACTACATCTTCAATTGTATAATTTATTTACATATTAGGGTACCTGAGGATTGATTAGAAACGTTGTTTGACTTGTTTGGACGAAGTTTATCTGTAACTTTTTTAGGATTCCTTTGTCTGCATGCTGAACGAAGTGAACGGGTGGATTACTGAACAAAACGCGCCGACCAAACAGAGTTTTTGGGATATAAATAGGGACTTTATCGAACAAAACAACCATTATTTGTGTTCCTCTGACCCTTGTGATTGCAAACAGAGGAAAATATTCAAAGGTACAGTGAGGGAAAAAATTATTTGATCCCCTGCTGATTTTGTACGTTTGACAAAGAAATGATCAGTCTATAATTTTAATGTTAGGTTTATTTGAACAGTGAGAGACAGAATAACAACAAACAAATCCAGAAAAACGCATGTGAAAAATGTTATGAATTGATTTGCATTTTAATGAGGGAAATAGGTATTTGACCCCTCTGCAAAGCATGACTTTGTACTTGGTGGCAAAACCCTTGTTGGCAATCACAGAGGTCAGACGTTTCTTGTAGTTGGCCACCAGGTTTGCACACATCTCAGGAGAGATTTTGTCCCACTCCTCTTTGCAGATCTTCTCCAAGTCATTAAGGTTTCGAGGCTGACGTTTGGCAACTCGAACCTTCAGCTCCATCCACAGATTTTCTATGGGATTAAGGTCTGGAGACTGGCTAGGCCACTCCAGGACCTTAATGTGCTTCTTCTTGAGCCACTCCTTTGTTGCCTTGGCCGTGTGTTTTGGGTCCTTGTCATGCTGGAATACCCATCCATGACCCATTTTTGAAATAGCTGATTGGTACTGCTGGTCTTTGTCCTTGTCTATATAATTTTGGTCTCATCTGACCACAACACTTTCACCCAGTTGTCCTCTGAATCATCCAGATGTTCATTGGCAAACTTCTGACGGGCATGTATATGTGCTTTCTTGAGCAGGGGGACCTTGCGGGCGCTGCAGGATTTCAATCCTTCACGGCGTAGTGTGTTACCAATTGTTTTCTTGGTGACTATTGTCCCAGCTGCCTTGAGATCATTGACAAGATCCTCCCGTGTAGTTCTGGGGGGATTCCTCACCGTTCTTATGATCATTGCAACTCCACGAGGTGAGATCTTGCATGGAGCCCCAGGCCGAGGGAGATTGACAGTTCTTTTGTGTTTCTTCCATTTGCAAATAATCGCACCAACTGTTGTCACCTTCTCACCAAGCTGCTTGGCGATGGTCTTGTAGCCCATTCCAGCCTTTTGTAGGTCTACAATCTTGTCCCTGACATCCTTGGAGAGCTCTTTGGTCTTGGCCATGGTGGAGAGTTTGGAATCTGATTGATTGATTGCTTCTGTGGACAGGTGTCTTTTATAAAAGGTAACAAGCTGAGATTAGGAGAACTCCCTTTAAGAGTGTGCTCCTAATCTCAGCTCGTTACCTGTATAAAAGACACCTGAGAGCCAGAAATCATTCTGATTGAGAGGGGGTCAAATACTTATTTCCCTCATTAAAATGCAAATCAATTTATAACATTTTTCACATGCGTTTTTCTGGATCTTTTTGTTGTTATTCTGTCTCTCACTGTTCAAATAAACCTACCATTACAATTATAGACTGATCATTTCTTTGTCAGTGGGCAAATGTACAAAATCAGCAGGGGATCAAATACTTTTTTCCCTCAATGTAAGTGATTTATTTTATCGCTTTTTTTATATATGTGACGCCTGTGCTGTTTGAAAAATATTTCTATGCAGGAAGTATTCGGGACGCTGTCCTCAGATAATCAAATGTTCTGCTTTCGCCGTAAAGCCTATTGTAAATCGGACAAAGCGGTTCGATTACCAGGATTCTAAGCTAAAGAAGGATGTATGGCACTTGTATTTTCATGAATGTTTAATATTACGATTTTTGTATTTAGAATTTCACGCTCTCCAATTTTACCGGATGTTGTCGAGGTGGCACGCTAGCGGGACTGTTCCGAAATAAGTTCATGTGTTGTTTTAACTGAATGTGAATAGAGATGGAGCTGGTATAATGTGTTATTTTAACTGTACTGACTGTGAATAGAGATGGAGCAGGTATAATGTGTTGTTTTAACTGAATGTGATTGGAGATTGAGCTGGTTTAAATTAATATGTTGTTGTAACTGTGCTAAGTGTGAATGGAGCTGGTTTAATGTGTTGTTGTAACTGTGCTAATGTGTTGTTGTAAATTACTGTTAATATAGATGGAGCTGGTTTAATGTGTTGTTGTAACTGACTGTGAATAGAGATGGAGCTGGTTTAATGTGTTGTTGTAAATGACTGTGAATGGGGTTGGGGTGTAAACACAGAACTAGGCTGATCATCTATTTCTGTGGTGTCAGCATATTTATGTAATGTGTCGGTCTTTGTCTATCAGACCTAGTTTCTTTTGCGTGTGTGTGTGGGCGTGGGCGTGTGTGTGAGTTTATTCATGCCTGTTTGTGCAGACAGGGGCGTTCTGAAAGGAGAAAGGCTGTATAAAGATAATAAGTTAGGCAGTGGAGTAGATAACACACACAAACAAACAAACAAACACACACACGCACAGTGGAAATAGGTAACTACACAGCCTGTCTTTCAGAGACTTTAACAGACAAACCTGCCACCTCTTTCTGGCTGAGAAATCCCAACTCCCTCATTTTGGTAACCACTCAGTCGTTAATTCAGCCCAGGATAAAGAGAGGGAGGAGAAAAGAGAAGAACAGACAGAGAAGGAAAATTCACTGAATGGGTAATGCTGAATGCTGGGCTCCATTGACTGTGGTGGTTACAACAAAAGACTGCACATTATGACTGATGAACTGAATAGGCTAGAGCTCAACAAGGGCTATTTTCTGAGGGGAAAACACTGTTTAAGTGCTGTGTGTCTAAGGTATGTGTGTATGTGTGTGTGTGTGTGTGTGTGTATGAGTTTGTGTTTGTGTGTGTTTGTGTGTAGGGCATGTGTGTGTGTAGGGTATGTGTGTGTTTGTGTGTTTGTGTGTCTGTGTGTTTGTGTGTTTATGTGTGTCTGTATTTGTGTGTGTTTGTGTGTCTTTGTGTGTGTGTGCGTATGTGTGTGTGCGTATGTGTGTGTGTAAGTGTGTGAACGTGTGTCTGTGTTTGTGTGTGGTTGTGTGTGTGTGACTTTGTGAATTTGTGTGTGTATGTGTGTGTGTGTGTTTTTGTGTGTGAAATGCTGTGTGTGTGTTTGTGTGTGTGTGTGTGTGTTTGTGTGTGTGCGTGTGTGTGTGTGTGTGTGTGTAGGGCATGTGTGTGTTTGTGTGTGTGTGTGTGTGTATGTGTGTTCATGTATGCCTGTGTTTGTGTGTGTGTGTGTGTGTGTGTGTGTCTGTGTCTGTGTCTGTGTCTGTGTGTTTGTGTTTGTAGGGTATGTCTGAGTGTGAGTGTGTGGTTGTGTGTTGGTGAGTTTGTGTGTTTGTGTGTGTGCATGTTTGTGTGTATGTGTGAGATTCTGTGTGTGTGTTTGTGAGTTTGTGTCTGTGTATGTCTGTGTTAATGTGTGTTTGTGTGTGTGTGTAGGGCATGTGTGTAGGGTGTGTTTGTTTGTGTCTGTGTGTGTTTGTGTGCGTGTGTAGGGCATTTGTGTGTTTGTGTGTTTGAGTTTGAGTGTGTGTTTGTATGTGTGTAGTTTGTGTGTGTGTGAGTTTGTGTGTGTGTGTGTGTTTGTGAGTTTGTGTGTGTGTCTGTGATTGTGTGTCTGTGTGTGTGTGTGTGTGTGTGTGTGTGTGTGTGTGTGTGTGTGTGTGTGTGTGTGTGTGTGTGTGTGTGTGTGTGTGTGTAGGGCATGTGTGTGTTTGTGTGTGTGTGTGTGTGTATGTGTGTGATTGTGTGTGTAGGGTATGTGTGTGTTTGTGTTTGTGTGTTCATGTATGCCTGTGTTTGTGTGTGTGTGTGTGTGTGTGTGTGTGTCTGTGTCTGTGTGTTTGTGTTTGTGTTTGTGTTTGTAGGGTATGTCTGTGTGTGAGTTTGTGTGTGGTTGTGTGTTTGTGAGTTTGTGTGTTTGTGTGTGTGCATGTGTGTGTGTATGTGAGATTCTGTGTGTGTGTGTGAGATTCTGTGTGTGTGTTTGTGAGTTTGTGTCTGTGTATGTCTGTGTTAATCTGTGTTTGTGTGTCTGTGTGTGTGTGTGTAGGGCATGTGTGAAGGGTGTGTTTGTTTGTGTCTGTGTGTGTTTGTGTGCGTGTGTAGGGCATTTGCGTGTTTGTGTGTGTTTGAGTTTGAGTGTGTGTTTGTATGTGTGTAGTTTGTGTGTGTGTGAGTTTGTGTGTGTTTGTGTGTGGGGGGGAAGGCATGTGTGTGCTTGTGTGTTTTTGTGTGTAGGCCATGTGTGTGTTTGTGTGTGTGTGTGTTTGTGTGTGTAGGGTATGTGTGTGTTTGTGTGTCTGTGTGTGTCTGAGTTTTTGTGTTTGTGTGTTTATGTGTGTCTGTGTTTGTGTGTGTATGTGAGTGTCTGTGTCTGTGTGTGTGTGTTTGTGTGTGTAGGGTTTGTGTGTCTGTGTTTGTGTGTGTGTGAATGTGTGTGTGTGTTTGTGTGTTTGTGTGCGTGTGTGTTTGTGTGTTTGTGTGTTTGTGTGTGTATGTGTGTTTGTGTGTGTCTGTGTTTCTTTGTGTTTGTGTGTGTGTGTGTTTGTGTGTGTAGGTAATGTGTGTGTTTGTGTATGTGTGTGTTTGTGTGTTTGTTTGTGTGCGTGTGTGTTTGTGTGTTTGTGTGTCTGTGTGTGTGTCTGTGTGTTTGTGTGTGTCTGTGTTTCTTTGTGTTTGTGTGTCTGTGTGTGTGTGTTTGTTTGTGTGTGTAGGGTGTGTGTTTGTGTGTGTTTGTGTGTGTGTGTTTGTGTGTGTTTGTGTGTATGTGTGTGACTGTGTTTGTGTGTGTTTGTGTGTGTGTGTTTGTGTGTGTGTGTTGTTGTGTGTTTGTGTGTTTGTGTGTTTGTGTGTATGTGTGTGTGTGTGTGTGTCTCTCTCTCTCTCTCTCTCTCTCTCTCTCTCTCTCTCTCTCTCTCTCTGTACTTTCTCTACTTTCTCTCTCTTTTCTTCCTCCCCATCTTTCTCTCTCTCTCTCTGTCTTTCCTTCCCTCTACACACTTCCTTTTCCCAAACTATCTCCCCCTCCCCTACTTCTGTCTCTCCTCCTTATTCTATCCATCCTCTACCTCTCCAGGTCCATTCGCCTGGTCACATAAACTGACTTGCAGATTGTAATTAAGGAGGATAGCACAAGAGCAAGGCTACTCAGACACAATCAAACTCTCATTCTTGTGTGTGGGTTGGTGTATGTGTGTGTGTAAAATCTTTGAGTAAGAACTGGAGTAAAGAGTGGAGTTCATCCACTATAACAGTCCTTAGAATCTTAAATGTGTTTCAGAGTTGAAGACACACTATCATCTATTCTTCTACCAAGGCCAGCACATACACACACACACTCGCACAGATTCACACACACACACACACACACACACACACACACACACACACACACACACACACACACACACACACACACACACACACACACACACACACACACACAAACAGATTCACACACACAGCAACAGGCAAGCACAAGGACATACAGTGTATGTAATCACCCCTTGACACCTCCCTCCCTCCTGTCTAAGTCAGAGTCAGTATGAAATACAGAGTGCTAGAGGTATTTTGTGTGTGTTTGTGTGCGTGTGTGCGTACAAGCGCATACCTGCATTCCTGTATGTGTGCATCTGTGTGTTTGTGTGTGTGTCTGCGTGTGCGTGTGTGTGTCTGTGCCTGTGGGTCCGTGCCTGTGCGCGTGGGTTCGTGTGTGTGTGTGTCCGTATGTGTGTGTGTGTTTAAGGGATGTAGGTACATCAAGGTAGTTACTGTACGTTACACACAAACTACATTAAATCAAGGTAGTTACTGTACATTACACACACACTACATTAACCATGGCATTAACCATGGCAGATAAAGGTCAGAGGTCAGTGGAGAATGTTCTATGACTCCTAAAAGGCAGAAGGATGGAGGAAATGAGAAGAGAAACTGTCTCCCTACAGAGATCCACACAGACTAACCTCTCTCCATCCTCTCCCCCCTCCCTTCCTGTCTTCCTCTGATCCATTATGTTTATCCCTCGAGAAGTTCAAATTCCAGAAGCTTGTCTTGAAGGCTACACACTATATATTTCTCTCCCTCTCTCTCTCTCTCTCTCTCTCTCTCTCTCTCTCTCTCTCTCTCTCTCTCTCTCTCTCTCTCTCTCTCTCTCTCTCTCACCCTCTTTCCCCCTCTCTCTCTCTCTTTCTCTTCCTCCCTCTTTTCCCTTGCTCCTGTTCTCTCATGTCATTCTGTGAATAGTCTGTCTTTATGGGGCTGATAAGTGGTTTGATCTAAATAACTCAAGTTAAAACACCCTGCACAATGCAGTTTTCTCCCTACAATATTACCTCCTAAATCCTCGAGAAGGTCTAGGAAAACGACTACTACTGAGTATATCTGTGTATATCTGGTAAAGACACTTGTAACCCCACAAGACGCGCAGCTCCCCACAGCAGCCTCTGCTAAGCTGTTCAGGGGCTGAATCTTGTCTTGATCCACCTGAGGCTGCAGCTGGGGCAGGCAAAAGGAGGAGATGCCAATTCTGCCCTCCCCAAAGGACTGTAAAACAAACACTAGGTGCTGCACATGTGAGAAATACATCTGCAAGGTCCATGCAAACACACTTGCATACTGTCCTACATGTGCTAATTAGAGTTGGGATGAAAAATGGGATAAGACTATTTTTTTGTAGTTTAATTCCTCATTGTACAGTATATAATAATATATCACTATGTTGCCAAACATATTCAATAAATATTGTTTCCCTTCAATAAAATGCATTCAAAAGTACTTTCTGCACATTTCTGCTACCTTCTTAGGCTATACAAGTGCTATCTCTGGTAAGACATTTTATTTACACCTATGCAGTACCTTCAGCAATAATAACAATAATAATAAACCTCTACTTTAGTAAAGAAAACCATTATGACGGGTGTGTTGTAATAAAAATGACTGGTGTCCACTGACTAAATGTCTTTCTGCATTGTGAACAAGGAAAACCCAGATATTCACAAAGTTTGTGATGAATGACAGGTTGTTACTTCAAGCAAAAAAAATCTGGGGTTTAAAATTCAATTAAGCTGCTTTATATTAGGGGTTAGTGAAGGCGGGTCATTTTTTTACACTTGGGACAAGGGGAGTAAACAGAATGTTAAGACTACACAAGGGTTAAACAGTATATATCTGGACCCAGATCACAGTAAGGATGAATTAAACAGTATATATCTGGACCCAGATCACACTGAAGATGATTTAAACAGTATATATCTGGACCCAGATCACAGTAAGGATGAATTAAACAGTATGTATCTGGACCCAGATCACACTGAATATGATTTAAACAGTATATATCTTGGCCCAGATCACAGTAAAGATGATTTAAACAGTATATATCTGGACCCAGATCACAGTAAAGATGCATTAAACAGTATATATCTGGACCCAGATCACAGTAAAGATGAATTAAACAGTATATATCTGGACCCAGATCACAGTAAAGATGAATTAAACAGTATATATCTGGACCCAGATCACAGTAAGGATGAATTAAACAGTATATATCTGGACCCAGATCACAGTAAAGATGAATTAAACAGTATATATCTGGACCCAGATCACAGTAAAAATGATTTAACTACTACTACCAACTATTGTCTTGAACCACAAGGAATTTGGGTCATCATTCATGTTTTCTAAATTGTAAAGATACTATAATGAAAGCATTTCCTGGGAACCTCTCACCCTGTCGATAGCTTTGACCACTTTGACACTGCCGTGGATGTCCTTGTGTCTGGAGGCCAGCAGCTGGACCGTTTCACTGATAATCTTACAACACTGGGCCATGGTCTGAGACAGCACCGTCAGATCTGCATCTCGTACCCCAGAAGGTACAAGAGTTCAAAATCCAAAATTAATTATTAAACATTCATCAATATACAAGTGTTGCATAGTCATCAAAAGCTCTGCTTCTTGGCAATATCACAGCGTTGTCAGTTTTCAAAAAGGCTTTACGGCGAAAGCACTACATTTGATTGTTTGAGGGTAGCACCTCCAATATTTTTCTATTACCATAAATTCATAAACCATTGCGGTTCACACAAAACACATTTCACAGCGAAAACAAATCCCTTACCTTTTGAAGAACTTCTGCTGAGGGCTTCCCAAGTGTCCAACGAAGACAATCCATGGTTCTTTTGTTAGAAAAAGTAATTTATTATATCCATAAATCTACGTTTGGTTGGTGCGTTATGATCAGAAAATACAGCGTCCACTCACCTATTGAACCGTGAAGAGAACGCGTTAAACCTATACCTATACACTTGTCCAAGAACAATCAAACATCATTGATAATGTATCCTTAGGAACACTTTTATGTATATTTAGTATAATATTTCAACTGGATTATAAACTGGGCTATAGGAAAGGAAAAAACCACAGCGTGCGCAAGCCTGTGAACGCGCATCCTCTTCTGTTTACATCTGATGACCACTTCCCAATTCTTCTTCTATTACCATCCAGAGCAACTAAACATAATCAAAACACTGTCTAGAGACTGTTGACATCCAGTGGAAGCAATAGGTACTGAAATCTTACTCCCTTATATGGTCATTTTCAATAGGGAGGGGTTCAAAATGAGGCAATGTGTCAAATACACTTTTTCCAGGACAGACATTCCTCTGGTTTTCGCCTGCTATATCCGTTCTGTTATACTCACAGACAATATTTTAACACTCTTAGAAACTTCAGAGTGTTTCCTATCCAATAGTACTAATTATGTGCATATCCTATTCTCTGGGCCTGAGTGGGAGGCATTTTACTTTGGGCACGCCAGACTCTCCAAAACCGTCACCTTGGGAGCTGCTCCCTTTAACCTACAGAGAACTCTACTATAACCTACAGATACAGTTATAGATGAAAGATGGTGTTAACCTACAGAGAACTCTACTATAACCTACAGCTATAGATGGAAGATGGTGTTAACCTACAGAGAACTCTACTATAACCTACAGCTATAGATGGAGGATGGTGTTAACATACAGAGAACTCTACTATAACCTACAGATACAGCTATAGATGGAGGATGGTGTTAACAAACAGAGAACTCTACTATAACCTACAGCTATAGATGGAGGATGGTGTTAACAAACAGAGTACTCTACTATAATCTACAGCTATAGATGGAAGATGGTGTTAACAAACAGAGAACTCTACTATAACCTACAGCTATAGATGGAGGATGGTGTTAACCTACAGAGAACTCTACTATAACCTACAGCTATAGATGGATAATGGTGTTAACCCACAGATAACTCTACTATAACCTACAGCTATAGATGGATAATGGTGTTAACCCACAGATAACTCTACTATAACTTACAGCTATAGATGGAAGATGGTGTTAACCTACAGAGAACTCTACTATAACCTACAGATACAGCTATAGATGGAAGATGGTGTTAACCTACAGAGAACTCTACTATAACCTACAGATACAGCTATAGATGGAAGATGGTGTTAACCTACAGAGAACTCTACTATAACCTACAGATACAGCTATAGATGGAAGATGGTGTTAACCTACAGAGAACTCTACTATAACCTACAGATACAGCTATAGATGAAAGATGGTGTTAACATACAGAGATCTCCACCATATCATGTTATTTGGTTTCTCCCAAACCTATGAAGAAACACATATCTGTTTAGCCTAACCGTAGCATGTCAGAGGGAGTGTGTGTGAAAGGCAATGTATGTTTGTGGGTGGGGTGTGTGAGGTGTGTGTGTGTGTGGGTGAGGTGTGTGAGGTGTGTGAGGTGTGTGTGGTGTGTGTGTGTGTGGGTGGGGTGTGTGAGGTGTGTGTGGTGTGTGTGTGTGCATGTTGTCGTGAGATTCAGTGTGTGTAAAGGAACTCTTTCATCTCTGCCAGAGTCCCCAGCGGTTCCATCCTTGCCAATCCATTTCCTGGAGTTGGCTCAGAATCGTCCAATGGGACGCGAGGAGAGAAATGGAAAACAAAAGTCAAGGGGGAAACGGGGGTCCCATGGCAACCCCCTAACTATGAATGGTCCCATGGCAACCCCCTAACTATGAATATAGCGCCCCAGGGGTGTCTCTTTGCCCCAGTCGTACCCCCCTAGTGACTGTCGAGACCATGCCTCCTCGGGCCTTATGGGGGAAGGAGATAGACAGATCTATGAGAAACACTGGTGCTGTGCTGCGATGCCGCCACAATATCCTCAACACAGCCGAGGAAGGGAAGGGGCTGATTGTGTGCGTTGGTGTGGCAGGGTTGTGTGTGTGTGTTGGGGGGGCTTGGTTTTGTGTGTGTGTGTTTGTGTGTTGGTGGGGTGGGATTGTGTCTGTGTGTTGGGGGGGCGGGTCGTTTTTGTGTGTGTTGGAGAGGTGGGGTCATGTGTACGTGTGTGTGTGTTGGAGAGGCGGGGTTGTGTGTATGTGTGTGTGTGTTGGAGGGGCGGGGTCATGAGTGTGTGTGTGTGTGTGTATGTGTGTGTTGGATGGGCGGGGTCGTGTGTGTGCGTTTATGTGTGTGTGGAGGGGCGTGTGTGTGTGTGTGTGTGTGTGTGTGTGTGTGTGTGTGTGTGTGTGTGTGCGCTGTGGGGGCGGGGTCGTGTGTATATGTGTATGTGTGTGTGTGTGTGTCTTGATGAGATCCACAGATTATTGTGTGTGTGCGTGTGTGTTTACTCAGATACTACCCGCAGGCGGAGCACCAGTCAGAGGGTTCATTAGCAGTCTTCGCTAGCACAGAGATCCGGGGAAAAATGACTGCTATTCATTTAACGTCTGTCAGTGAACATAAACACACACCAAAAGAAAAGAGACGCCCACCAATTCATTAACTCGTTTGGAACACAAGGACCTACCAACTGCTAGAAGCAAACAGATCTGAATGATGCCAACAGAGAGTGAGTGAGAGAGAGAGAGAGAGAGAGAGAGAGAGAGAGAGAGAGAGAGAGAGAGAGAGAGAGAGAGAGAGAGAGAGAGAGAGAGAGAGAGAGAGAGAGAGAGAGTCAGAAAGAGAGCCAGAGTAAATACTGTCTGTTAAAAGGTTATTTTGATATGTTGTTTCAAGATATAATGGGTATTGATAGAGCGAGTACAATATAATACAGTACATCTTGATTTAGCCACTGGTATACATTGGAATTGAGATGAAAGATAAATCTTTATTGATGGGCACTACGGGAGTGAGAGAATGTGTGTGGGCACTCGGGCATGAGTTTGTGAGTCTAAATGTACATGTGCTTACGTTCGCACGACTATACAGACGTATGATCTTAATTTTAAAAAGGCTTCTAAAGTTTGTCATTTGCACTTTGAAATTTCAGTATTGATTTGACATGATGAAAAATGTATAGCAATTATAATCCCCATTTCCTGATGCTGCAGAATGATTTTTCTGCTGTAGCAAACTAGCTCAAATTAAGATCCAAAGAGTGGCCAAAGAGTGGGTGTTTATACTGGTACAAATGTCTACCCTGTACAAGTGTCTACCCTGTACAAGAGTCTACCCTGTACAGGTGTCTACCCTGTACAAGTGTATACCCTGTACAAGTGTCTACCCTGTACAGTACAGGTGTCTACCCTGTACAAGTGTCTACCCTGTACAAGTGTTTACCCTGTACAAGTGTCTACCCTGTACAGTACAAGTGTCTGTACAGTACAAGTGTCTACCCTGTACAAGTGTCTACCCTGTAAAGGTGTCTACCCACTCTGTACAGAGTGTTAGTGTCTACCCCTGTGTTTACTCTGTACAGTACAAGTGTACAAGGTTCAGTGTCTACCCTGTACACACCCTGTACAAGTGTTTACCCTGTACAGTACAAGTGTCTACCCTGTACAAGTGTCTACCCTGTACAAGTGTTTCAGCTCTGCCAGTAAGTGTCTACCCTGTACAAGTGTCACCCTGTACAAGTGTGTACAAGTGTTAAGTGTTTAACCCCTGGTACCACAAGTGTTTACCCTGTACAAGTGTTTACCCTGTGCAAGTGTCTACCCTGTACAAGTGTCTACCCTGTGAAAAATGTCTACCCTGTGCAAGTGTTTACCCTTTACAAATGTCTACTCTGTACAAGTGTCTACCCTGCACAAGTGTCTACCTTGTACAGTACATGTTTTTACCCTGTACAAGTGTCTACCTTGTACAAGTGTTTAACCTGCACAAGTGTCTACCCTGTACAAGTGTCTACCCTGTACAAGTGTTTATCCTGTACAAGTGTCTACCTGTGCAAGTGTCTACCCTGTGCAAGTGTCTAGCCTGTACAGTACAAGTGTGTGGTGGGAACTGGAAATGTGTTTTTTGCATATCCTCTATCTCTAGGTAGATAGTGTGGTCTACAGCTTATCAAACTTTGAGACTTTCTTAGATATCGTGCACCAGCTGTTGTTTACAAATGTACATAGACCCCCACAGCTTGTCTTACCAGAGGCTGCTGTTCTATCCTGCCGATACAGTGAAAAACCCGGCAACTGTATGATGTTCATGTCATCGTTCAGCCACGACTCGGTGAAACATAAGATATTACAGTTTTAAATGTCCTGTTGGTAATTTAACCTTGCTCGTAGGTCATCGATTTTATTTTCCAATGATTGAATGTTTGCAAATAGAACGGATGGCATTGGGGTTTTACTTGCTCGCCTACGGATTCTCAGAAGGCAGCTCGACCTCAGCCCCCTTTTTCTCCGTCTTTTCAAATGACGCAAACAACGGGGATCTGGGCCAGTTCCCGGGAAAGCAGTATGTCATTCACGTCGGACTCGTTGAAAGAAAAAGCTTCTACCAGTTTGTGGTGAGTCATCGCTGTTCTGATGTCCAGAAGTTATTCTCATAAGAGACCTCAGCAGCAACATTATGTACAAAATAAGTAAGGCAATAAGTTACAAACAATGCAAAAATAATAATAATAATAACACAGATGGTTCGGAGCACGTAAAACATTAGCCATCCTCTCCGGCACCGTTCTACTAAACTAAACAGCTATGAATGCACCGTACATACAGTAGGGCATTCATGGATACACTTGTTGTACTCCTCTGCTCTCCCTAGACTCTGTCATTACACTAATGTAACAATTTGTCTTTTCAGATCTGTGCTGTACAAAGGATTCAGTGGTGAGCTTCCGGACCCCTCATCCCTTGTCATTGAAGCTGCCAACTTCACCTCAGACTCAGCTCCATTAATCAGCACCATGGGCATTTTCTGCAGGGAAACCGCTAGTGGACTTCTTCCTTGGCAAAGTACAGGTTGGCAGCATTAACTCTTATCAGCACCCACCTGCTGTGTCATTCCCCGGCCGTGCCACTACAGTGCTGCCAGTTAAGGGGCCACAGACTGGGCATATGTGTTAAGCAATCAAGTACACTTGAACCTGAAATCAATGTCTGTGTCATTCATGGTCACATGCCATTGAAAGAGGCACAAGAAGCCAAGGTGAAATGTCTGAGCGACACTCCTTGAGGAAGGAAAGATTGACCACAACTCAGCTGACAGGATAGTTGTTTGTGCCCATGACGATTTTTTGCCCATGACATGTTTCTGAAAAGCATTTTACAAAGAAACAACTGTCTTCAATAAATTAAAGTTTTTTTTTTTACTCCTACCTGCCGAAGTAACTCTCAATGAACTACTACATATTTTAAGACATCAGCTCACAGCTCACTAGTTGATTTTATGAGAAATGAACACGCAAACAATTGTAATATATACATTTTTAAGGTATTATTTCATGTTAAATTCATGTCTGTCAGTAATGAATTGTAGCATTTACAATTTGATTAAAAAGATGTGTGCTCTTTCATTACACAGCACGTCTGATTATTTTGAGATAGGAATACAAACGATTTTTACTGTAAGGACCAATCACATTTACTCTAAGGAACAATCACATTGCACAGTAAGGAACCATCACATTGTACAGTAAGGAACAATCACATTGTACAGTAAAAAACAATCACATTGTACAGTAAAGAACAATCACATTGTACAGTAAAAAACAATCACATTGTACTGTGAGGAACAATCACATTGTACAGTAAAGAACAATCACATTGTACAGTAAGGAACAATCACATTTTACAGTAAAGAACAATCACATTGTACAGTAAAGAACAATCACAATGTACAGTAAAGAACAATCACATTGTACAGTAAAAAACAATCAAATTGTACTGTGAGGAACAATCACATTGTACAGTAAAGAACAATCACATTGTACAGTAAAGAACAATCACATTGTACAGTAAGGAATAATCACATTTTACAGTAAAGAACAATCACATTGTACAGTAAGGAACAATCACATTGTACATTAAATAACAATTTTAGGCTAAAATATGGTATCAGGCTGCGTAACCATTGATCTCATGTCTCCCAGTGATGTATCAGCTACTCCACACTCTTTAGCGGAGAGGGTTTAGGTTTCCTCCCCTCCAGGTTTACTTGCTCCTAGTAGCTCGTCTATCATTTGAAGGCACCAGCTCTAACAGATAAGTAAGACATGTTGCTTGTGATGCATCCAGTGCATCACAATTACAATTGGCTGTTAATAGTGGCATTCTTCAATCAGCATCCTCATCATTAACAGCAACTTAAACATCGTACATTTACCTCACCCCCTCCCCCCAAAAAAGAATCTGTCAAATTGCCCTTGAGCAAGGCACTTTTTTAGGCAATATGTTGCTGAGCTATGTTGCTGGCAATGAAGTGTGGTATGAGACACTGGAGCAACGAGCAACATGGACGTAAATAATACATTTCATATGAAGCATATGTCAACTTAAAAGTCAATTTCCCGATGTATTTCCTCATCTCCTATAGCGTGTTGTTCCCTGTTGACTGCCACATCTGTACTGGAATTTATAAGATAACAAACAAGTAACAAAGAAGTGTTGCCTCTTCCCTGCCGGGCATTCACTCAACCTACTACCAGTCCAGTCAGTGGCAATGCAGACATAACGATAACTAGATTTAGCTAACTTTTTACTTCCCAATTGTAAGGGATGAGGTATAAATGCTGGCTTAAGGATTCAAACTAGCAACCAATGCTCTAACCTCTAAGCTAACTGCTGTCCTTGTGCAGTCATAGCTTTGTGTGCACAATAACACACACGTCAACACACGACTAAATGTACACAACACAAAATAACACAGCAAAAATGACTAAATGTAAGAGTCAAGTAGACATAAGTATTACTTTCCATGTATTATACAGTAAGTCATGTAACTTTGCTCCGCCATCTCCCCATGCTAGCTAGGATTAGCATTAGCTCTGTGTAAATCCCATAAGAACATGCTAGCTAGGATTAGCATTAGCTCTGTGTAAATCCCATAAGAACATTGCAGGGATCCTGAGAGGATGGGTGGGTAGCGGGAAGCCGCTTGTATCCACAGTTAAAGTCCCTGCTATCCCCTTAGCTCCGTAATCATTATCCCTGCCTGTCACTCAAATAGAGAGGTGTGTGTGTGTGGGGGGAGGGGGTATACGGTGTGTGTGTGTGTGTGTGTGTGTGTGTGTGTGTGTGTGTGTGTGTGTGTAAATGTGTGTTTGAGGGGTCTTACCATCACCTCTTAAACACTGTCTTCAAAGCTACGCAGGCTAAGTAATACAGACGTACGTACAGACGTGGCTTAGTGGTACTGATGGGAAGAGAGGGGGAGAGGAGGAGTGGGGGAGAGAGGGATGAGGGGAGGTGAAGTTGAGATATATGCAAAGCCTTAAGGTTCTGTGATGTTTCACCTTTGGGGAACTGGAGGGAGGGAGACAGAGAGAGCGAGGGAAGGAAGGAAGAAGGTGGGAGAAAGAAAGGGGGTTAGGAGAGGGTGTAGCCACAGGACGTAGTTTGGGGGTGGTGGGGCTACGCAATTTTTGCCCATTCCGCTAATACAGGACTAGTAAAGCTAAAGTACACAACTTTTGTTTATTCATATTATTCTGGTTTTTCAGGGGGTGCTGAAGCACCCTCAAACCCGCTACAGTGTCTTGTTTTTCTTATTTTGTTGCATTACAACCTGTAATTGAAATAGATTTTTATTTGGATTTCATGTAATTGACATACACAAAATAGTCCAAATTGGTGAAGTGAAATGAAAAAAATAGCTTGTTTCAAAAAATAGTATGTGTTCACCCACTTTGCTATGAAGCCCCTAAATAAGATCTGGTGCAACCAGTTACCTTCAGAAGTCACATAATTAGTTAAATAAAGTCCACCTGTGTGCAATCTAAGTGTCACATGATCTGTCACATGATCTCAGTATATATACACCTGTTCTGAAAGGCCCCAGAGTCTGCAGCACCACTAAGCAAGGGACACCACCAAGCAAGCGGCACCATGAAGACCAAGGAGCTCTCCAAACAGGTCAGGGACAGTTGTGGAGAAGTACAGATCAGGGTTGATATCAGAAACTTTGAACATCCCACGGAGCTATCATTAAATCCATTGTTAAAAAAATTGAAAGAATATGGCACCACAACAAACCTGCCAAGAGCGGGCCGCCCACAAAAACTCATGGACCAGGCAAGGAGGGCATTAATCAGAGAGGCAACAAAGAGACCGAAGATTACCCTGAAGGTGTTGCAAAGCTCCACAGCGGAGATTGGTGTATCTGTCCGTAGGACCATTTTAAGCCGTACACTCCACAGAGCTGGGCTTTACAGCAGAGTGGCCAGAAAAAAAGCCATTGCTTAAAGAAAGAAATAAGCAAATATGTTTGGTGTTCACCAGAAGGCATTTGGGAGACTCCCCAAACATATGGAAGAAGGTACTCTGGTCAGATGAAACAAAAATATTGGTTTTTGGCCATCAATGAAAATGCTATGTCTAGCGCAAATCCAAGACCTCTCATGCCCCTGAGAACACCATCCCCACAGTGAAGCATGGTGGTGGCAGTATCATTCTGTTGGGATGTTTTTCATCGGCAGGGACTGGGAAACTGGTCAGAATTGAAGGAATGATGGATGGCGCTAAATACAGGGAGGGAAACCTGTTTCAGTCTTCCAGAGATTTGAAACTGGGACGGAGGTTCACCTTCCAGCAGGACAATGACCCTAAGCATACTGGTAAAGCAACACTTGAGTGGTTTAAGCGGAAACATTTAAATGTCTTGGAATGGCCTAGTCAAAGCTCAGACCTCAATCCAAATGAGAATCTGTGGTAGGACTTAAAGATTGCTGTACACCTGCAGAACCCATCTAACGTGAAGGAGCTGGAGCAGTTTTGCCTTGAAGAATGGGCAAAAATCCCAGTGGCTAGATGTGCCGAACTTATGGAGACATACCCCAAGAGACCTGCAGCTGTAATTGCTTCAAAAGGTGTCTCTACAAATTATTCACTTTGGGGGGTGAACAATTATGCATGCTCAAGTTTTCTGTTTTTCTGTCTTATTTCTTGTTTGTTTCACAATAAAAAATATTTTGCATTTTCAATATGGTAGGCATGTTGTGTAAATCAAATGATACAAACCCCCCAAAAATCTACTTCAATTCCAGGTTGTAAGGCAACAGAATAGGAAAAATGCCAAGGGGGGTGAATACTTTCGCAAACCACTATACTTCCCACGGCTATGTTCATATCTAAATTACGGCCATGAGAGAGGAGGGAAGAACGGAGAGAGAGAGAGAGAGAGAGAGAGCTGTAGGAAAGAAAGGGGGTCAGGAGACGGTCAGGGACAGATACAGTGGGGAGAACAAGTATTTGATACACTGCCGATTTTGCAGGTTTTCCCACTTACAAAGCATGTAGAAGTCTGTAATTTTTATCATAGGTACTCTTCAACTGTGAGTGATGGAATCTAAAACAAAAATCCAGAAAATCACATTGTATGATTTTTAAGTAATTAATTTGCATTTTATTGCATGACATAAGTATTTGATACATCAGAAAAGCAGAACTTAATATTTTGTACAGAAACCTTTGTTTGCAATTACAGAGATCATACGTTTCCTGTAGTTCTTGACCAGGTTTGCACACACTGCAGCAGGGATTTTGTCCCACTCCTCCATACAGACCTTCTCCAGATCCTTCAGGTTTCGGGGGCTGTCGATGGGCAATATGGACTTTCAGCTCCCTCCAAAGATTTTCTATTGGTTTCAGGTCTGGAGACTGGCTAGGCCACTCCAGGACCTTGAGATGCTTCTTACCCTGGCTGTGTGTTTCGGGTCGTTGTCATGCTGGAAGACCCAGCCACGACCCATCTTCAATGCTCTTACTGAGGGAAGGAGGTTGTTGGCCAAGATCTCGCGATACATGGCCCCATCCATCCTCCCCTCAATACGGTGCAGTCGTCCTGTCCCCTTTGCAGAAAAGCATCCCCAAAGAATGATGTTTCCACCTCCATGCTTCACGGTTGGGATGGTGTTCTTGGGGTTGTAGTCATCCTTCTTCTTCCTCCAAACACGGCGAGTGGAGTTTAGACCAAAAAGCTCTATTTTTGTCTCATCAGACCATATGACCTTCTCCCATTCCTCCTCTGGATCATCCAGATGGTCATTGGCAAACTTCAGACGGGCCTGGACATGCGCTGGCTTGAGCAGGGGGACCTTGCGTGCGCTGCAGGATTTTAATCCATGACGGCGTAGTGTGTTACTAATGGTTTTCTTTGAGACTGTGGTCCCAGCTCTCTTCAGGTCATTGACCAGGTCCTGCCGTGTAGTTCTGGGCTGATCCCTCACCTTCCTCATGATCATTGATGCCCCACGAGGTGAGATCTTGCATGGTGCCCCAGACCGAGGGAGATTGACCGTCATCTTAAACTTCTTCCATTTTCGATTAATTGCGCCAACAGTTGTTGCCTTCTCACCAAGCTGCTTGCCTATTGTCCTGTAGCCCATCCCAGCCTTGTGCAGGTCTACAATTTTATCCCTGATGTCCTTACACAGCTCTCTGGTCTTGGCCATTGTGGAGAGGTTGGAGTCTGTTTGATTGAGTGTGTGGACAGGTGTCTTTTATACAGGTAACGAGTTCAAACTGGTGCAGTTAATACAGGTAATGAGTGGAGAACAGGAGGGCTTCTTAAAGAAAAACTAACAGGTCTGTGAGAGCCGGAACTCTTACTGGTTGGTAGGTGATCAAATACTTATGTCATGCAATAAAATGCAAATTAATTATTTAAAAATCATACAATTTGATTTTCTGGATTTTTGTTTTAGATTCCATCTCTCACAGTTGAAGTGTACCTATGATAAAAATTACAGACCTCTACATGCTTTGTAAGTAGGAAAACCTGCAAAATCGGCAGTGTATAAAATACTTGTTCTCCCCACTGTATCTGAATTGTTCTGTTCAGTTTGGTGAACTAGATCCAGAGGTTCTGTAGTTGTATATTAGTGATTTGTGAGGTTAGTGTAAACAGGGGTTCTGGAGTTGTATATTAGTGGTTTGTGAGGAGAGTGTAAACAGGGGTTCTGGTGTTGTATATTAGTGTTTTGTGAGGAGTGTAAACAGGGGTTCTGTAGTTGTATATTAGTGTTTTGTGAGGAGAGTGTAAACAGGGGTTCTGGAGTTGTATATTAGTGGTTTGTGAGGAGAGTGTAAACAGGGGTTCTGGAGTTGTATATTAGTGTTTTGTGAGGAGTGTAAACAGGGGTTCTGTAGTTGTATATTAGTGTTTTGTGAGGATAGTGTAAACAGGGGTTCTGTAGTTGTATATTAGTGTTTTGTGAGGAGAGTGTAAACAGGGGTTCTGGAGTTGTATATTAGTGATTTGTGAGGAGAGTGTAAACAGGGGTTCTGGAGTTATATATTAGTGATTTGTGAGGAGAGTGTAAACAGGGGTTCTGGAGTTGTATATTAGTGATTTGTGAGGAGAGTGTAAACAGGGGTTCTGTAGTTGTATATTAGTGTTTTGTGAGGATAGTGTAAACAGGGGTTCTGGAGTTATATATTAGTGTTTTGTGAGGAGAGTGTAAACAGGGGTTCTGGAGTTATATATTAGTGATTTGTGAGGAGAGTGTAAACAGGGGTTCTGTAGTTGTATATTAGTGTTTTGTGAAGATAGTGTATGTAGTGAGTTGAATATTCCTCATCATGTCATTCTGTGTAAACAGAGTTCTGATGTCCTCATATTCCTCATCATGTCATTCTGTGTAAACAGAGTTCTGATGTCATCATATTCCTCCTCATGTCATTCTGTGTAAACAGAGTTATGATGTCATCATATTCCTCCTCATGTCATTCTGTGTAAACAGAGTTCTGATGTCATCATATTCCTCCTCATGTCATTCTGTGTAAACAGAGTTATGATGTCATCATATTCCTCCTCATGTCATTCTGTGTAAACATAGTTCTGATGTCATCATATTCCTCCTCATGTCATTCTGTGTAAACAGAGTTATGATGTCATCATATTCCTCCTCATGTCATTCTGTGTAAACAGAGTTCTGATGTCATATTCCTCATCATGTCATTCTGTGTAAACAGAGTTCTGATGTCATCATATTCGTCTAGGTCTAGTCATGAAGATGAAACATCTTTGTTTCAGGGCCAAAGCATTAAGTTGACCCATTTTAACTTTACTGATGGTTTGGTTTTATAAACGTCTGATTTTATATGGCTTGGGGTAAACACACTATAGAGATACGGAGTCCTTGATTGAATGAATGAAGCAAGAAAGAAAGTCAATATCACAAACACTTATCATGTAACATAGACAAACAAAAGGAATTTCAAATGAACAAGAATTTCTCCCAAACTAATTCATCTTGACACTTCTATTATGTTTTGCTGGGTCAAGTTGTTCCTACACTGATTTAATGTACACAGAAATATAACACATATCTGACCATGCAGTGATTGATTGACAATTGATTGTTTAGTGATTTAATTGATTATTTGATTTATTGAATGATTAATCCATCCATTTATTCATCCATCTATTCATCCATTTATTCATCCATTTATTCATCCATCTATTCATCCATCTTTTCATCCATCTATTCATCCATCTTTTCATCCATTTATTCTTTAATTTATTCATCCTTCTATTCATCCATCTTTTCATCCATCTATTCATCCATCTATTCATCCATCTATTCTTCCATCTATTTCTCCATTCATCCATCTATTCATCCATCTATTCCTCCATCTATTCCTCCATCTATTCATCCATCTATTCTTCCATTCATCCATCTATTCATCCATCTATTCATCCATCTATTCTTCCATTCATCCATCTATTCATCCATCTATTCATCCATCTATTCTTCCATCTATTTCTCCATTCATCCATCTATTCATCCATCTATTCCTCCATCTGTTCCTCCATCTATTCATCCATCTATTCTTCCATTCATCCATCTATTCATCCATCTATTCTTCCATTCATCCATCTATTCATCCATCTATTCATTCATCTATTCTTCCATTTATCCATGTATTCATTCATGTATTCATCAATGTATTCATCCATGTATTCATCCATGTATTCATCCATCTATTCTTCCATTCATCCATCTATTCATCCATCTATTCATCCATCTATTCATCCATCTATTCTTCCATTTATCCATGTATTCATCCATGTATTCATCCATCTATTCTTCCATTCATCCATCTATTCTTCCATTCATCCATGTTTCCATCCATGTATTCATCTATCTATTCTTCCATTCAACCATCTATTCATCCATCTATTCATCCATCTATTCATCCATCTATTCATCCATGTTTTCATCTATGTATTCATCCATCTATTCATTCATGTATTCATTCATGTATTCATCCATGTATTCATTCATTTATTTGTTCATTTGTCCTAAAAAATGAAGCACCATTGTCAGTTATCCATCACCATGGTAATGAGCAGGATGAGGAGGAACTCTGGGTATTTTTATTATCGTAATCAAAGACTCTGGAAATGTCCACTGATTTAGTAGTGAGTGTGAGCGTGTGTGTGTGTGTGTGTGTGTGTGTGTGTGTGTGTGTGTGTGTGTGTGTGTGTGTGTGTGTGTGTGTGTGTGTGTGTGTGTGTGTGTGTGTGTGTGTGTGTGTGTGTGTGTGTGTGTGTGTGTGTGTGTGTGTGTGTGTGTGTGTGTGTGTGTGTGTGTGTGTGTGTGTGTGTGTGTGTGTGTGTGTGTGTGTGTGTGTGTGTGTGTGTGTGTGTGTGTGTGTGTGTGTGTGTGTGTGTGTGTGTGTGTGTGTGTGTGTGTGTGTGTGTGTGTGTGTGTGTGTGTGTGTGTGTGTGTGTGTGTGTGTGAGCGTGTGTGTGTGTGTGTGTGTGTGTGTGTGTGTGTGTGTGTGTGTGTGTGTGTGTGTGTGTGTGTGTGCGTACATGTGCGCTTATGTATACAGTGGGGAAAAAAAGTATTTAGTCAGCCACCAATTGTGCAAGTTCTCTCACTTAAAAAGATGAGAGAGGCCTGTAATTTTCATCATAGGTACACTTCAACTATGACAGACAAAATGAGGGAAAAATCCAGAAAATCACATTGTAGGATTTTTAATGAATTTATTTGCAAATTATGGTGGAAAATAAGTATTTGGTCAATAACAAAAGTTTATCTCAATACTTTGTTATATACCCTTTGTTGGCAATGACAGAGGTCAAACGTTTTCTGTAAGTCTTCACAAGGTTTTCACACACTGTTGCTGGTATTTTGGCCCATTCCTCCATGCAGATCTCCTCTAGAGCAGTGATGTTTTGGGGCTGTCGCTGGGCAACACGGACTTTCAAAGATTTTCTATGGGGTTGAGATCTGGAGACTGGCTAGGCCACTCCAGGACCTTGAAATGCTTCTTCCACTCCGCCGTGTGGGTGTGTTTGGGATCATTGTCATGCTGAAAGACCCAGCCACGTTTCATCTTCAATGCCCTTGCTGATGGAAGGAGGTTTTCACTCAAAATCTCACGATACATGGCCCCATTCATTCTTTCCTTTACACGGATCAGTCGTCCTGGTCCCTTTGCAGAAAACAGCCCCAAAGCATGATGTTTCCACCCCATGCTTCACAGTAGGTATGGTGTTCTTTGGATGCAACTCAGCATTCTTTGTCCTCCAAACACGACGAGTTGAGTTTTTACCAAAAAGTTCTATTTTGGTTTCATCTGACATTCTCCCAATCCTCATCTGGATCATCCAAATGCTCTCTAGCAAACTTTAGACGGGCCTGAACATGTACTGGCTTAAGCAGGGGGACACGTCTGGCACTGCAGGATTTGAGTCCCTGGCGGCGTAGTGTGTTACTGATGGTAGGCTTTGTTACTTTGGTCCCAGCTCTCTGCAGGTCATTCACTAGGTCCCCCCGTGTGGTTCTGGGATTTTTGCTCACCGTTCTTGTGATAATTTTGGCCCCACGGGGTGAGATCTTGCGTGGAGCCCCAGATCGAGGAAGATTATCAGTGGTCTTGTATGTCTTCCATTTCCTAATAATTGCTCCCACAGTTGATTTCTTCAAACCAAGCTGCTTACCTATTGCAGATTCAGTCTTCCCAATCTGGTGCAGGTCTACAATTTTGTTTCTGGTGTCCTTTGACAGCTCTTTGGTCTTGGCCATAGTGGAGTTTGGAGTGTGACTGTTTGAGGTTGTGGACAGGTGTCTTTTATACAGGTAATGAGTGGAGGACAGAGGAGCCTCTTAAAGAAGAAGTTACAGGTCTGTGAGAGCCAGAAATCTTGCTTGTTTGTATGTGACCAAATAGTTATTTTCCACCATAATTTGCAAATAAATTCATTAAAAATCCTACAACGTGATTTTCTGGATTTTTTTCCCTCATTTTGTCTGTCATAGTTGAAGTGTACCTATGATGAAAATTACAGGCCTCTCTCATCTTTTTAAGTGAGAGAACTTGCACAATTGGTGGCTGACTAAATACTTTTTTTCCCCACTGTATATGAGTTTGTGTGTGTGCGTGTGTGTGTCAGAGAGTCATAATTAGTGTGAGAGAGAGTTAGAGGGAGTGGGCCGGCTTGGCTGTTTTAAAGGACTCGTCCCAAATCGCACCTTATATTCCCTACATAGTGCATTACTTTAGAGCAGAGCCATATGGGCATCACTACGGTGTCCCTATGGGCCCTGGTCAAAAGTCGAGCACTAAATAAGTACTAGGGTGCCATTTGGGAAGCAGCTAAAGCCTCTGTCAGCCCATAATGACCTTGGGAATCAAGTGTTTTTTAATCAACCTATAATTGGACCTTAATTATGTGACGTTTAAAAAAGACTCCATGGAAATTGTAGAAGAATGTTCTGGTTAATAATAGTTAGAAAGAGGTGGAGAAATCACAATGGTAGGTCAAGCAGCCGAACCATTGGTGTGTGTGTGTGTGTGTGTGTGTGTGGGTGGAGTGTGTGTGTGTGTGGCTGTGTGTGTGGGTGGGGTTTGTGTGTGTGGGTGGGCTGTGTGTGTGGGTGGGCTGTGTGTGTGGGTGGGCTGTGTGTGTGGGTCGGGTGTGTGCGTATGGGTGGGGTGTGTGTGTGCGGCTGTGTGTGGGTGGTGTGTGTGTGTGTGTGTGTGTGTGTGTGTGTGTGTGTGTGTGTGTGTGTGTGTGTGTGTGTGTGTGTGTGCGGCTGTGTGTACGGCTGTGTGTGGGTGGGGTGTGTGTGTGTGTGGGTGGGCTGTGTGTGTGGGTGGGTTGTGTGTGTGTGTGTGGTTTGTGTGTGTGCGGCTGTGTGTGTGTGGGTGGGGTGTGTGAGGTTTGTGTGGTGTGTGTGTGTGTGGGGTGCTTGTCATCTCTTCCAGTTCACTTCCACAGACCCACCCACACCATCTCTATGTTATTCCTCTACATATATCCTAATCTGCCCCTGCTGTTTCTGTTAACATAATAAAGCCATTCGTATAAAGGAAAGCCCCATCACTTGGTAGTAGGTCTGCTGTTTTTGTTAACATAACAAAACCCTTCATATAAAATAAAGCCCCATCACATGGTAGTAGGTCTGATGTTTCTGTTAAACCCCTTCATATAAAGGAAAGCCCCATCACTTGGTAGTAGGTCTGCTGTTTTTGTTAACATAACAAAGCCCTTCATATAAAATAAAGCCCCATCCCATGGTAGTAGGTCTGTTGCCTCTGTTATACCCCTTCATATAAAGGAAAGCCCCATCACTTGGTAGTATGTCTGTTGTTTCTGTTAAACCCCTTCATATAAAGGAAAGCCCCATCACTTGGTAGTAGGTCTGCTGTTTTTTAACATAATAAAGCCCTTCATATAAAATAAAGCCCCATCACATGGTAGTAGGTCTGATGTTTCTGTTAAACCCCTTCATATAAAGGAAAGCCCCATCACTTGGTAGTAGGTCTGCTGTTTTTGTTAACATAACAAAGCCCTTCATATAAAATAAAGCCCCATCCCATGGTAGTAGGTCTGTTGCCTCTGTTATACCCCTTCATATAAAGGAAAGCCCCATCACTTGGTAGTAGGTCTGTTGTTTCTGTTAAACCCCTTCATATAAAGGAAAGCCCCATCACTTGGTAGTAGGTCTGTTGTTTCTGTTAAACCCCTTCATATAAAGGAAAGCCCCATCACTTGGTAGTAGGTCTGCTGTTTTTGTTAACGTAATAAAACCCTTCATATAAAATAAAGCCCCATCACATGGTAGTAGGTCTGATGTTTCTGTTAAACCCCTTCATATAAAGGAAAGCCCCATCACTTGGTAGTAGGTCTGCTGTTTTTGTTAACATAATAAAGCCCTTCATATAAAATAAAGCCCCATCCCATGGTAGTAGGTCTGTTGCCTCTGTTATACCCCTTCATATAAAGGAAAGCCCCATCACTTGGTAGTATGTCTGTTGTTTCTGTTAAACCCCTTCATATAAAGGAAAGCCCCATCACTTGGTAGTAGGTCTGCTGTTTTTGTTAACATAATAAAGCCCTTCATATAAAGGAAAGCCCCATCACTTGGTAGTAGGTCTGTTGTTTCTGTTAAACCCCTTCATATAAAGGAAAGCCCAATCACTTGGTAGTAGGTCTGCTGTTTTTGTTAACATAATAAAGCCCTTCATATAAAATAAAGCCCATCACATGGTAGTTGGTCTGCTGTCTCTGTTAAACCCCTTCATATAAAGGAAAGCCCCAACACTTGGTAGTAGGTTTGTTGTTTCTGTTAAATTACAAAGCCCTTCATATAAAGGAAAGCCCCATCACTTGGCAGTAGTTCTGTTGTTTCTGTTAAAATAATAAAGCCCTTCATATAAAAGAAAACCCATCACATGGTAGTAGGTCTGTTTGTCACGTCCTGGCCATAGAGAGCCCTCTGGGTTGTTTAACTTGGGTCAAGTGTTTCCGGTAGCCTTCCACGAGCTTCCCACAATAAGTTGGGTGAATTTTGGCCCATTCCTCCTGACATTCCTCGCACACACTTTTTTCAGGTCTGCCCAAACAATTTCTATGTGATTGAGGTCAGGGCTTTGTGATGGCCACTCCAATACCTTGACTTTGTTGTCCTTAAGCCATTTTGCCACAACTTTGGAAGTATGCTTGGGGTCATTTGGAAGACCAATTTGTGACCAAGCTTTAATTTCCTGACTGATGTCTTGAGATGTTACTTCAATATATCCACGTAATTTTCCTTCCTTATGAGCCATCTATTTTGTGAAGTGCACCAGCCCCTTCTGCAGCAAAGCACCCCCACAACATGATGCTGCCACCCCCGTGCTTCACGGTTGGGATGGTGTTCTTCGGCTTGCAAACCTCCCCCTTTTTCCTCCAAACATAACAAGGGTCGTTATGGCTTAACAGTTCTATTTTTGTTTCGTCAGACCAGAGGACATTTCTCCAAAAAGTACAATCTTTGTCCCCATGTGCAGTTGCAAACCGTAGTCTGGCTTTTTTATGGTGGATTTGGAGCAGTGGCTTCTTCCTTGCTGAGCGGCCTTTCAGGTTATGTCGATAAAGGACTCGTATCACTGTGGATATAGATACTTTTGTACTTGTTTCCTCCAACATCTTCACAAGGTCCTTTGCTGTTGTTCTGGGATTGATTTGCACTTTTCGCACCAAAGTACTTTCATCTCGAGGAGACAGAACGCGTCTCCTTCCTGAGCGGTATGACGGCTGAGTGGTCCCATGGTGTTTATAGTTGGAGGTGAAAAAGGAGAGAACGATTCTGTTGACAGGTAGCAGTTAGGAGAGAGAGAGAATGTAGTAGATAGAAGTTAGAGGAGGTAGAAGTTTGAGAGAAATAAGGTAGTAGTTAGAGAGATAAGGTAGTAGTTAGAGAGATAAGGTAGTAGATAGAGAGATAAGGTAGTAGATAGAGAGATAAGGTAGTAGATAGAGAGATAAGGTAACAGTTAGAGAGATAAGGTAGTAGATAGAGAGATAAGGTAACAGTTAGAGAGATAAGGTAGTAGATAGAGAGATAAGGTAGTAGATAGAGAGATAAGGTAGTAGATAGAGAGATAAGGTAGTAGATAGAGAGATAAGGTAACAGTTAGAGAGATAAGGTAGTAGATAGAGAGATAAGGTAGTAGATAGAGAGATAAGGTAGTAGATAGAGAGATAAGGTAACAGTTAGAGAGATAATGTAGTAGATAGAGAGATAAGGTAGTAGATAGAGAGATAAGGTAGTAGATAGAGAGATAAGGTAGTACTTAGAGAGATAAGGTAGTAGATAGAGAGATAAGGTAGTAGTTAGAGAAATAAGGTAGTAGATAGAGAGATAAGGTAGTAGATAGAGAGATAAGGTAGTAGTTAGAGAAATAAGGTAGTAGATAGAGAGATAAGGTAGTAGATAGAGAGATAAGGTAGTAGTTAGAGAAATAAGTTAGTAGATAGAGAGATAAGGTAACAGTTAGAGAAATAAGGTAGTAGTTAGAGAGATAAGGTAGTAGTTAGAGAAATAAGGTAGTAGATAGAGAGATAAGGTAGTAGTTAGAGAAATAAGGTAGTAGATAGAGAGATAAGGTAGTAGTTAGAGAAATAAGGTAGTAGTTAGAGAGATAAGGTAGTAGTTAGAGAAATAAGGTAGTAGATAGAGAGATAAGGTAGTAGTTAGAGAGATAAGGTAGTAGATAGAGAGATAAGGTAGTAGTTAGAGAAATAAGGTAGTAGATAGAGAGATAAGGTAGTAGTTAGAGAAATAAGGTAGTAGTTAGAGAGATAAGGTAGTAGTTAGAGAAATAAGGTAGTAGATAGAGAGATAAGGTAGTAGTTAGAGAGATAAGGTAGTAGATAGAGAGATAAGGTAACAGTTAGAGAAATAAGGTAGTAGATAGAGAGATAAGGTAACAGTTAGAGAAATAAGGTAGTAGTTAGAGAGATAAGGTAGTAGTTAGAGAAATAAGGTAGTAGATAGAGAGATAAGGTAGTAGTTAGAGAAATAAGGTAGTAGATAGAGAGATAAGGTA